>CP142452.1:78707500-79155000 GCA_038049695.1 Cinnamomum chago
GAAAAATTGCATGTCATGCATCTTAAGTGGGGGGGGGGGGGGGGGGGGTCCCAGTCAGCTTTCCACCTTACATTGAGGCCGCGGTACAGGAAAGTCAGTGGGCCTTACATCTTATCACAACTGAATAAAATTTCAAGTGAACCTCCTCTAATGCAAAATTGGTAAGGTTTAAAACATGTGATCAATTAGATGGTAGGCCCTTTTCAAATATGAGCAACTATAGGTAGAGTGAGAGATGGATCAAGCGCCCTTCTTTTCTTTCAGCATAACGGATTTAAGATGCAGGCCTCACTAATTAATTCTATGTGGGCTACCATTATAGAATCCCAATTTAAGGGCATTGAGGATAGGGGTTGGTCAAATATCACTATGATCACATCATCTTAAAAATAGCTTTAAAACCTCAAATCATTTTTGTATGCAGTTAACTGTGTGATTGAATCCAATGGTTGTTGATAGCCAAATCAGAGTCAAGTTTGGGTGAGTGAGTGTGTCTATTCATGGGGTTGGTGAGAGTGAAAGGATTGGATTTTGTCAAAGGAGGGCCCTAGAATACAGATTAACAAAAAGGAGAATAGAAAGAAAGAAATAGGCTGTAGAGCTGGCCCACGTGCATCCAGGTACAGCATTGGAAAATACCATCATCAGTATAGGAACAGTGTATTACTGAATCTTCATCTAACACCTTTGAGGACAGCTCTCATTTTTCATGAAAGCCAAGACATTATCAAACAAATGGATACTACAGAAAATAAAAATAAAAATCAACCACAACATCATCATCATAGCACCACCCCATCATCAATTTAGGATTTGCTGCAAGAGTTCTACAAAGTAAACTACAGAGAAACTGTCTATCAAGTAACAGATTATCCATTTTAACAAGAATACAAAAAATATATATATATTTTTCTTCTTACCTTTTTAACTCTTGATCCTCGGTATAAATAAAGCTCCAGAGACAGCCTCAGCCTGAAACTTGCCCGTTAGGATCACTTGTAACTTCATACTTCAAACAAAATGAGGTGTAATCCATACTGGGGGATTCACATTAGTATATTTGTGACCCCCAGTTCGACGAGAAATAGAAATGATGCTTCCATTTTCCATGTCAAATACCCACCAACCACTGTGACGAGGCTCAGTAAAATAGATGAGATTTCCTCTACACCCGAGTCTTGCTGCTTGGAGTGACAGCGAACAATTTTCCCCCAAGAACAAGATGTGATCCCTTAAGCTTTCCAACACTAACCATGATGAAGTTGATAAATCCAGTTGAAAGACAATGATACGATCCACTGCTCCATTCGGTCTACTATATCCTTTCACAACCAGCAATATCTCATCACCAGATTCAACCAGGTATGGAACACACTTCCAAAGAGCATATGAATGGTGGGGACCCTGGGGTAGCTTCATCATTGCTAGCTTAGGCTGTGAGCTGCTTTCTGCATCAGGTAGACGTAATTGATGGCACAAAATGTAGAACTTCCCTCTAAACAACAGAGCTTCTTCCGGCTTTTCTAAATGGCATTCTTGTGTGGTCCATTCATTGTCTCCAATCCTACAAAATGTAATATTTGAATACCAGTAATTCAGTATGATAACTACGCAATTGGGTTCCGTAGGAGGCGATGAAAGTGTGGCTCGATAGACTGACTTTGTTACATCCCATAGTGGCAGGTCAATCCGGGCTCCCGTAAATGGATTCATGAGAAAGAGCAAATGTCTCAAATATATGTCTCCAATCAGTAACCATCCATAAAAGCAACCCACATAGGAGTATCTCTTACCAAATTCAGGTAGCATCATCACACATCGTTTGCCATCGGATGCTTTTATGAAGAAACGACAATCATCATCGATACGCCGGCCAACACGCCGACCAGGAGTCATAAGCAATGGATAGTCCAGACACGGATTGTGCTGTTTCGCCGCAGCTCTCCATGTCGAACAAACACGACGGAAACTAAGATAATCGATAAGACACAACCGGCTTGATACTAATTCAAGTAAATGCAGGGGAAGATCTGGCCACGGTACATGACATTTCTTGCGTCTCCCTCTTGCCATGTTTTTGGATAGTTCTTCCAATGCAACTGAATCAAAACAAATTGAATCACAATAATATTCTGGTTTCTCCAATATCTATATATGCATGAGCAGAGAATGGGTTGACAGATCGTTTAGAGAAAAAAATAGAATTTCAACATGTTTAGTTTTGATGCCTTCTGGATATGAAGAGAATAATAAGTCTTAAACAGGATATAGTGGCATGGAGATGGTGGCCACCATTCCTGCCACACGAAGGGTTTGGGGTACGAGACATCTTAAAATGATCACCATAATTGGACACTATAAGCTGTCTGATGACTGATCAAAGGATACGTAGGTAGAGAATAAATATAAAAATAGTGAACAATTTGAAATTTGAAATCAATACCTTTGATTAAACGCTAGCAAAAAAAAGAGGCTGATTTTTTCTAGATAGATAATCTAACCCCACTTCTATATGGTGGAATTCACTGGTCCCACCCCACATGCACGTGTCCTTAGTTAAAGAGTTTCATTCCATTCGATTCAGAAGGCTCCATTCCTCTAGGGTTTTTCTTTTCCTTTTTTTCCCATCAAAACAGGAAAATAGAAAATTGAAATGATAAATAGGTATTGAAACCAAAGTAGAAAGTGGTAGCGAAATAGCTATATGAATCCAGAACTTGCTAGATTAAATTGAGCAAATCCAAGAAAGGTCTTTACCATTGAATGGATCTTCAGGTTAATTTCTAAAAAAAAAGGAAAAAAAAAGAGAGAGCAAATAGTTCTTGCTACTAAATGTTTAAATTATACTGTTTTTTACAGAAGAAAAGTACCATTTTAGATCCAATAGAACTCTGTCAAGCATTAAACATTCAATCAATTTGCAATATAGGTGAATAGTTCAAGAAACAATAAACAGATAAATAGAGGTATAGGCTTTTGTGACTGTTTGGGTTTGCGGTGTTTTATGGATAAATAATTAATTCACTTTAATCAATTTTCCATGTTCCACGAAAATAAATTAGGAAATATACCCATGAAAATAGTATGGGATTGATTTTACAGAGCCAGTAATACTACACATAGATAGCACTGATCATAGAAATATATCTCTCCTTTTTAACAACCATCATCATCCAATACCTTACTGTTAGCACTCCACTACCTCATTTTTCCCACATTCTCAACAAAAGCATGGATCCCAAGAACACAACCAGCCCTTACTATAGAACAACCAGTTCATATAGGTGGATATGAACTGGGTATCGATAGTCACTGCGATGATATTTTTCATATTATCATTCTGCAATATGAGATACCAAAATATCGGTCAATATCAACAAAATTTCAGTCAATACCAATATATCGGTTGATATTTTGAAAATATCAGCTAACAGTCCTCTTTTAAAAAAAAAAAAAACCGTTATTCTCCCTCATTTCTTTCATTTCCTCCTTTCAAAACACAAGCATAACATGCACAGAGGCTCCTCCAACCACTCTCTCCACTAAAATTCAACCAAATCACAGGATTTTGATGGATTTCTTCACGGCAAATCCAAACAACTCAATTAAGAACTTATAGGTAAGCATTTTGATGTCATTTCTTGAATTTTCTTAGATATAGAGTTTTCAGGGTTGAAGCATAGATCTAGAGTTTTCAAGCAAAAGTTTGAAGATTTGAGCACTTTTTATACTACTTTCAGATTTTTCCATATCTATACCCGAGTTTTTAACACATGCAACCAAGCCTTCACATTAAGCTAGATTTGTTTGTACACTAGTTTTTCTTATAGATCTAGTGGTTTTTAGTGTAAGCCTAGTATTTTTTTTTGGGGAGGTTTTCTTGAAATCCTTTAGATTTTCTTAAATTCGTTTGTCAAATGTGCTTAGAATGTGTTAGATTTGCTTGTGGGTTCTACTTAGTTATAAATCTAAGCATTCAAGTCTCATCCAATCCAGGTAGAAGTCCATGCTCCATTGCTTTGCTTCGTCTTTAGTGTAAATGTTATTTTCTAATATTATGAATTTTTTTCAATTTTTTTTGGGATAAAAAAATCACTTTGTGATGGACCATCACGGCCACAAATCGCTTTACAGGGTCAACGGTGATTTAAAACCATAATCCGAACAATAAAACAGCCACCTTCTGAGCACCTATACATCACAGCCCCACCCAAGCTCCCATCCCAGCAACAAAATGGCCTCATTTCGTATTCACATCCACCCTAAGGGCTACTTAACATACTTAATCCAGTCACCTTTTTTAGTTTTCAGTCTGCCACACTCTAGCATCCATCACATCAACATGTCAGTGAGATTTCACACCATTTAACTATCGAAATAACAATCCAAAGCATAGGCCCAAAATGAGCCACACTCTTTAAATGTGTCTTGAAACCATCTCACAGCTTCAAAGCTACATACCAAGTGAATCTCACATCCTTTAAAATATAAAACTACCCGCATTAGAGTTCAAAACATGGCCCCAAAATTAGCCACAAAAAGACTAAATCCTATCTCTAAAACTGACGACCGAAAACCTTTATGCTACTGTAGATGTAGGTCAAACATCATTTTTACTTCTTTTTTTCCTTGGAATTCCAATAGTTTACTGTCAATTCCCAGATAAACGGTGGAGTGCATTACGTTGACAGCCAGTGTAAAACTATCACATCTAAACCATATATTCTGAGACACCGCACACTGCAATGATGGCCGGTTACAATGGAAAGAAGGCAAGGGTTCCTGCACCAATCTAGACGATTGTGGATAAAGATGTAATTCAAAAGAAAAGGAGGATTCAACTTGCTACTTTGAATATAGGAACTTTGACGAGCAATAGCATGGAATTGATTGATAAAATGAAAAGAAAGGAGAGGAGTAATATGACTTATTTATAGGAAACAGAGTGGAAAGATCAAGCTACGGAGCCCACTAAAGGCAACAAACTTTACTACGCAACAAACTCTACAATACAGGAAAGAAATGTGCCAGTAATATCATTAAAAAAAATGCCATAAATGAAGTAAGCATAGTGGTAGATAAGAATTTGGAAGAAAAGATTATTGGGGTAAAGAGATTGGGTGAAAGACTTACAATAATTGAACAAGTGCTAAAAAAATATATAATACATATCACCAGTGCCTAACTGCCTATGCACCCTAAGTAGAATCAAATGAAAGTGTTAAGAGAAAATTTCAGGGGATGAATGGTTTAATATGAGAAATTCAAATTGGTGAAAAGATTTTTCTAAGGGGGGACTCAAATGGCATGTAGGAAAGGATAGTAGAGGGACTTAGAGAAATGAATCAATAAAGAGACACTTCCTTGGATTTGCGTTAGCATTTGACCTTGCAATAACAAACACCTAATTTAGAAAGAAAGATGAGCATTTAATTACCTATAAGAGTGGAAGTAATAGGAGCTAGACAGACTTTACCTACTTTAAAAGCATGACTGCTTAGCTTATAAAGACTGGAAGGTTTGACCACACAATATAGGATAGTGATTTAGATTTTGTATTAGAAGTAGAAAGAAAAGGATGGTAATTAAAAGGTGCCCTAAGAAAAGATGAGGGAATTTGAAAGGGGAAAGGGAAACAATATATTAAACATAAAATGATGGAAGGGGGAAAATGAAATATGGAGTTAAAAGAACTACAATGATGTGAACTAAATGGTTGACTGTATTAGACAGGTTTAAAATAGGTACTTGACAGTCAAAAGAGAAAGGACAATTTAATAAAGAAACCCGGTGGTGGAAAGATTGAAATTAAAAGCTCAAGAGATACGGCAAAGATACTCATATGCATACCTTGGCTCAATAATTAGTAAGGATGGAAAGATTGAGGAAGATGTCGAACATAGGAAAAGAGCAAGATGGTTGAAGTGGAGACTTGTTTTTAAAGTGCTTTGTGATAGGTGCCTATCAACAAAATTAAAAGAAATTTTTTTACAAGATGACGATTAGATTAGCTATGATGACCTATAAGGTAGAATGTTGGCCAATCAAGGAGCAACACATGCATAAAAATGAGTGTAGCAAAGATAAAAATGTTGAGGTGAATCTGTGGTAAAACAAGGAAAAAAAGAATCAGAAATGAGAGTTTTCAAGAGGATTTAGAAGTAGCATTAATAGGTGATAAAATAATATAAACTTATTTCAGTTATTTGAGATAGTTTGGACATGTCTAATGCAACCCAGAAACAACTCCGGTGAGGAAAGTTATCCTATGCAAGTTGATGGCCCACCAAGGGGAAGGGGTAGGCCAAAGAAGACGTGGATGGAAGTAGTAACAATATATATAAAGAAGTGCAACCAATCTGTGGATTGGCTTAAGATAGATTGAAAGGGAGAAACAAAACTCACGTAGCTGGCCCCAACATAGTTGGACAAGGCTTTGATGATGATGGTGGTGGTGGTGGTGATGATGATACAAGAACAAAGGAGATCCAAGGTTACACGAATTCTCATAGGATTAAACTTATGAGATGATGTAATTCCTCTCGTTCGAATTATGCACTATTAATAAACTTTATCCGTAAGTTTTCTCTCGGTTGATAGTCCATGGAGTGAGACCAAGACATTTTGGATCTCATGGATCCCTATCCCTAAGCCGTTGGCTATTCTCCCCTTCCCGCGCCGCGTCACATGGGAGAAAGTAATGGAGCAAAGATTTAGACAAAGGACCAAGATATCTGAAAATCACTTTATTTTCATGTCAGGGAGGTTGACCGTGTAAACTATCTTCTCACGTAGAAAATCTTTACATGATCTTCATCGATTTAGAGAAAGCCTACAACAAGGTACATAGAGATTTGATTTGGTGGGTTTTATATAAAAGGGGGTCCTTAAAGATTATTTGACATTAGATACATATGAGGAGGCGGTAACTAGTGTGAGAACCGCTACACCACTACACTGAATTCTAGAATTTTCCAAATTTGAGTTTTTCAGTCTTTATTTCATTTTTTACCACATTTTTTATTCACACCAAAATGCCACTAGGCCCACTACATATCTCTGCAACCATTATGTATCATTTTGGCTGCCAATCTCTATACCTACCGCAAATATTATTTTGAACCATGGTGCTGACCATGGATGAAAATCAGGATATCGGTCGCAGTATAGGCTAACCCCAAAAACCAATAAGGTCGAAGTATTGGTCGTCTGTCGCGGTCATTGCAACATGAAATTTTTGTACCCAATTTTTTTGTGGAGAAAATATCCAAAAAAATCCAGGATATTGTAAAATGATAGAAAACAATTTTTTTCTCCATTAGTGATAACTAAAAATAAAAATATCAGACCCCCTAAATCATAACATTCTATATCGATGCTGTTTAATCTTTGATTGATAAATATATTATGTTCTAGTGTTTAATATTTTGCCTCATCCTTGTGATTTATAGATCCATCAATGTAATTCCTAATCAAAATCCAAACTACTAAAAAATATAGTTTATATTAGCTTTGTAAAAAAAAAACTGATGTTCCAATATCCTTAATTCGTGGTAAATAAAATAAAATAAAACTTATGCTTATTGTCCATTTAATGACTTTAGACAAACAATTAGAACAAACTGATCTAACACTAATAGGGTTTGGCCTACTAATGTTTTGACCATTAGGATACACATGAATTTTTCATAATACTTTATTTACATGTTTTTATTAGTAATCAACAAGGATCAAAATAGTGGTTGCGGTGTGCATAGCGGCCGATACGTAGCGGTGTGAATCGAAAAAGTTGTCATAAAGTTTTGAAAAAACATCCAAAAAATCCAAAATATTGGAAAATGTTAGAATTTGATTTTTTTTCCTTCAACAACTAAGATAACAGGGTGTAGCGGTCCCTTCAATGCATAGAAATTCCATATCGCTGAATGATTATCAAAAAAACAATATTGATCTAGTTTTTTTCACGTATTCATGTTGGTTGGCCAAACTAAATTACACTCTATATTGCATTTCTAAATTCATAATTCAAATGAGCAATTTAGTACAACTATATATAACAAAGGATATAAAAATTATAAAATAATGCTTAGATGAATGAAGTTTAAAGTTAAAATTTAAAATTCAAACCAAATAACAAACTACCTTTCATCAAAACAATGTGTTTTTGTTGAGTGTACAGAAAGGAATACCTCTACCAAGGGAGAAGAAGAGGGGAAGAGAGAGAGAGAGTGAGAGGAGGGGGGGTGTTCTGGTTCTAATAGGAGAAGAGCCTTTGAGAAGAACTCTCTGTATCGAATGTAATTCGACGAGATTATGTGTTTTTGGTGTTCTTTTAAGCATAAAAGGGTAGAAGAGTTGCGTAGAAATGTTATTTTGAGAGAAGAAAAAAAGAAATAAGTTTTATTATGCATAGTTATTAGAATCATACGATTCATATCCCGAATCTCAAGGAAAACTATTCGTATCGATGTAATGAATTCAATTTACAGATGAATCTTAGGATTTATGTGTGATTCCTACGATTCGATACTTGTTTCATCAATTCTTACAATCCAAACGATTCGGCTAAGCGAGAATAGCTACAACCAATAAGTTAATATCAATAATGATATACATTTTTCTTCCTTTATTCTTTCTTTCTTTTAGCACTTTTATTTTTAAAAGGTTATATAGTAGTTAACGAAACTTTCCAAGAATTTGTTGTGGCTTTGATGAGGTCTTAAAGATGAATAAAGAACATGCATTTAATTAAAGCGTTTGACTATAAATATGATGTTTGTCTATATCTTCTATTTTTTAACATATTTTGGTTTGTTCCTTCATGAACACTTTCTTAACTTCAAGAAATGTCCTATCATGTAAGATTGATGTTTTAAATTTCATTTTTACTTTTATATTTTGATTTAAAGATAATAATTTATATATACCTTAAACTTATTTAACTATTTGCACATCATTTATTTCATACACACAGACATATATTAACATATTTCATGATGTTCTTGATATGATTGTATGATAGAACTACTTGTTATTGTATTTAGTGCATGTTTGGGAGGTCTAATTTTTCCCTCTATTTCTCTATTTCTCTAAAATGGATAGAGGTTTGAAAAAATAGAGTGTTTGGCACCACCTTTCAGCCTCTATATATTTTAGAGAAGTAGAGGCAATGGCTCTACTTTCCACAGCCCCCTTGATGAGGTAGTTGAGAAATAGGGGGAAAAAAGAAGAGGCGGAGCTACATTGTTTATGCATAATCATGCCCAATCCGTTTTTTTCAATTTTTCTCCAAATCTGAGCGGCCCAATCAAGATCCAAACGTTGAAAATGTTCACAAGGTCAAACATGGCCATGCAACCAAATTTCAGCCGTTGAATCATCACCAATCTCAAGATATGTGCCACAAACCATGAGTCGTTGAATATAATTTGGTATGATCTGTGGGCCCCCAAACACGGAGGCTGAAAACGGCTATGTGGTCAATTTCAATCACATAATACATTGTGAATCTTGAGATATGTGCAAAAAAAAAAAAAACTATTGATGTATTATGCTCAATATTGCAGTTGTCCATGAGCAGTAAATTGTTTCAATTTTTTTTATTTAGAGGCGTGTAAAATAAGATCTAAACCGTTAGTAATATTCACAATATCAAACATGACCATGAGACCAAATTTCACCCGTTAGATCATCACCAATCTCTAAATATGTGCAAAAAAGTGAGCCATTAGGTATAATTTTGGGGATTATGTCGGCCCCAAACACAAGATCCAAACCATGAGATCTCTTTGGAAGGCCGAGCACGTCCATATGGTCAATTTTCATGGCCTAATACCTTGTGAATCTCAAGAAATATGTGGAAAAACTCTCAACCAATGATATAAAAACGTTTATTTAGTAGACCCTAGCATTACCAAACACCTCTTTTTATTTTAGCCTCTCTTTTCTATGGCTCTTTTTTGTATGGGCCTTTATTAAATGATCTTTAAGAAATAGACTAGTGGTCCCAAACATGGCCTTATACTCCTATAAATGGGGAAATGGATAGTTATGAATAATTACTTTTTTTCCTTTTAATTTTTAATTATTTTTTTAATTTTTATTAGAAAAATAAAAAAATCTTACGATTCAAGATTCAATTCGATTCATGGGTATGAACGATTTGCGATACAATTCCGATTTTGAAAACTATGTTATTATGCATTTTAAAGTTTTTTGGAAAGTAGGAATTTGTCTCACTCCGTAGCAGGCATAGCAGCTCGTAGCGGGCGTAGCAGCTACAGTTTACTACGGATGCAAGCGGCGCTAAATTCCAACCGCTACACTCGATATAGCGGCCGTTACGCTGCTATTTTGATCCATGGTGATCACTATGCCAGTGAGTCTAATCTTTCAAGTAGTAAATTTTATAAAGGCTAATTGACCTAATTAGAGGATACAAAGTTTGAAAAAAAGGGTTTACTTTAGATACTACATTGAATTTTTAATATTTTATTTATATATTTTATAAGGGTCATTGATGAGATAGTGGGACTAAATCTAATTGTAATAAAATTTGATAAGGGCCCATTATAAAAGGGGATCATCCTTTTAGTGGTTTAAATTTTTTAAGTTTCTTAAAAGCTATATCTTAAAAAAAATTCTGTAAGTGTATTAAGAGTTATAAATCAAATTAAGGTCACGTTAGGTAACAAAATCTGCGGTGAAAAGATCTTAGCTTTCCACGATTTTAGGATGAACCCAAGTTTGGCAATCGCAAATCATCGCAGATTTTTGGCACCTAAGATCCGCAATCCATATGAGTTTGGGATCTGGTCCCCCAAAAAAAAAGTAAATCGGATATGCAAATCCTCCGTGCAAAGGGGGTGAGTATAAAAGCCAAAATCCCCCCCCCCCCCCCCCCTCTCTTCCAAAATCACCTATCCACTCGATCTTTCCCCCCTCAAAGAAGGTCTCTCTCTCTCTCTCTCTCTCTCTCTCTCTCTCTCTCTCTCTCTCTCTCTCTCTCTCTCTCTCTCTCTCTCCTTCCCCATTTACTGTTGGCCTTTTATTCTCTTCTATATTCAAACAAGCCTACAGTTTGAAGGAGTAACTGTCAGGTTTCAATGTCTTTCAAGAATCGCTCTGCTGCAAAAGAATGCCCTGCGATTTCGATCAGATACCCTAACATTATTGCTGGAAATGACATTTGAATTGCGATGGAAAAGATAACGTTTGCAAGAACCCTAATTTCCGCCCATAAAGATGCATTATTTACTCGATGTTGGAAAGGAAATGAGTCGAGTTCCTGGCGCATGATAGAGTGTGACTAATGTGCGCTTTTGGAGGGAATGCAAGAGAGAGGGAGGAAGGGAGGATGGAGATGAAGGACCATTATTAGGATTTTGATTTTAAACGGATTTCTCCTCTGTGACAAACTTTTTCTAGGAATCCAAGGTGGACTTGTGCTATTTCTTTTCTTTTCTTTTTTCCTGACTAAGTTTTCTAGATGGAGAAAACAGAAATCTCATCTCTCCCACCTTTTCCACTAGAAGAAGTAAAAAAACAATTTTCTTCATGTCTTGGGAGAGATTCTACCTAAAAAAACGTTTTACAATTGATAAATTTTTGCAGAAGCCTTGAGAAATGTGGGATCTTTTCCAAAAGGAAGAGGGACTGAAGAAGACCGAAATTGAACTAGAGGCAGAGAAGCATTTTAATGTTGGAAAAGAAAGATTTTGGAGAAGAGAATATGATGGGGAGAAAAAATCAACTCCTTCCAGAACTTTGAAAGGTAAAAACAGTCTTCACACAGTGATGAAAAATGTAGGGTTTTTTCCCAGAATAAAGAGGAAGTGAAGAAGACCCAGTTGGATTTGAACACAGAAAAGGGTTGTAATGGAGACAGGAAAGGTTTTGGAAGCACAGTCTAATGGACAAGAAAATAAACAAAACCCCCAATTTGCTTCCAAAACTTGGAAGATAATTTAACAGGAAAAACTTCTCAAGATGAGAGCTTTTCACAAAAAAAGATAAAATGTTGGGCTTTTTTTTTTTTCAAAAGAGGGGGGAATTGAAGAAGACCCAGATGGATTTAGATGCAGCTAAGCATTTTAATGGAGGAAAGGAAGGATTTTGGAAGGATAATATGATGGAATGATGGATCATGAGTGTGAATCCGCCATGAGAGAGAGAGAGAGGACGGTCAAAAGCTCCTTTGGCAGAGACTTCGCTTTCTGACCCTCTCTCCCCAGCAAACCGTTATTGCTCACTTGTTGGTGCAGGTCAAGCTAGGCCCAAGTCCACTGGGCCCAGCCCGTGAGCTACCGGGTCAATCTGACCCAACCCATTGGAATGGCCCACAAATCCAATGGGAATGCCCCACTGTTGTGGGAAGTTACCCTACTTTAGTAGGTTTTCCAATTGCTTTAGTATTTTAGATTAGTAGGTTTCTTTATTTATGTATTCTATGTTTAGCAATTAGAATCCTAATAGGATAGGAAAGACTCTTTGATTTTCTCCATAAATATGTAAATCCCCTTTAGGTATTGGTACATCTTATTATTGAATTGAAGAATTGAGTTCTAGTTTCGATTGTCGTTCCTTGGGTTTGCTCATCGTGCATTCTTGGCTGTTTGAATCCATCTAGATTCAGCCAAATCCCTGTTGTGGGTTTGGTTTACTCCTTGGGCTGCATCACTTGTCTTAGTTTAAGAAGTGGACCTCACTTGATACACTCATATGTCTTGGTCATGGCAAACCGTCATAGCCTCAATATTAAGTGGGTTGTTTATTATCCGCGGATTTTGGTGTTCAACACCAAACATGGATTGATGAAATCCTAGGTGTCTCCATAGTTACAACCAAACGTGGAATGCAAGGAATCATTAGCTAAACATGCTCTAAGGGTTGTAATTGAAAGATAATAGTGATGGAGCACATCTATCAAAGCGGGGCATTTAATTGAGTTGGATAGAACTTGATAATTTATGGAGTGGAGCCACGAAATTGGGGAGAATTAAAAGGTTGATTAGTTAAAGATGTTGTCAAATGCCAAGCCCAACACAGCATTAAAAAAGGGCATTAATTGTTAACGCATTGCCCAAAATAGAAATAGAAATACAATCCATAAAATCTTGAAAAGGGCATTTAACCCCTTTTGTTCTCCCTTTCCAAGGAGTAAGGGGGGAAAACGAAACAGAAAAACGGGAAGATGAAGAGGGAAATGGGGAAAAGAGAAGAGGGAGAGGAAGAAGAAGAGGGGATAAACAAGAGAATGCCTAGCCTTTTTTATTTTCTTTTCTTTTTTTCAAATTTTCATCATCCAATGGTTAGACCCTCTCTCTCTCTCTCTCTCTCTCTCTCTCTCTCTCTCTCTCTCTCTCTCTCTCTCTCTCGATTTTTCCTGCCCTAATGAGAACCACTACAGTGATAATATTGGCCAATACCGAAAACTTGGCCGATATTTACTGATATGGCCATGATATTCTACTGTGCCGAAACCAATACTGGTATACACAGTAAAACATCGGTGCAGTGATGGCCGATATTTTAAACCATGGTGCTGACTGATATTGATTGAAAATTAATCTAGCACTTACTAAAAAACACTTTGGACAACAAAATAAGAAAATAATAAAAACAAAAGATGGCTGCCAAAACCCACATCAATCAAATGGATATCAAAAACCTTACATGCTCAGCTCACTCCCATAAGCATTCCTACAAATCTAAACCAACACTCTAGCAATAAAACTCCCATATCAACACTTGTCAAACACTTCTCAAACGAAATTCAACGGCCCAAAACCTTTTCCTAAAATCAATCTGACCCATTTATGCAAAAAAAAAAAAAAAAAAAAGATCCAAATGACAACATAAACCCAAACATGGTCCGATACATATATATAAAAACAACGTCACAAGTCACAACTAAAGCCAAACCCAATCATACCAAGCCTTTCATCAAATCTATCCACAAACTCAGCCTTGCTCTTTGTTACAACCACATTTAATCAAGATAGATATAAACAATCGTGGCCCTAAACAAAGTTATATAAAACCCAAAAAAACCAAAGCTATGAGCCCTCACCAGCCAAACAATAAAACCTTATGTAAAAGAAAACCCAATCAATCAGCAGTAACATCAACAATATGAATATGTCAAACTCGGCCTTCAAATCCACTTTTAGATCGGTTTCTCGTGTAACAGTCCCTCAGTAAATCCTACAAACAAGTGGAAGGCACCAAAACCAACAGGAAAGACACATAAAAAACATAACCCAGATTCAAAACAATACCCAAAACACATGAAGAGAAACATGACTGACATGAGAATGAGATCAGAGGAATAAAAAATGAATACCTTGCTATGATATTCCTTGGCCTGTTGACCTAGGCGTTGATGGCCTTGTGATGTTTGTAGGAAACGCAAAATGGGTGACGAGAGAAGGACAAGGCAGGAACAGATGAGAAAGAGGACATAGAGCCCATTTCTTTCACATGGTTACGGCTGTAGCTCTAGCCCTAGATTCACTCAACAACCACTCTGGTACAGTGTGTCATGTGTATGTATGTATATATATATACACACGTAGGTGTCCTTGAAAAACACTAAAAATAGAGCGTCTGGAAGGATCCCTTGTCCAACCCAACCCAGCTGTTACAAAGTGAATCTCCTCGTAACGCATGCCGGGATCTCCATCACCATCGCATAGAGCTAATTCAGATCGGTCAATATGAACCTCATTTTTATTTTTTTTTATTATAGATCCTCAAATTTTAGTGGCCCTCGTTGTCTGATTGAGCACATGATATGGAAATCTTAATAAGGGCCGCATCAAGAGTAAGTGGTGCCACATGAGTTCCCAATCACGTTTTTTAATCATGTGTTCGAGCTTACAATGGGATCCACTTCTATTAAAGTGAAATTTGAATATGTAGTAAGTGATGGGAGTCGAGTGGGATTAGAGTATGTTTGTGCAGGGCGGAAATAAGAAGGGAATAGAGGTCGGGCTTTCTCGTTGGTCATTTGGTGCAGTGAACAGGAATAGCGGAATCATCCTTTTTTAGCTTGTTTTTTGCATGATGCGATGATCTAAGCGTCGGGCTTTCTTGTTGGACGTTTGGTGCAATGAACATGAATGGCGGAATCATTCGGTTTTTAGCTTTTGTTTTTTTTTGCGTGATGCGATGATCTAAGCGTCCGACGTTGGGGGCGAGATTTAAGTTGCCGCAAAACTGGGAAGGTTGTTTCCTCTTCTGCAAATGCCGCACAAACACACTCTTAAAAGGTCCGAATTTATTTTTGTGAGCTCCACTATAGAGTTCCATGCATGTGTTACATGGTTCTCATGTAATAACTGCTACAAGGATCCAAGTTGAGAATAAGAATCGGGATCCTCTGAGGGGGTTTCCCTATGATAACGTGACAGACTGTGGTTGGTCCACTCACGGTTATATGGGGTAAAACCTCACCAGATACGAGGAAATAGTTTGTTGAAATAATTGCTAGAAAGCCTGTACAACTTCTAAAAGCTCATTTCACACTTGGCTCACCCAATTGACTAAATGGGAGAGCATGGGCATGTGTTTCCGACATGGGCCATGAACACACTTTTTTCTTCTTCTTTTTTTCAATGTCTGTGTGCTTGAAAACACCCTAATTCCATACCCACAAGGAACATGTTGAAAGGTGTAAAAAAAAAAAAAAAAAAGAAATAAAATGAGATGGGAAGAATTGTTGGGGCCCACTGTCCTAAAGACGTAGTCCCTCACGCTTCTTGTGAGTGAGTGGAGTCGAACTCTATGGTGGGGGCTACTTTTTGAAAAACCCCGATTTGAAAATAACCAGCGTAAAGCCAATATTAAGAAAATTGAATAATAAAATAAATTTAATATTTGAATTAATTATTAATTAATGAATAAAAAACTGAATTTGCTTGATGATAAATTGATTTGTGTGATCTCAAAATATAAGTTCATATTATTACATAATTTACTAAAAATAACGTAATAATGTTTGAGTTAAGTTTTCAATAGTGTTAGAAGCACATTTAGATTTCCTCTAAAATTAAAGGCGGTCTAATTGAATTGAATTATAAACACGCATTTAGAGTTTTCAATAAGAATAGATTGGGCAAGTTTGTGAGTGGAGGGAGAAAGAGGTGTAGAGGAAGGAGGAAGACGGGTGTTAATGATTATTCCGATGCAACTTTGAGGGGAAGACGGGTGTTAATGATTATTCCGATGCAACTTTGAGGGGATGTCGCGTGTTATATAAAGGAAGAGTCCTAGTAGTCGAGAGCGATGGGATCCCCATACGAATCCATTGCGTTTAATAAGATGAAAGGGATTACAACAAGGAAGAGGTTACAGTGAAGAGCTGGTTACATAAAGAAAAGTTATTTTTGTTTAGAATGGGGTGTTTCTTTTAAGAGAGAGAATTAGATGAGCTTGTTGTTCAACAACGAGAACGCCTTGTTGATGCGGCATGTGGAGGATTAAGAATGAGACCTTTTTTTGTTACAACCTTATATGAACTTTAAAGAGAGAGAATGCTCTCACTCCTTATGGGATGTTTTCAAATTTTACTTTAACAAGGTTGGCCCAGTGCAAGATTGATTACATGATTAATAATGTGATCTATGTAGTTCGTGTTAAGATTTTCAAAAAGGTACCTAATGTTTTCATGATTTTCAAAAAAAAGAACACTAAGCATCCATTTTTTTTCTTTGCAAAATATGGTCTAAGGTTTCCGACGTTTCTTTGATTGGGTAGATCCGTAGATCCCTGGCTCCTCCTTTCCCCTTCTACTAAGCCACCTGAAGAAGCCGTTAAAAAAAAAAAAAATTTCATTGGTAGGTTACCGTTAAAGATGCCCGCCCCCCCCCCCCCCCCCCCCCATCATCAAGTCTCTTAGTACCTTCTCCATGTTAGAGAAAATGACAAAACTATCCAAACCCCCCTTCCCCATAAACTCTCTTAGTACCTTCTCCATGTTAGAGAAAATGACGAAACTATCCAAATTTATGTGATTTTCCATTTTTCTTATCTACTGCAATATGCACAAAAGTCCCCCCTTATTGTACTTTCATCGGTTGTATTTATTCATTCTTTATATTTATATTTATTTTCATTATTTTACATAAAATATGTGTCTGCCCACCTAAGAGTTGGTGGAGTGGCATAAGGCATGGATTTGCTCCCTATGTCTTGTGTTTAGAATCCGGCCCAAATTTGCCCTGTGTACATTTGTATCGATTTTGAGGGTGTCACTTGGGGGAATAGTTCGATTGGGCGAAAAACCTCAGAGATACCCATGTCATCCAGAAAAAATGTGTTGGTTTGTAGTTGGAACTCATAATGCATAGAAGGTGGGATATAGAATGGTAGTTGAGATTTAGATTGCAATATTTAAAACATTTCAAAATTCTGAATTTATAAGATATTTTGTCATGACCATTACTTCATTACTAGCAAAACAAACCCGCTTAGCATGAGCAATCTAATTCATAATAAGAAAATATACAAAAACCTTAAGATTTTACTAAAAATCTAAAATGTGATATTTTATGTATAATCTATATTGGAAAGAAAATATTTATAAGAAATCGTGAATAATGGTAATATTATAAAGAAAATCAACAATGCTTCTAAAAGAGGAAAGGGAAAAAAACAATTGCAAAAGAAAAGGTAAACCCACTAAGAGCAAGCTTGGCAGAAGTGCCCAATATGAATTTTGATGAGCATATGCTGTGGGGAGCAAATCCACGCCATTTGCCAAAGAATGAACATCAAGAGGGTGACATTGGCATTTTTTTTGTTTTTGAGAGTCCCACTAAATGTTTCCAGGTAATCTTCTTGCACTTTTCGATCACTTAAATTCTTATTTACCATTTTCTGTAGCAACAATGAGTACATGACATAACAGTATCCTTAATAGCTTTCATTAAAAGGCCCCTCATTCAAGCACAGTGGGAAAAAAATTTCAAAGCCCGCACTGGGGAGAAGGAGAGGGCGGAGGTGGGCGCTAGGAGAGGGAGGGACAGGGAGAGATGGAGAGGGGGCGGTGTTGGGCGGCGACTGAGGAGGGAGAGAGAAAGGGGAAGAGGGAGAGAGGAGGGAGGTGGGCGTGGAGCGGAGGTGGGCTGCCAAGTAGGGAGAGGGATGAACAGATAAGAGAGGGGTGTTTTGGTCTTTTCAGAGGGATCCATCAAGGGTCTCATGGATGGATATGAGGAAGCAATTCCGACTGTGCATACAGAAGCTTTTACTAATGGTCAGGGTCGTTGAAGGAAGACTTTAGATTACTGGATGTGGGTGTTTTTAAAAATAAAAAAAGCAGATGGTCATTTGTTTCAAAAATACAGGTGCTTAGATATGAACTTCCTTAAACTTGTCGCCAGTTTTCACATCTAAACCATAAAATGTCAGTCCTGCCACTGACATATGATCAGTAAAGCATTAGCAACATTTCATAATTTAAAATTTGCTTCCACCTCATAAACCAATCCTGCTACCGATCAGAGGGTAAAGGCATGAATGTATGTTGATAAAATTTAAGGATAGATCAATATTGGAAGAGAATCAAAAAGCTCTCCAAGAATTAACAAATTGCATCAAGAATAGAACAGTCTCGTGAAAATTAATGAAGTTTGCTTGCATCATCGAGTTCTGAGTATATATATGTATGGATGCTGATTGATGGAAAATGTTGATTTGTGCTGGGCCTGGATCCTATATTTTTGGCACATTTAATTCATGACTTGGCTTAGATTAAGTGATAGAAAGCCCAAAGTCTAGCCCGGCTCAAATAATTAATATATGTAATTTAGTGACTATTTACCGAAACAAGTAATTAGTAAGCACAAACATAAAAAGCCCGGCCTGGCCCAGCGGCCCTGGCCAGATTGACTAAATGGGTGGACTCGGGCCAGGCACTTGAGAGTTGAGAACCTTGTTGGGCTTGGGCCGGATATGTGCCTATATTTAAAGGTTGGCTGGGCTTGGATATGCCCGAGCACCCCTAGTTGCCACGCATCCTGAGATGGAATAAAGGTTTTTTTCTTTTTATGTTGTTTTCATCTTATTAAAATTAGATGAGATAAGGCTTCAATGACAAATCATGTTACCATATATGAGTCAATGTGACCCTTAATCAGAAGTGCATCACCATTATTCTATCATTGCATTGATTCAGGATAACTTCTGCTTGTTCTGGTCATTACTTTAATAGGGATAAATATAAAACTTGTGAGACTATATTTATATTTTCATAACTTGACTGTCTCATCTGTCATTTAGAATTACACACTCAACTTAACCAGATCAAATCTGAAGATAAGCAAAAGAACCTAGTCACATCATAAAATAAACTTATAATCTAATCTTAACCCAAGTTGTCTACAAAACATTATTATAATATAACATATCCTACCCATGTAATATTCTCGCTTGAGTATCTATCAACTAGCATTTTGCCTCTTTGAACTTCAGAGGTTTGAAGAATTGTAGATTTAGATTAACATCTATCTATTAATATTTTCATGCTTTTCTTCTCAAGTTGTTTATTCAACAGTTAACTCTAGTCTATGATTGCATGGATCTCAGTGGGTCCAACAAGGGGCTTACATTTTTTACCTCAAGTAGGAACATTGAGATGGAAGAGGGGTACCAAACTTACAGGGGGGCCATACATATACATGAGAATTGTGATTATCCTAAAAAAACACAAGTTTTTCCAGAAAAAAAGAAAAAGAAAAGGAAGAGAAGATGGATAAACATAATAAACTGATAAAGAGTGCTTTGTTTTAA
Source organism: Cinnamomum chago (assembly GCA_038049695.1). Lineage (NCBI taxonomy): Eukaryota > Viridiplantae > Streptophyta > Magnoliopsida > Laurales > Lauraceae > Cinnamomum > Cinnamomum chago. The sequence continues at coordinate 78,727,295 of CP142452.1, forward strand.
ACATCACACAAAATGAGCCAAGTGCTCACATCTCACATGTTGGAGTATTAAGTTGGGCAGCAAAATGTTAGGTTGTCAAAAAACTCAAGAATCTAATTTATAATTTATGGGGCACAGCTTTGTATGATCAAAACTGATAACTTGATGGACCCTTTTGCAGAACTTGCAAGAAATTCACTTTAAATCAATCATACAAACTATCACACTTCATGTGATCACTCCAATTGAAGTAAAACTTGAAATGGTTCCAATACACGTGTCCATGTGGCAAGATCATGTTTGGTCAGACTGAAGTGAGCCCCGAACAATAAAAATTGGATTTTAACTAATGTTAGCATGGTAGCATCATACTGATTGTGATCATTTCACTTTTAAAGAGTGAAACAAATACTGCAAGTTTATGATATGGCACGCATATTTTGAGACAATTACACAACATAAGAAGAAGCAAAAGTGTAAAAAGACAGAAGAAGCTAAATATCACTGTATTAGAAACAAAGGGTAGTTAAAGTATAACCAATGCATGTCCCATAGTTGTAGCTTAGCTGTCTAGGGACATCGGTATGGGAGCAGAGAGTGCGTAAGCTCAAATCCCCAATGTGGTACAAATAAAGAAAGAAAAATGGCATAACCTATGTATAGCTATGGACTAAATCAACCCAAACAATATACCTGGCAATGAAGTATAAAATCACCTAAAGTGATATAATCTATAACATTGGGCCACGACGTCTCAAATGATCTAATTGCTGCTTTAGGATTTCAATTTGAATCATATCTTCTACTTCATCTTTGCTACCAAGATCAAATTGACCCAAAGTGTTACTAGAATGGATAGTTGGCACAGCTGATGATAATTGTTGTGGTTGTGGTTGTGGTTGAGGTTGTGGTTGTGGTTGTAGACAATCCAGCATGTATGGATCGTAAGCATTTGAATAATATGAATTTGATATCAGTTCATTGAGTAAATCAAATCCGCAGTCAGACTCATCTGTGAGCATTTGTGAGATGCCATTCCAATCAAAGATTTCTGACATAATTTCTGGAGAGATCAATTGATTGCCATATGAAGAATCTTCCATCTCCATCTTCATTTTTTCATCCCCAGACCAATGAAAAGTTCCTGAACTGAATTCTGGAGTACTGATCGTTTTATTGCCATGTAAAGACTCTTCCATCACCATCTTCTTTTTTTCATCCTCATAATCTCTCTTGCAAACAATTAGAGATTCAGTGTGGAACTGATCTCTTTGGTAAGCAATTGGAGAGTTGAATTCTGGAGTACTGATCGTTTTATTGCCATGTGAAGACTCTTCCATTACCATATTCATTTTTTCATCCCCATAATCTCTCTTGCAAGCAATTAGAGAGACATTGTGGAACTGATCTCTTTGGTAAGCAGTTGGAGATTTATTTTCATGATCTCTTTGGCAAGAAATTAGAGATTCATTTTCATGATCTCCAGGACAAGTGATTGGAGATTCATTTTCATAATCTCTTGAGGAAGGAGAGAAGGAAGACTCATTGGAAACTTTTTTGCTGCTTGTGATTTCTGGACTGATCATTTTACTGCCATATGAAGACTCTACCATCACCATATTCATTTTTTCATCCCCATACCAATATGAACTGATATCTAGAGTAGTCATTTTATTGCCATGTGAAGACTCTTCCATCACCTTCTTCATTTTTACATCCCTATAATCTCTCTGGCAAGCAATTAGATAGTCATTTTCATGATCTCTTTGGTAAGCAATTGGAGATTTATTTTCACAATCACTTTGGCTAGCAATTAGAGATTCATTTTCATGATCTCTCGCGCAAGTGCTGGGAGATTCATTTTCATAATCTCTTGAGGAAGGAGAGATAGGAGACTCTTCCGAAACATTTTTGCCATTTGTATTCTTATAAATTTTGCATAGAACCCAATCATCTAACTGTAAAAAAAATAAAAATCCAAACTATAGTTTAGGTGGAGAAGGATGTCTAAAAAGAAAAATTCAACAAGTAAATTTTTAAAAGAAGTTTGATTTCTTTACCCTCATGCTTGACATATCCCTCTCTCGAGAAGTCCCTTCAAAAACTCCTCCTTTGATTCTATACTCATTCAAAATCCAGTTAGATTTGCCTCCATTCGGTGGCTTGCCTCTATAGAAAACCAATGATTTTTTAAATCCAACTGTTTCACCATTGCTCTTGATTGGTATATCAACACCTGTTGCTTTCCAATATCCACTTCCAGCAGCCCGGTTAGGACGACTGCCTTTCTTATATTTCCTCTCTCTTGGTGTAAAGAAGTACCACTCTGATTTCTCAATACATTTATATTTTGCTGTATTGAACAAAAAGAGAACAAAATATGTGAATTGAACAAAAAAAAATTTGCCAGATTCTAAGCTTAGAAAAGAAGTGAACAGATAAACTTAAAATACAAATCTTTCTCACTATTTGAACTATATTTGTATTTTGTTGTATTAAACAAAGAAGGATAACAAAGTAAGCAAAATAAGCAAATAAATGAAATAAACAGAGGAAAGACATTAGAAATGAAAGATTAGAAGATGTTCACATATGAATCTTAAAATTTAAAATGTCATCACCACCATATCTTTAGTGCCATCAATTTTAGTTTAACTATTAGCTAATGTAAGTTATGTCATTTCAAACTAGCTTAATTACCAAGGAGAAAGAGTGTTGAGATTTTATTGATAAATGTAATAAAAAGATCATTGAAAATTTCAACAAAGAAATCTATGAATGACTAGAAGAACCAATAATAAGTTCAAATGTAGTACAAACAGAAAACGGGGTCCAAGGTGTAGCTTACACATTACATCATCGGAACTTTACCTCTTTAGCTTTCATGAGAATTCATAAAAAAGCTATTGTGTAATGTATGACACAGAATAAACAACTCTATATAGTGAAGTATAAATCAGTACTAGTTTATAAGGACAATGTTCTCCACATTGCAATAGCATATATGCAGATCGGCTCATGTAGCCCACTTAGATGCAAGTTTATCAATGGGAGGAGGGCACATAGAAAGGTCTCCTCATAGAAATGGGGATCTAAAAATCAGGACTACCAGATTTTCCTAGTCTTTGATTTAACAACTAAAAAGTTAATGGCATTTTAACTATAGATTTTGTTGAGAATTAATCCAATGATGAGTGAAGGTTCAATGAGTGTAAAATCCGGATTGATGCAAGATCATAAAATCAAAAGAGTATCAAAGGGGTTCCTTGAATTGATGAAAGGTGGCCCTAAGTGGGCCCCATAGTGCTCAATCAACTGCACTTGCATTTCTCATAGACAATGGCGGACCCACGAAATTGAATGGGGGGCTTTATGTAAAATAATTATCGGGGAAAGGGGCAAATGTAAAAAATATATTTTTTTTTCAAAATCTCAAGGGGATTCTTAAAAATCTGAAGTCTTTTTCAAATATGGGTGGAGGTTGATGCCCCACCTAGTTCCACGGGTGCTCGTAGGAGAACATTTTTCCCTACTTAAAATACAATACTATTCTTAACTTTCAAAAGACCAAACAAAAAAAAAAAGAAAAAAAAGAGGATTTTACCTAGGCCTGTCAATGGGACAGGCCGGGCCTAAGCTTGGGTTGTCCATTCCCTTCTCGAAAATTGGACAGGCCTGTTGAGGGTTATCCAATTTCGGCTCTAAATTGAACGGGCCTACGTCAAATCTGTCCTGTGTAGGCCCAGGCTGGGGCTTCCTACGATCTTGAACATAAGCTAAACATTATCTAATTATTCTTATATAGTCACCAGACACCCGGTGTGAATCGGACTTTAAACCCTCCTCTTTTTTTTCGGGCTTGGAACCGGCAACGCAATGCAACAAACAACATGACAACTTTTATCTATATAGTATGATTGTCAAAAAAAAAAAAAAATGTAGAACATGTCTCAGAACAACATCTTATCGGACAAAAACTCTAAAACACAACTAATGATGTGATTAGCAAAATCTTATGCATTATTAGTTATATGCATTAAACACTTAATCAATGGAATTTTGAGTCTGTGAACACAACCACTTGGAGGGAGTTGTCAGGGCCATTTGTATGGGTCCCGAGTTTGCTTGATTGCATAGGTATACAACTACAAGGCCTATATATATGGTCTATTTGGTTGTTTGAGCTCTTCTTTTGCTCTTTTTTGGTGCCCCTTCTTTTCTTTTATATAGTGCAAGTTTAGTGAGTCCTGAGAGTAAAATAGATGTATTGATTGAAGTTGAGGACATAGATTTGAAATATCACTTGCATGAATAAAAGTAATATTGCCCTCCTTCAGAGAAAATTAAAAAAAAAAGAAAGGTAATTCTCAATAGAAGAAATAGCCACTAGGAAAGAGATTGGCACTATTTAACTTTGATTGAAATTAGTAAAATTATATTATGGGCGGGCCGAGTCGGGTATGCTCTGCCCATTCCCAGTCCCATTTTAGCTGGGCTTTCAAATAATTGCCCAAGCCCAGCTTGCTGGACTCAATTTTTTTTTAAAGCCCTTTGTTTTCGAGCTTGGGCCGGGCTGGGCCGAGTACCCATCTCAACGGGCTAAATTGACTGGCCTAAATTTGTACCAAAAAAATCCTCTTAGAGTCACTATAGACCAAAAAGAACCCAAAAGACATGTTCGTAGTGATTCCAGAGGTCCCTTTTGGTTTAATTTTTTGGAATTTGAGTTGGGCACCCACACACATGAGAGATCCACCCCCTCCTTTCTCCAACTCCTTCCAGCCATCTCTCCCATTTCCCTCTCTCTATTTTCTCATCATTCTTCAATGTATTATCATACATGAACTAGTCATCAAAGATATCGCTGCTTGCCTTTAACGGTTTAACCCGATGCACATTATAGTCCCATCATCCCATAATCCACAACCAGAACCCAAGCATCCTCTCTCATTCCAGTCATATTGAAGCTAGGAGGAGAAAACAAGTAAAGATCTACAGATGCTGATATTGTTTTGAAATTGAAAATTCATTGTATTTTTGAGTTTTTCTCTTGGGTAGATCATTTGTATTGTTCTATGGAATTTTGTCCATGAATTGCCAAAGGAAGAGAATGTTAGTATTTTTATGTTGGTTAATTCATGGGTTGGATAAAACTCTGGGTCCATTGAGTTGTATTTTCTAATTTATTTTAGAATGGACTGTGGTTGTGTCCCAGAAGAGCTAAAGCGAAGAATAAAAGAAAATGGAAGACTGAGCGAAATCCCCGAGTCCCGATCAATCGGACTGTAAACGTGTCCAGTTATTTGACCTGTCCGATCGATTGGACAGGCGCAAGAATTTCGGAAAAGTCTCCAGTTTTTAAACGAAATTGTTTTCTTTTGAGACTCTGTTTCCTAATTTGAATATGACTTGTGTACTAACTCTAAGGCACGAATTTAGGGCTATATATAGGGTGTTACTCTCAACCCTAGAGGTAACAACAGAAACCACTACTCTCATTAATCTGAGTCAGAGATATCTTATAGAGAGTTTATTCTCTATAGCCATTGAGAGATTATTTTGAATGAATGCTCTAGAAGGTTGCTGCTGCTTCTACCTTTCTTGTAGAAGATTGATCATCTTGGTTGACAAGGTGCGAGAGATCAAATAAGGAGAACGGGGCATGGTGGATGTTGTGTTAGTGGATTCTTTGCAAGAACAACTACAGTCCTTAGGTCGAGGTACAAACTAAGATAAAGGAGCTTGTGATTATACCTTATAACTGTTCGTGAACTCTTGATTTCTGGTTCGTGGTTTTTCTCCTTAGATAGGGTTTCAACATTAAATATTGTATCGGCCTTCTTGTGGTGTGTAATTGGTAGATAGCTAGTTTTATATTGTCTGATTAGTTTATTTCTGCTGCATGGATTGGTTAAATTAGAACTAGTTTTCCATTCTGGTAGCCCCCAAAAACTTTCAAGTCATCAAACCCAACCGTTGGCCCACATCTCTATGTAACTCACCATTTTGAGATTGATCTATTTCTTTCTGTAACTCCTCCTAAATGAAATTTTTTATCTGATCATCTCAGTCTGCTTCTCCTTCCCTTAAAGCAGATTTGATGCGAGGGTTTTTTCTCAAATTTCTTCAAGTAAAACCCAATGACCATATCCGAATCGATTCAAGAAACCCTCTAGATCCTAGGATTTGTTGGTATGAATTTAAAATGGATTTGATATTGGCATGAGTTTGATATGGTAGTTGACTTTGGTATGATATGGTTAGATTTAAGATGGAATGGAAGAATCGTCATAAAAAATAAAAAAAAAGACACGAGCAGCAATATCACTGTCCATTCGCCCATGAACGCTGATATCTCCGCCCAACACAGTTAAAACACTCTATTAGTCATCACAAGTTTTAAACTAAGAAGGTGTTGTTCTGGTTGTTTTTTAGTGTTTGATTATTAGGAACTGGGATTTCTAGTTCAATTTGAGATGATTGTCTCGATTTGGAAGATGGTGCTAAAAGAGAGATGTGATGGATCTCCGTTATAACTTATTTAGGTATGAGGCTGGTTGGAAGAAGAGGAAAAGATGTGTTAAAGAAAGAGAGAAAATGGGACTTATGTGGGATGGCTTTAGATGAGTTTGTTTAGGTTGTTGGAAAAAGAGGAATAAAGATCAAAGAGGATGAGCGGGTGGTTGTTTAGTTGTGTGCAGTTGTATTTGGATATGATGCACAATGCACTGAAGAAGAAGGATGGGATTAATAGAGACAGGGATGATGGTGATGGGATGGGATTAATAGAGACAGGGATGATGGTGATGTCATGGGATGGTGGACTTGGAGGAAGGGATATACCCATTAGTTCGCGTATGTAGGTGAGCGGTGATATCATCAAGCAACTCAAATTCCAAAAAGTTAAACTAATAAGGACCTTGGGACCAGAATGATGGAAACATATCTTTTAGATCCTTTTTAATCTACAATGACTCTAAGAAGATTTTTGGATAAAAAGAAAATAAAACCTCAACAAAACTGAGTGTAAGATATTAGTCGTGGCACTTGCATCCATAAGAACAACACAAGAAAAGGAGCACAACCAAACATTACTTTTCTATTTAAAAAAGATAAAAAAATAAAATACTAGTAAAAATTAACCTTCATAAGCCCTCCCTGAAAACGTAACTCAATAGAAACGATACTGAAGACTGCTATTTTACCATAAAACAAAACTGACCTGTATGTCGCAAGACTAGACAAAACGAAAATCATGAAGAGAAAAAAAATCCAATAATGCCCAATTACAAAATTTCCCAACAAAACAATACTGGCATAGCCAAAAATTAGAGAAGGATAAAATCCAGGGCCAGATTACTAAACCTTCATGGTAATTATAACCCTACTTAAAATTGTTGTTCTGGGATTTCAAATAATCAAATAGTTACACTAAAATTATGTAATCCCATAACTTATAGACATCAATAATAAAAAAAATCATGGAAATTGCAGAAATTAAACCAAAAGAAAAAAGAAGAACCCAAATCTAATTGGAGTCCAAAATCAAAGGGCATTGACCCATTGCGATGCTGAATGTAGGGCTGTTTAGTGTCCCTTTTTTGTGGGTGAATGTTTTGTTAATTTTGGAAGTAAAAATACTTCCTTTTTATAAAATCATTGTAGCATTATTGAAATTATCAAAATCACAATACAGATCACAAAAGGCAAGTCGATAACCATACATATACAAATTACCAAAGTAATCAACAGCAATAGAAGATCAAAATACCCTTGTGCATATAAACAGCAAACGCCACATGGGCTTCCATAGTTAATCTATTCTCTAATAAAGAATAGCAGTTTTCCCATCATCAAGTGAAAGAAAGAAAAAAAAAGAAGGCAATTCACTTGACAAATTACCTGTGAGGACTTCAGGATCATAGTCGGCAAGAACAACATCCTTAATGTGATTGTAAGGCAATCTCTTATTCTGCAATTTAGGAAGGAGATAGTATAGAATCAGCTCATAATCATTAGGATGGAAGTGATACCCCGGTGGGAAGTATATAGGGGGGGTTTCATTATCAGGTGGTGGGTTGTTTTCCATCACTTGATTAATCTCAACTGCCTCTTCCAGATCCTTTTCGGCTCTCTTTTTGCCGTTTCCATCACCAACACTACTGCAGCCTTCCATGCTTCCAAATTCTACTTTGTTCCTTTCCTTTTTCATCCTCCTTTTTATTTAGACTTGACAACTTCTACGTTGAATAGAACTACAATTCCAAAGAGTTATGAGACCCAATTCTGATGGGATTTTGTTTTTGACTCTCTCTCTCTCTCTCTCTCTCTCTCTCTCTCTCTGTTTGTGTGTTTTAAAATATGGGTCAAATATAACCATGGGTTCTGCTGGGGTGATCTTCTCTATCCGAAAATCTCGCTCTGGATTTTCAAGATTATGTTTGTTGTTTTGAAGGTTGATGATATTCTATTGCAATGGTGGATGGATCGAAACAATGGGGCCCATGTGGAGAAAGGGTGCTTCGGATTGAATGTTGATGGGGGATCCTAGCGGTCAGTTTTTTCCATGACAGATCAGTGTTCTTGTATGCCAACACTCAGTTGAATTTCAGCGGTTCATGACTGCTTAATCTGGAGTCCATGTGGGATCCATCCGTCCAAGTTCTGGTCAAATTTAGTTAATACTTAATAAATATGATTAATAATAAGGGACATCTCATACACAGTGGTGTTAAATGTAAATCATATCATTCATCATATGGAACTCTTTTTTTTTTTTTTTTTTTTTTTTTTGTGATAACGTAGGGTAAGGGTTCTCACCCGTCATTTGGGCCAGAATAATCCCTATAGGCTCAGGAGAGAAAGTCGGATAAAATTCCCCTATAGCCTCAATGTGGTAGAACAGTTTCAAATCCATAACTTCCGGGTGCAAACTGTGGTCCTATGCCACCTGAGTTATCCCTCGAGGTTAGATCTAGACTAAACTAGAAGTCTACTTCAATCATAAATCTACGGACGATCGCTGTAGCCATAAGATATTCCTAATTATAAATTATACCTCTTAATTCAATGATCTTTAAAGACAAAGATATTCTTAAACTCTATTTCCCGAGTCAGGATTAATCACATAAAAGTAGGCCTTCTTACGAATATGTCGCGATTGATTTTTGTACGGATCCAGACTCTAGATTTATTTCACTTGTTGTCCCTGGGGCCCGGCATTTAAAACATTATGCATATTTCGATTTATCACATGTATTGTGTTGTTTTTTAGGATGATGATAATATCACTTATTACATTGGTGGATTGACCCACGCATTGGGGCCCATGTGGACCATGGGTGTTTCAAATTCAACGTTCGTTGGGATCCTAGCCGTCAATTTTTTCCATGGTCAAGTCACTTTTCTTTTGCTTACAGTCCATGTGGGGTCCATCGGTCCGAGTCCCAAGCCTTGAGTCTCTGAATTAAAGAATCCCCCAGCTAAAAGAGTGGGACCCTAATTTGTGGGCACTTCATAAAAATCTAAACCGTTTAAAATGAAACTCTTACTATTTTTCAAGTTATCCAAAAAATGGATCAGCCTAATTAAGGAACTGATTGCTACCTTTAGTAGCTCGGTTCCCATCAATAGAAGCCCATGTGTATTCTTCTCTTATTATTGCGGCCTCCATCAAGGTGATTATTTCAATGACTCAATGTGCAGAAGCTTCAATATAATTAGATCATCCAACCAGTATCACCAGTTCCCAACACTCCCTACCTCCTATTGTATGAGGATGACATCATACTCTTTCTTAGAGCTTCTTCAAGGAGTATATCTGACTTAAAGGTTCTCCTTGCCAAATGTGAGACAGCAGCAGGGTAAAAATTTAACCTCTCCAAGAGCCATATTTTGATTAGAAAATGTAATCACAAGCAGAGGAGGTCCATTTCAGCTTTGCTAGACATCCCTATTGCTAACCCTCCCTCCACCTACTTAGGTACCCCTTATTTCTTTAAAAGTTCAAAATTCTTACACTTCACCAAGTTGTTGGATGCTCTAAGAGCCAAGATCTCAAGATTGAAAGCCCAAACCCTTTCTTTTGCAAAAAAGATTAACTCTTGTCAAAAACACTTCTTGTCAAACATGATTCTTCACATCTCTCTCTATTCGATTTCCTAAAAAGGTTTCTATACATATAGAGTGGATCTTAAGGAATTTCCTTTGGTCTATTGGGTGCTTAAAAACTAAACATAATAAGATTCGTTGGGAAATTGTTTGCCTCCCTAAATCTGAGGACGGCTTGGGCATTCGACATGTGTTGTGAAATCAATGATGCATGTTTATTGAAACTAGGGTGGAGTAGAATGACAACCTCCTCCATTTGGGCAACCTGGTTCAAAGCAAGATATCTCAAGAATAAATTCATATTGAGCCAAAACGAGCTCTCTTCATCTAGGCAGTGAGTGGATAGTGGGGGTTGGGAAGTTAATTAACTTATGGTTTGATTGTTGGCTTGATGATTATCCTTTGGTTACGAAGTTTCCACAACTCTCCTTTCCTCCCACTAACACTGTCTCTTTTGCCGATAGATGACTGGTGGCAGGTTATCCCACCTCATCTCCCTCTACAGATTAGGCAACACCTGTAGTTGGCTTCAATCATTAACATTCATTCTCCTCAAGTTGTAGATTTTATCAAGTGGACTGGAAATGCTAGTGGCAACCTTTCTCTCAAAGACGCTTGGCATGTGTTGGGTTTTTTGTTTCAAAAATTCTAAAGGTGGCTTTAGTAAAAGTTGTTTTGTCATTTCTTCTTGTTTACTTTATGGGTTGTGTAGGCGTTTGGAAACAACACATCTCACATTGCTCAAGTTCAACTTTTGAAGTAGGTTTATATGTTTTTTCATTCCTTTACACTTTAAGAACCTTTGAAGGCTTTTGTCATGGGCCCTATGCGCGTACGCGAGCCAGGCCTGACCCGGCCTAAGAGGGACCCATATATTGATATAGTAATGGCAACAGAACAGATGCTTCTGTCAAAGTGAAGCTCTGTTGACTGCCTGTTACATTTTAAATAGAGTTTTACATTCTAAAACTAATAGAACACCTTTAGCACATGTCAGGATAGTAGATCCAAAAAGACTTGTGTTTTCATTGGCTATGCACAAGATAGTGCTGCCTACAAGAAACTCATGAAGAAGAGGAATCTCAACTTAGAAGGAGTAAGAGACTAAGGACAGCTACTAGTTTTGGTCCTGACTTTGAAACCTATCTAGTAGAGGAAGATCCATCTACTTTCCAGGAGGCGATGACTGCTCATGATGCTGCCTTTTGGAAGGAGGCATTAGATGATGAAATTGAATCTATTTTAGCCAATAATACCTGGGAATTAATTGACTTACCTTTAGGTAATAAACCTTTAGGGTGCAAGTGGGTTTTCAAGAAAAAACTTAGACCTGATGGGTCAATAGAGAAATATAAAGCCAGGCTAGTAGCCAAAGGCTTTAGGCAAAAAGAGGGAATAGACTTCTTTGATACTTATTCCCCAGTGTCTATAATCAGTTCTATTAGACTCTTGATTGCTATTGCTGCTGTTCATAATTTGATTATACATTAGATGGATGTCAAAACTGCTTTTCTAAATGGAGATTTGGAAGAGGAAATTTATATGGACCAACCAGAAGGCTATGTCATAAAAGGACAAGAACATAAGGTGTGTAAATTAATAAAGTCCTTATATGGACTAAAACAAGCACCTAAACAGTGGCATATGAAATTTGATGAGGTAATTCTATCTAATGGCTTCAAAATAAACGAAGCTGAAAATGTATTTATTATAAATCTAATGGTTGTTCAACAATAATAATATGCTTATATGTTGATGATTTACTAATATTTGGCTCTGACATGGAAAGCATCAAAGATATAAAGAGACTTCTCTCTCATAACTTTGATATGAAATACTTGGGAGAAGCAAATGTTATATTGGGAATTAAAATTATAAGAGATGATTCTGGAATCAAGTTATCCCAATCACATTACATTGAAAAAATATTGAGGAAATATGATCATTTTAATTGTAAACCTGTGTCTACTCCTTTTGATCCTAGTATTAAATTAGTAAAAAATGATGGTCAATGTGTATCTCAACTTGATTATGCTAGTGTAATTGGTAGCTTAATGTATGCTATGAATTGTACTCGTCCTGATATAGCTTATGCAGTCAGTAAAGTGAGTAGCTATACCAGTAACCCTGGTATAGAACATTAGAAAGCTGTATCTAGAGTACTTAAGTATTTAAAGAATACTATAGACTATGCATTGTATTATTCTGGTTATCCACCTGTAGTTGAGTGTTACAATGATGCTGACTGGAATTCAGACTTAGATGATTCTAAGTCTACAAGTGGATATATTTTCACTTTGGGAGGTGCTGCAGTATCTTGGAAATCAAATAAACAAATTGCAATTTCTCATTCCACTAAAGATTTAGAATTCCTGGCTCTGGGAGTTGCTGCGATGGAATCTGAATGGATTAGAAATTTATTATTTGATATTCCCTTGTGGACTAAACCCATTCCTCCTATTATTATTCATTGTGATAACACTGCAACAATTATTACTGCTAACAATACCACGTATAATGGAAAGTCTAGACAAGTGCGATTACAACATAGCTATGTGAGACAATTACTCAGTGGAGGAGTAATTTCAATTGATTATGTGAGATCAAAGGATAATTTAGCAGATCCTTTGACAAAAGGCCTTGCAAGGGAAAAAAATAAAAGAAACAACTAAAGTGATGGGTCTTAAGCCCATAAATCATCAATAGTGGGAACCCAACCTAATAACCGGAGATCCCGAGAAATAGGTTCAATGGAAAAAATAAGCTATCTCGATGATGTGAAGTACCGACATATAGAGTATGGTTACTCTGAACACATCCCTGTTGTGTATGACTCATTTGATTGTTGGTACATAACCTGTAGCGAATCAGGTTGAATTTAATTCTTAGTGAGATCTATAGCCTATATGGTGGGGTGCACAGCTGCAGGAGCACTCTTGATAGACTCACCTATATGAGTGTGGAAGTGGGGCCGCTTCCTATGAGAATTTGGGCAGATTCTCTAGAGCACTCATGAAATCCGGGATTAAGCACATGGCCGTAAAGTGCTGACCTAATGACTCCAAGATCAAATCTTGACATAATTCTGAACTGATATAAAAAGTTGAAGTTCAAGAATTTATTCACTCCAACTCCTAAAGGTTTGAAATTATGTTATGATTGTAAGGTTCAAGCCTGGTCACCTTACCAGTGAAATGCTCATTAAATATTTTGAAACAAGGGGGAGATTGTTGGGTTTTTTGTTTCAAAAATTCTAAAGGTGGTTTTAGTAAAAGTTGTTTTGTCCTTTCTTCTTGTTTACTTTATGGGTTGTGCAGGCTTTTGGAAACAACACATCCCACATTGCTCAAGTTCAACTTTTGAAGTAGGTTTATATGTGTTTTCATTCATTTACACTTTAAGAACATTTGAAGGCTTTTGTCATGGGCCCTATGCGCGCACTCGAGCCAGGCCTGACCCAGGGTGCTGGGTCTGGAAAACGTTTAACCAGGCGTGCGTCCGTGACGCGCATCCTGCATGTATATCGCGCGCATGAGGGTGCAAATACTGGTCGGCTGGCCTAAGAGGGACCCATATATTGATATAGTAATGGCAACCTTTTGCCATTATTTTTAATTTTTAAAAACCAATCTTAAACGTTGATTTAATGATGATTTTTAACGTTGATTTTTTCATCAGTTCTGCTGAGAACCTTCGCAATTGGGATAGAATCCAGGGGGCGGAACTCGTCCTAAAATTGTAGAAACTAATGGCTACAGAATAGATGCTTCTGTCAAAGTGAAGCTCTGTTGACTGCCTGTTACATTTTAAATAGAGTTTTACATTCTAAAACTAATAGAACACCTTTAGCATGTGTCAGGATAGTAGATCCAAAGGACCTAAATTAGGACCTCAGTCATGGGAGTGTGTTTTCATTGGCTATGAACAGATTTTTTCATTGATTTAACATGGATTAACGTTGTGAACTTAAACTTGTTTTAATCGCTGTTTTAATGTGGATTAATGATATTAAAACGGGAGAGGTTTTATGGCCCAACGGACTACTAATCTTAATTTAAATTAGGGCCATATGCGCTATTCTAAGATGCAGAAAAAAAAATCGTCTTTCCTCTTCTTTTTCTTCTTTCTGTTTTCCCACTGAGCATTCAAAAAGGGAGTCTGCGATATTCGGGCCTACGTTGCGACCAAAGCCTGAACGAGAAGGCCGTTGTATCCTGGGGGAAGTTCTGCTGAGAACCTTCGCAATTGGGATAGAATCCAGGGGGCGGAACTCGTCCTAAAGAGAGCGTCATCAGACGTGCATCGGTCACATATCTGCTGCTCTTCTTTTTCCACCTACAAATCACAGTTGTAGCCTTCTTCAATCGGGTACTACTGTTCCATTTACATTCTGTTTGACAGAAGAATCTGTTCTGTAGCCATTAGTTTCTACAGCATGTGGCTAGATCTAGAGCATCAGCAGTAAATTGGAGCAATTTGTTATGGAACAAGCTTATGAACCCCCATTTTTCCTGCCTAATTTGAAGGTTGTTCCACGGACGAACTTCAACTTTAAATTGGGCTAGATCAGTTGGTGTTATCATCCCTTCTAGATACGCTTTATGTTGTGACAATGAAGAATCAAAACTCTATTTCTTCTTCCCTGTACCGTTCTTCCTCTCCCTTTGGAGTTGGATTATATTATGAATCAAATAACCAACAATAGACACATTAAAAAATCAAACACTATATAATGGAGAATATTCATATGCATCCATCTCTCATCGAGAGACATTTATATAATTGAAAATATCCATGTGCGAAAGAAGAATAATCATATATGGTTATATGCAGAGAAAGAATGTTCATGTGCAAAGAGGAAAAGCTATGTAAGTGTTATGGTGAGGGATGAATGCACATTATAATATTATATATTACAATATGACCTAAAAAATAAAAACTTTGGGACAAAATTTATAGAAAGTTAAAGCCATGGAATATCAAAAGAGATCCACAATTAAGAGAGGCGACCCACTCATTGAATGGCGAGATATTTTCAATCCCATACCCACCTCCTCATCCCCACTCCAAGAACCGAGAAACTTAGCATCAAGGAGATGGAATCGTGAGAATTAAAGAAAATTAGCAAAAAGACCAACGGAACCAAAGAACAAGAAGGATGGCAAAAGAGTTTGGGTCTTGTGATCGACACATATGCTTCGAATTGAAGAAAGCTGGAGGAGAGCTATTGCACTGTTGCACCGTATCGGAAGATTTCATCAGACAGAAAAACATAAATTAGAATAAAATGTGAAGTTAAAACAACTAAAATTATTCCATATGAAAAAAGTACCATAGTGTTTAGTTTACTAATATAAATTATGCTACATGCTTCATACCATTCGGCATGTCCAAGAAGTCATCGTGAAGCCAAATCTCCTTTTCGCATAATATAGCATGGAAAAGTGGTGGTGATAGAGAGAATGGTTGAGGTAGCTGGCAGAAGAATGTTGTCGAAGAATAAAGGTCGATTAGAAAGAAATCATGGAAAGGAATAAAGAGATTTCACGTTCGTTGTGGGTGAGCATGGTGACTTTTACAAATAAGAGAGATTTTAAGAGATATAAATGAATAGATTTTAAGAGATAAGTTTGGAATACAAATAAATATACATTTAATAGATTGCGCTGCACAAAAAATCTGATATCACCGCAAAATCGAATCGAACCGGGTGGTTCAGATTGGTTTATAATGGATCGGTTCGATTAATGGTTTGAAAATTATAAAAACCGCTTACATTGGTTGGTTATTGGTTTCAGCCCACGGTTAACCGCTTAAACCGAACCGACCGTATGCGGTAACTGAAGTATTATTTTTTTACTATTTTAGTCTTAGGGTTTCGTTTTTTACTACTTTCATAGTTAGAGTCGACAATTTTGTTCTCACATAAACTCAATCGTCAACACTACCTCAGAAGGTATCATGTGGAATGAATGTTTCACTGCAAGCTGTTTTTTTTTGCTTGTGTTTAGTCTAAACTCCTTTTTTGGAGCTTAATTATTTTTTATATGCGTTTAGTCCAGTATGGATTGTTGGATTTTTATGTTTGTACCAAACATTGGAACAAATGCAAATGACGGAGTATCATCATTTTGAAATTTCCAATGTCTAATTTTCAAAAAAATAAAATAAAAAACAATGGTTTAACCGACCCAGCCTGACCGTTTGATTTGGTTTGGTTCGGTTCGATTCGGTTCAAGTCCTCTCCATCGGTCGGATCGGATCGGATAATTAAAAAACCGACAGGTTCGGTTTGATTATTGATTTTAGTGTTAAATCGATCCGAACCGTCCATGTACAGCATTAAGATTACCTAAGTGGTTAAGAGAAATTTTAGGATATATGGATGGACATACTGTGCAAGCAAGCGAGAAAACAATTGTAGGGGAGATAAACACAGAGATTTTAGGGGATGACGCATGGGTCATATTGAGTAATGACGTGATTTAAATAGAGACATGCTGACAATACATGCATGTACCATGAGGATGCATCACGCGTGCGTGGCAACACAAGCCTTATATATTGCTATAATATTTGTAAAATGTCAAAAACTTCATCTAACAACCTACCTATTGGTTTTAAGCATGTTAAAAATTTATAATTCGTGGAAGGTAGGCTTGCAAGTTGCAATGTTATTTGGTTGAGTGCTATCCTTTTTTATATTTTTAGGTGAAATGAGATACAATTATTTTAAGCAAATAAAAATAAAGAATAAAATAAAAGAGAACTTGAAACTGGTTGGCTGGAGTGATTAGACAGTGGGACCCACTCAATTTTTCTACTTAAACTTAGATCTTTCGCTCGATTGAGGTTGGATTCATCGTGAATAGCTTGCATTATCATTTATGTGGCCGCACAATGAGAGTTTCATCCATACGCTATCGACAACAGAGTTCCAGACTCACACGCGTGCGTGTGCCCTACCAAAATGGGGCCCACTTCACGGATCCCGGCATCCCACAAAGCAGCAAAGCGGGGCTCACTCCAACTTCTCTTTTGTGGGAAAGCATTCGGTTCCCAACAACAAGAGCAAAGCATATGCCTGATCACCTATCACCACAAACCTTGCTCTGCAAGAGTACCAAATCTAAGATTCTCCGAATCCCGCAACATCCACGACCAATATTTACTGAGATGATCATGATCTCATGATCATGATCATGAACAGGCCCTGATCTTAAAAAAAATTCCCAAATCGCAGCAACCCTAGATTTCCAAGCATCTTGATTTTTCCTCACTAAAATCCAAAGAGACCAGACCAGTACTCATTCCATAACTCCAACCGCTGAAATCTCTTTTCCATAACAATTTCCGCTTTTAGGGTTTTCCTTCCTCAGATAAAACCATACTCCGAATCGCAGCAAAACGAGAATTCTAAAAATCTCGGATTTAGTTTTCCCTGGAATCCATCCATGGGAGAGGAAGCAAGAAAACTAGAGAACTTCCCTGCCTGGGCAAGAGATGTCCGAGACTGCCTTGATAATTTCCGCGTGGATCCCCAATCCGGCCTCCGATCAGAGGAGGCGGCCCACCGCCGCAAGATCTACGGCTGGAACGAGCTCGAGAAGCACGAGGGCCCCTCCATCTTCCGCCTCGTCCTCGACCAATTCAACGACACCCTCGTCCGCATCCTCCTCGTCGCGGCCGTCGTCTCCTTCGTCCTCGCCTGGTACGATGGAGAGGCCGCCACCGGCATCACCGCCTTCGTCGAGCCCCTCGTCATCTTCCTCATCCTCATCCTCAACGCCGTCGTCGGCGTCTGGCAGGAGAGCAACGCCGAGAAGGCGCTCGAAGCTCTGAAAGAGATCCAATCCGAGCACGCCACCACCCGCCGCGACGGCCGGACCGTCCCCGGCCTCCCCGCGCGCGAGCTCGTCCCCGGCGATATTGTCGAGCTACGCGTCGGCGACAAGGTCCCCGCCGATATGCGCGTCTTGTCCCTCATCAGCTCCACGGTCCGCGTCGAGCAGGGCTCTCTCACTGGAGAGAGCGTCGCCGTTAACAAGTCCCACCACAGGGTGGAATCAGAGGATGCAGATATTCAGGGGAAGGAATGCATGGTTTTTGCGGGGACCACTTTAGTGAATGGAAGCTGCCTCTGCTTGGTCACTCAAACAGGCATGAATACAGAGATTGGTAAGGTGCATTTGCAAATCCACGAGGCGTCGCAGGGCGATGAGGAAACGCCGCTGAAGAAGAAGCTTAATGAGTTTGGAGAAGCTCTTACAGCTATAATTGGAGTCATTTGTGCGCTTGTTTGGTTGATCAATGTGAAGTACTTCCTTACATGGGAATATGTTGATGGGTGGCCGCGGAATTTTAAATTCTCCTTTGAGAAGTGCACTTATTACTTTGAGATTGCAGTGGCATTGGCTGTGGCGGCAATTCCGGAAGGGCTTCCAGCGGTTATCACCACTTGCTTGGCGCTTGGGACGAGGAAGATGGCGCAGAAGAATGCGCTGGTGAGGAAGCTGCCGAGTGTGGAGACTTTGGGTTGCACGACGGTGATCTGTTCCGATAAGACGGGGACTCTGACGACAAACCAGATGTCTGCGGCGAAGCTTTTGGCTATGGGGTCTGATAGGGGCAGCCTTCGGGCGTTTAAGGTGGAGGGAACTACCTATGATCCTCATGATGGGAGCATACTCGGCTGGCCAAAGGATCAAATGGATGAGAATCTCCAGATGATTGCAAAGATTGCTGCAGTCTGTAATGATGCCAGCATTACACACTCTGGTCATCAATACTTTGCCAATGGAATGCCCACTGAGGCGGCTCTTAAGGTGATGAACTGTACTTTAGCTTCTAAACTTATCAAATATTTGTAGATAAATGTTGTTTGTGGCATATCCATGTGTGACATATACAGTGAATGGAGTTAACAAATATTTTTGCAGCAACCAGCAAGGATGGTTATCTGTTTGGCTATGCATCTAGCCACATTATGGGGGATATCATGTATGCCTTTTGCACTGACAATCACCACCATCATCCACAATCGCCAATGCGAATCTCTGATGGGAAAGTTAGTGAAAGCTTTATATTGACATGATTCCTTCCCTTGCTGCCAAGCTGAACGGGACAACACGTATTAATGCAGTGTTATTAGTTGTGGTTTTGGTCATGTTCAAACATGCCCTTTAAAGAATGCCAACAATAAACATTTTATCCACATTTAAGAGAACTAGGTAAGGAACATTATCTCGTCGATCAAAACTGTATAGGACAATGCTTCTATTGTCTAAACCCCTGGAAATCAGGTATGATTTCTGATGGGCATGAGAAAATTTCTGAAAAGCATCATTTAGCTTGTGATCTTGAATTTGCATGTGGAGATCTTTGCCATCTTTGTTTTAATTTTCTAAGCACATTGAGATCATCCACATTGCAGACTGCTAACTTAGCAAACGCCTATTTGTCTGTATACTTTTTGTGCTGATGGTCTAATTGTTGTTGCAGGGTACTAACAACTAACAAGTGATTAGTAATCACATTTACTTCATTATTTCTTTCTGGAAATGTACTTCACAGTTTGCTAATATATTATCATCTTTTTTGGGGAAGAGGTCACTGTCATTGTGACCGGTCATTACAGTGTTGTAAATTCCTTCTATTCT
Source organism: Cinnamomum chago (assembly GCA_038049695.1). NCBI lineage: Eukaryota > Viridiplantae > Streptophyta > Magnoliopsida > Laurales > Lauraceae > Cinnamomum > Cinnamomum chago. Next base: position 78,747,043 of record CP142452.1, read on the forward strand.
CAGGTTCTAGTGGAGAAAATGGGACTTCATAGAGGGTTTGATCACTCCTCTTTGGACTCGGCCAGCATTGTCTTACGTATGTTGAACTTAGCGTATTTAGTTTCCTTGAGGGAAAGTCGGTGAATTCCTATTGTATTCCTAGGAATTTATTGGAGGATGGACTTTCATCAAAGGGGTGAAGATTGAGGGGTCAAGGTTGAAAACTTACAGTGGATCATCAAGTTTCTCGGATTTAGTTCCTCCTTTTCTAGCAAAAAAAAAAAAAAAAAGATAAAAAAGAAGGATTGTAATTCATTTCTTTCTTTCTTTTTTTAATGGTAAAATCATTTCTTTTCAAAACAAAGATATTTTGATGGTTCCTTGTAGATCTCCACCATTGATCCTTCACTATTTAGCCTCCTTGATAGAAACTCATCTTCTAGAAGTCCTAGTAATTTAGTAGGAATTAAGCTGACGGGCCCATGCATATAGATAGTTACTTATGTTCTGCTTTTAACATTGAAGCGTGCTGCAAATATTGGAATGAGATGGAACATAGAATTGCAACTCTTGAATTTGATCGCACTCGGAAGTCTATGGGAGTTATTGTGAAGTCCAAAACAGGAGGAAATATGCTACTGGTGAAGGTTTGTTTCACTCTGCTGTGTTTCTAGATTTTTAGTCACTATATATGTTATCGTGTATATGTGAATGAACTTGTTGCTCAGAGTACCGTAATATCATAAGAAGTTTTTATGCAAGATTGGGCTTAGAATGTTTTTCATTTGATTTAAGCTTTCTGGATTGAATTTTTAGTTATGATGTACTTGAAATGATTTTCGGTGACGTATAACGAATGCCATAGCAATCCAAGGAGTTGCTAATTCGAGGACAGCCCATGATCACTGATGGAAATCATGGTTTGAAGTATTCAGTTAATAATGTATCACCAATTTCAGTTTTGAGACCCCTTCCCCACCTACTGCCATAATATATCAGGTGTGAACTGTAGCCCCCTCAAAATTCTAGCTGGACCTCCATATGGCGGATCCATATGTTGATGTAGAACGAGGCGCCTACACCCTTATCTGATTAGATCAAAACTTCAAACAACCTTTTATTTTGAATGTAGAAGATGACTAAAGGTATAGATCATCCAATGGATAGACAAATTATATCGATCAACGGTGGTAAAGGGAAACCGTTGCAGAAATAGACCTTCAATAACGTTAGAACGTTTCTCGTATAGAAAGAAAGAAGTTGTGTATTTGACCATATCCTGAAAACACCAATAGACGTGGATATTAGTTATGTATCCACCTCATACAGGCTGCATCACTTGTTGATTATATAATGCTTCAATTAAACATGATAAAACCCATATCTAGAAGCCTTTTCGCCTCGTCCTTTTGGCCTTTCGAGTAGTTTATAAAGAGGGTTTGTAGGGCCCTCTTCTAAACTATTTCCTTTGGCCTTTTAGTTTGAGCTCTACTCAATCGACATGAAGATACTTTCCCTTTTTATTAAATTATTTTGATATCTTTTGCTCTATGTACAAATAGATGCTCACGGTGTACATAGAGTGTTCAACTCATTAACATTTTGATCCTTGGATAACTCCAACCTAGTCATTCTGATTTGCTATTCCCACTCTAGTACACTATGAATGTGGTTATTGTCCTTCTGTCTTGCTCTTTTTTTTATTAATGATTTAAAAAAAAAAAAATTCGGGATAGGATGCATTGATTAAGTGTCAATTATTTGTTACCCTTGTAAAAAAAGTGTCGATTATTCATTGCTTATTAGTTATGTTATTCATATTCATTGATAAGCATTGTTTTAGTGTCAGTTATTCACTGCTTCACAGATTACATTTGTGTTCTTTTTCATATATGTGCTTTCTTTAGATTCCATTGAAAATCTTGTACTGGCTATGGCTCTGTCAGAGTTTGATACGTTTTGACCCAATAAATTTATGGTGCAAGAGTCCTCTAGGTTTGTTGTTATATCAATTAATTGCATGTTGGCAGGGAGCTGTGGAGAATTTGTTAGAGAGAAGTGTTTCTGTTCAATTGCATGATGGTTCCATTGTTAGTTTAGACAGTGCTTCGAAAGACCGAATCTTGGAAGCCCTTCATGAAATGTCTGCAAATGCATTGCGCTGCTTGGGTTTTGCATACAAAAAAGATCTATCTGAATTTGCGACATATGATGGAGAATATCATCCAGCTCATAAGCTACTACTTGATCCCTCCAACTATCAATCAATTGAGAGCGATCTGATTTTCGTTGGCTTGGTTGGTTTGAGGGTAAGACGGCATGTGCTCCATTTGTATTTGAATGTCTCTAGTGTAAATTTTCCTGGGATCTTTCTGTTAAGCGTTTACAGTTCTCACAATTGACATCCCTCTTTGTGATTTGCTTAAAACTTGAAATTATCTTAGGATCCTCCTAGAGTTGAGGTCTACAAAGCTATCGAGGACTGTAGAGCAGCTGGTATCCGGGTAATGGTTATTACAGGGGATAACAAGAGCACGGCAGAAGCCATTTGCCGTGAAATAGGTGTATTTGGGCCTGAAGAAGACTTGAGTACAAAGAGCATAACGGGGAGAGAATTCATGAATCATCCCAAACGGAAACAGTATTTGAGGCAAAGTGGAGGACTTCTTTTCTCCAGGGCTGAACCAAAGCATAAGCAAGAGATAGTGAGATTGCTCAAAGAAGATGGTGAGGTTGTCGCAATGACTGGTGATGGGGTGAATGATGCTCCTGCTTTGAAGTTGGCTGATATTGGTATAGCCATGGGAATTTCTGGAACTGAGGTATTTTGTGCTTTCTTGTTTTTGTTTTTAAATGGGGGATCCTTGTGAATCTAATTATTAGGTCCATGCGTTATAATCTATGAGTATATGTCTACATGTCAGATTTTTTATTTACTTGCCAGTCAGGAACTTTGTTGTCATGATTGATGTTTTTTCCCTAAAATATACATTGATATTCTTGGCAGATGCTTTCTTGTTTGTAGTTTGTAATTTTGTGTCCCAATCATATCTTAAATGTCTCTGTGACTTGTATTCTTTTCCCAGGTCGCAAAGGAAGCCTCTGATATGGTGTTAGCGGATGATAATTTTAGTACAATAGTTGCAGCAGTTGGTGAAGGAAGATCTATTTACAACAATATGAAGGCCTTCATCAGGTTTTCATTTTCCTCTGTTCCATTGTCTATCTTCAGTTTAGATATAGTCCTTCACTACCATTCAGAAAAACTGTAGTTCCTTTACTGCAACTCTATTCTCTTACTTGAGTTTTCAATATTAAGAGCTACTTTATGGCTGGTTTTCATGATAATAAAAATTTACTCAGGAAAAGAAATAAACTGAATGGAAATTATAGATGACAACTGCTTTCACGCACCCAAAACACTCACCCCCCTACCCCATCTCTCCCACTCTAACCCCCAAACATTAAATAGAAGGAAGGAAAGTACTGTTAGGACCTTACACCCCCTCACCTAGCCAATAATCCCAAAACCAATTGGTGATAGGAAATAGTTCAGAAAGGGTTTTAAAGCCTTCAAGTCCATGGCGGTCAGTCAGAGTCCACTAGCAGCACCGGGGCCCACGGGCCCCCTATGTGTGGGACCCCGACTTATGCCACAGAGCTTACTAGGGTATGCCCCCTTGATGGGGCCCCACAAAAAAATAAAAATAAACCCAGTTCTGCAGTCGTTGAAGCAGCCCAAAACAGTCCCTTCCCTTCTCCGTTCACCCCATCCAACAGCCCTATGCTAAAACTAAATCCCTGCACCCCATTCAATATAACACTATCTCTTCATTTTAAAAACCCATTTGAATCTACCCAAATTTCAATCTAAGGTAACCCTCAAGGCCCTGTATTTGTTTCACACTGTTTTCTGCCCAATACATAGGGACGATAGGTCGTCATTTCAGTAACCCATCAAAACTTTGCTTGAATCAGCTCCAATTCAGAATCAAACCTACTTTAATTTAACCCTAAATCTCTTCCACTGACCACCGATACCTTCTTGAAACAATTCCAGAGCAGCCCTTGCTCCTTCCATAAACGACCAAACAGTTGTTTCCCCTGTCCTTATATATGTAGCGGCAGCCCATTTATTTTCAGCCACTTTTATAGTGCTGTAACAGCCCAATTCAATCTATTCTTGAAGGCCATTCTATTTATCTTTTGTGTGTCCATGCATCCAAATAGCTTTGTTTTGACTTTATCCAAAATCGGTATGAAAACCTATGTAGCTTCTGGTAAATGTCTGAAAAATACTACATCAATTGAAATATGGAGATTGGCATTATGAGGATCAGTTCTACTTCAAGCAGTTGATTAGTTTGCAGCAAGGAAAATTTACGGGTGGTGAGTGTAGTGCCAACCATTTTCATAAGCTGGCTTATCACTGTGCATTAAAGGAGAGTGGGACACATGACATAGCTTGTTATATGAGAGGTTTAAGAGCCATCGCATGGAAAAATTGACTTTCTGGCTAATACATATTTATGAAACACATAATAATAAGAAACACATAATAATAATAAAGTAAGTCAGATGCTGCTTCTTTTTAATCTTCTAAGCTCGGTTCATATCCTTGGGGGACAAGATGAAAGAATTAGGACTCCCTCTCGTAACAACCTTTATTCAGTCTCTTCTTTCTTTATGGCTTTGTCAGAGAGGGTAGGGACAATTCCTGCTTTGGGAAGGCTATGGAAATTAAAAGCTCCACCTAGAATTTTGATGTTTGAATGGTTAGCTCTCTGAAACAGAATCCTAACTTTGGATAATTTAAGAAGAAGAGGTACGGTTGTGGTGAATGCTTGCCCTTTTTGTCTAAAGGATGAGGAGTCTGTGGATCATCTTCTTCTTAAATGTAGCTGTGCCCATAGGACATGGAGTGTGGTGTTGGGTTGGTTTGGATATAGTTGGGTCCTTCCTAACTCTCTTTCGGATCTTTTTGAAGCTTGGATTTGTCCGCCTCTAGCGCCTAGGGAAAAAGAAATGTGGAAGGTGTCATTTTTGGCTGTTATATGGATTATTTGGAAGGAGAGAAATGCAAGGTGTTAGCTCTCTGGGTGTCTGTTAAACCAAAATTTCAAGGGATTCTGCTGGACCAAGTGTTGTTGAATTGGAAGGAAATTGCCCTGTCTTGTTAGTTCCTCTTCCGATCTATTTACTGTTAAAAAAAAAGTTCTCTTTGTCAAAGATGGACCTAGAATATCTAAACGCAGACAAAATTTTTAATCCACTCCATTGACCATGGGCTTATTATGTTGTGTCCTCATCCCCATTGCAGTGTCTAGGAGAAGAGTCTGCCATAGAAATCCTTCGAAAACCAATTGAGGACCAAGGAATTGGAGTGTTCCTTAAAATGAAAGAAAAAGTTGAAGAGCCATATCAAGAAATGGGAGGATAACCTATGAGAAAGATGGAAGAAAAGTTGGATCTGAAGATTGAAGAATCCAGACATTCACCAGCTAAAATTGAACTAAAGACTGGATCATCGTATGGAAATTACATTTTCAGTGGATCCACAAGAAGATCCGGCTGATAAAGTTCCCAACGTTGACTCTATTTTTGAGAAATCAACGATAGATAGATGAAGATTTGTTATCTGATGGTACAAAATTAGCTGTTTGAACATGGAATGATTGCATTCAAACAAAATCCATCTGCCAGAATGAGCAACACCTTGTTGGAGGAAAAGATCTAGTAAGGGATCCACACAGAGGAAGACCAACCAGGAAAAAAAAAATAAATAGTTTGTAGTTGTTTTGTTTTTATTTTTGAGCTGACGGAGGAACCTGAGGGCAAATTCTTAAGAAGTCATGGTGAGCTGATGCAGGCTAGGTCGATGACTGAGCCTTACATGTCCCATAGACCATCAGACCCATCTAGGCCTAAGGTGTACGCCAGTAGACTAAAGCCCCTAGTTTTGCAAGTAAATTATTTCCCATTAATTTGCTTGTATTTCCTGTTTTCTTTCTGTTTTATTTTTAGCAATTTGCAATCGTATCTAGATGCAGATTTAAGAGGGATTTTGAGGTATTAGGATTTTTTAACTATTCTGTAATAATCAGGAATTATTTTTCTATGAATTTGGAATTGAGCTAATCCAGGCTTGGAGGTGACTTCAATTGGGACGATCCTCTCATTCAAGTGTAGAGCTTGGTATTCGACCACCAAATCTAATCCAGAAACAGATTGGCAAAGTCCACAGCTGCCTGGTTTGCATCATGTTTATAAGGTTATTAAGGGTTTAAGGGATGCTTTAAGGGTAGTACATGGTTGAATTTTGCAAATGATTGAAGCGGAGATTCCTTTCATCATATTTCAAACCCAATCCAAAGGACTCTTTTGGAGGCTTTGAAATAGGAAAAAGGGGATTCTAGTGCGGAAAACAAGATAGTCGGAAGAAGTTGGGGATTACCAGAGGGAGGAACTTATACATGAAGGTTTAACTTGTGCCTTTGGAAAGAAGTATTATAACATAAATAACCCCAAATGGTTATGAATACATGCAAACCTCCAGGACAAGATTACCTGATCTGATTAGCCCTTTGTGATTTTTCTTGTTATTTATCTAACTAAGAGCAATTTTGATTTGATTGAAATAATATGATTGATAAAAAAAATATTTTTAATATATTAATAATGATAAAATATGACTAGCAGAGAGAGAGAGAGAGAGAGAGAGAGAGAGAGAGAGAGAGAGAGAGAAATCAGATGTAAGTTTATTTAAATGTTTTTTGGAAAAAAAATTCAACTTTATTTAATATAAATGCAAGCTTATCCCATTATATCTCTCCTGGACATATGCCAAGGTGTATATAGCCTAAGTCTTTAAGTGTGGCAATGTATTATTGGTAGTTCATGTCTGTGCAGCATTGCGTTTTTGTATTGCTTATTGATTGTGGTATAAACCTGAGTTTTAAAAAACCATTAAAAAAAACTTTGGTTTAAAATGACTTACTGTCGTCAGATTGAATTGTCTGCCTTGAAAGGCTTTCATCGATCACATCATGACAGACCACAATCTCAAAAGTGTCTTGAGTCAATTTTTTTTTTTTGGGAATAGTTCTTGAGTCACCTTTTCTTGTACTGGAGTTTTGTGCGCACTCCAAATTTATCACTTTCTTTTATCATAACTAAGTGTAGTATGCCTTAATTCTCTTCAATTTAGGTACATGATCTCCTCGAATATTGGTGAAGTTGCCTCCATATTTCTTACAGCAGCACTAGGTATTCCCGAGGGTTTGATACCTGTCCAACTTCTGTGGGTCAATCTAGTTACTGATGGCCCTCCTGCGACGGCTTTGGGATTCAATCCTCCAGATAAAGATATAATGAAGAAGTCTCCTCGAAGAAGTGATGATTCATTGATTAGTGCATGGATTTTGTTCCGTTATTTGGTAAGCAATTGACTTCTCCTTCCCTCCATTTATCTTAGGTTTCTTTCTTATAAAGATCTTTGGTACTAACTTCCCCATTTCTTTTTATGATTGAGAATTCATTCTAGTCCAATGCCCTTTTGAATCTGTTAAAATTATGGAATGAGGAACTACCCCATTTTGATAACTCTGGACCTTTTGTGGAGTGAAGGAGTTTCTGCTGTATGGCTGATGATGTATAGTTCATACGAAGTCTTTTAAGATCCCTTGTATAATGGTCCAGATTCCAGAATCTCAGAAAAAGAAGAATAAAATGGAGGAACTCCGCTTTTTGCAGGACCAAGTGTCAAAAGGTCTCTAATCACATGATCCACCTGGTTCCTAGAGTGATTCTCCCTGAGTTCAAGGGTACCAGGGGGCCCTTTGGCTGCATTCTCATTTCCTGTCAAATGGAATTTATTGTTATTTATTTTATATTTCTACCTAATATTTCTGTTGATGCATTTCAGCTACAGATGCATCTCAGGTGGTAAGGAAACCAGGTTTGGGTTATGCATCCTGCCCAATGTGAATTACCAATCAACTCCATGAAGTCTTATCTGATGGGTTGTTGGAACCATGGTTTGCTTGGTAGCACATTATGTGAATGACTAGAATTCCTTTGATCTGTCAACCTTTATTAATGCATCTGCATCTGATGTGTTGCTTCTTGATTTATATGTTCTTATTTTGCTTGCGATGTAAATAATACAGTCGCTGGACCTATAAATCCTCAATTTGTAGAAAACATTTCTTATTATGCTTGAAAGATGACTAGCATGTGGCAATTTACTTTTGAAGGCCTTGATATTTTTTTAAGATGGTCGTACTCAAATTTTTGAACATAGTTGTGAAACATGCTTCCTTCTTTTTAACCTTCTGTTTGTGTGAATCATTATAAGTTGAGAATGTCATTCATATCTGTGATTGACCAATTATTGCATGCGCTTTTTTCCCCATTTCATCTTTGTCTATGCACATGCTATTCTATACATGCATGCTGCTAGTGAATGATTGTTTCTCCTTTATATCTTGTACAGGTTATTGGGCTATATGTCGGTCTTGCAACTGTGGGTGTATTCATCATATGGTTCACACATGGCTCCTTCTTGGGCATCGACTTGAGTAGCGATGGCCACACACTTGTAACCTATTCTCAGCTCTCTAATTGGGGTCAGTGTTCTTCATGGGAAAATTTCACTGCCTCTCCTTTCACAGCGGGGTCTCGTGTAATCTCCTTCGACAATCCATGCGACTACTTCCAGACTGGCAAAGTGAAAGCCATGACCCTGTCGCTCTCTGTCTTGGTTGCCATCGAGATGTTCAACTCTCTCAATGCCCTGTCTGAGGATGGGAGTCTCTTGACCATGCCTCCATGGGTCAACCCATGGCTCCTCCTCGCCATGTCGGTCTCATTTGGACTACACTTTTTAATCCTTTATGTCCCATTCCTCGCTGAGGTGTTTGGAATTGTGCCCCTCGGCCTCAATGAATGGCTTCTGGTGTTGGCAGTTGCATTCCCCGTGATCCTAATTGATGAGGTACTTAAGTTTGTGGGTCGATGCACGAGTGGTGTCCGCATGTCTAGTTCTAGACAGTCTGTGAAGCACAAGGATGATTGAGGTGGATGTGAAGGCCTGGAGAGCTCAGCTGGAGACGTCAATGGGGAGAAATGGGCTCACGCCTTGCTTAGGTGCAAGGCACACGTTTCTATTGATGACCATGTTGGTCCCACCCAACCTTTTATTCTTTTCTATTTTCAGGGCTGGTTTGTGCATATAGCATAAGATAAGAAATGATATGGGATTCTTTGCTAATTGATTTGAGGGAATCCTGATGCATTTCTATTGGACCTTTTATTTTTTGATATATTTTTCTTGTTTAAAATTAAGACACTTGACTTTCATAACAACGCTAATTGTGAATTAACTATTGGAGGCATTAAGCAGTTTGGTCCTTCATCACATACTGATGTTTGTGCATTTGTGAATTTCAGCAATGGCATCCACCCATAGTAGTCCATTGCTTCTGAGGTGAGATCCCTGCGGACCTTACAGCAAATTGATCCCCTTCTTTTGGGCTTCATTTATAGACTTTAGCATCAAATCGTTATCATGTTACCATGATATTCTAAACAAAATTTTAAAACTAGAACTAATAAATAAAGCGAAGGAAAAAACGATGAGTCATTTGAAAGGAGAATATTACTTAGTAATATGTACAGATGTTTATAGATACATGTGAAATTTGGATAGCCAAACCTTATGCAGAACCAGCCCTAGTTTCATGTGTATCTTGAAATCTAGGCTTAATCTTGTGCAAAATTGAGCCATGAAGTTTACTCTTCTCGGTGAAATTTCATTGCTTCTTTTGGATTCCTTGCCCATTTTCCACAGTTGAGAAAAACCTACATTTGGTAATTCTAAACCCTTTGGGCCAATGGATATCCTCACTTCTTGGGCGCAACTAATTATATGTATCGACATACTAATATTCATGTAAAATCTTCTGCTAGACAAATCCTAAGTGAGGAATTCGTGTTCTAGGGCAACGGAGAATTCTCAAATGGTACCGAACTGCCCTTCTGAACAGTAGAGTAGGCCTATGTAAGTTTAAACCTACCAATGGTTTGGAGGTTCAAGATGATCTCTTATTTGGTTCACTATCCACAAACTAGTACGGAGACGATCGAGGGAGATGCTCTTATGAGAGTTATTCTCACACTTCTATGATAGTAAGGGGTGGGGCCATTTACATTTAGATGTTGGCATTGGATATGGATAGGAGGGCCCTTACCTTTACTCTTTGAAAGTTACTTTCATAGGCATAAGAATCATGCATAAATAAAGTGACATAATCTCAAATAAATCCACACACAACAACTATACGTAGATAATACATTTAAAAAAATAAAATCATATGAGAATCATGCATGTCTCATTTATATAAAAATCACAAGAAAATAACATAAGAATCATATATAAAAAGCTAATATAAAAATCACATAATAATCACAATAATCAAATAAACCCATGTAATGCTCACATAAGAGGAGGGTCAGGCCAGCCCTCAAATTAGTGAAAGGGTTTGCAAAAAAATTGTTGAAGCAGAGCCATTGACAGCCCCAATGGGACCAACTCTTACCACTATTTTTTCAGCCGGGGGTTAGAATTCGAACTTTCAACTCTCCCTCAAAAACACGCTCGCTCATGATCATCAACCGTTCCAGCTCGTGGTGACTACGGTGAGGTGAGGTGAGGTGAGGTGAGCGGCGCAGTAGCGGAAGTGAACGGCACCGCCTACATCCGTCCATCACATCTAACTATCTATGTGCTTATGCTTATGTGATGTGGTTTGGAAGCCGAATCACAAACTCCGTTTCCTTGCATCGACCCTTCCTTCTTCTTTCCTGTTCCATTCGCTTCAAAATCAAAGGCAAAGCCTCCACAAACTCCCTCTCCTTCTCCAAGCCCAAGGTCCGTTCCCCAAAAGCCTACATACATGCTTCATTTTCACACGCGTTACGCATTTGCTTCGTCTCGTCAATAAACACTACCTACATACAGTCCACACGACACGTGCCCCCCAAAAAAATAAAAAATAGAAGTGATTAGAAGAGAAGTAGATTATTGTGAGACGCAATGAAGAGTGAGGAGGGAGGATGATGGGTTTCTCCCCTCTTTTCTCCAGTCTGGATTCATCAAATTTGGGTTTGGGCCCAACCACCCCACATTTCTTCTGATCATGGACTGCTTGTAGATTGCAGACCTGGGGCTGGGATAACACCTGAAATGGTGAAAATGCAAGAGATTTTTTCTGGGTGTCTAGTATTTTAAGTTTAGTGGGTACAGAGTGTGGACTGTGGAGTGATTGATGACTGGGATTATGTAACAGCTGCTTACACTTATTGGGCTACTATTAATTTTTTTTTTTTTTAATAATTTTTGGTGAGTTATTTTCTTAAGTTTTTAGCTGACCCACCATAGATGGGACAAGGGTTTTGTTAGTTTGTGTCGGGTGGTTTCTCAATTATGTGCGTTAGGTAGTTTTTATTAGAAGGTGGTTGTTGGTATTTTATTAGAGATGGTTTTTAAATTTGAAGTTAGAATGTATTATTGGATTATGGTGTGAAGAAATAATCATGCTTTATTGCTTTATTAGAATGTATTATTGGATTATGGTCTGAAGAAAGAATCATGCTTTATTGCTTTCTATTATAGAGAGTTTACAAGGTCTGGTTTTCCTCCACCAAAACCATCTTCTCTTCACTCACCTTGTATTTATTTTTTCTGATATTTGTGCTGATTGGAGTTATGTTTCACTCTGTCAATGTGATTCACACAAGGATGTGCTTGGACATCCTGACCATTTGGGTTGAGGAATGCTTTCTCACCCAAATTGTGTTTGGTTTTAAGCCTGGATGAAAGTTTTTGAATGTTGATTTGGCACAATAAAGATGAGAAAATGAGGATCCAGGGTCATACATTTCAAATAAAGAGAGCCTTCCAAAGACACAGTAGAATGAATATCTATTCCAACACAACCTGCTTCTTGTGCTGGTTTATCTTCTATGATGATGTGTATATGTTCTGGTTTATAAGATCATTTCTTTTAACTATATATCATGGACATGATAGGTTTCCATACTGATAAAAAAAAAAAAAAGGATCAAATATGTTTCAATCACTGTGCCTGTTTATTCAATTGAGACTTTACTTTAGTACATTACTTATTAGAACCGGTGTTTCACATCATTATTGAACATGATTATATCATATTTGATTATAATATTAATGTAAAGTCTGTTTAATTTGAACATATCTTATTACCTCAGGATTCCCTATGCTTATATGAGGACTGCAGTGAGTTTTTACCATGGTTACAGCAAAAGGCAGGCGATGAAATATCCTCATTTCTTTCTGTTGGGACTTCCACTTATGGAAGGTACTGTAGATCACAGGTTCTCACCTCAGTTTATGTCATTAATGCAGTAAGGGTTCTATTCTGATGTGTACAGGATTTTTTATTTTTTATTTTTAATTTTTTATGACAAGGGGCTTTCTGTTTTTTCATATCATTTTGCCAAATGGTAATGTCTTGCAAGTTACATAGTGCATCAACAATTTTTAAGAATTTTACCATTCATTAACTTACGATAACATTCAAATCTCTGTTGTATCAGTTTAAAAACTTACATGTTCAAAGTATCTCAGTTGATTGGGCACCATGATTGACCAGGCATAAGGGACCTACTGGAATCAACAATCTGCTTTTTTATTTTGTTGAAATGACCTCATACTATAGTACCCGTTTTATAAAACAGCCGAAAATCTTTTAGTATATGATTTATATATTAGGAATCTCAAGTAGGTAACAAAATAATGCACCTGTGTGTATACTGTGTACTGAGACTCAAACGTAATGATCTTTTTATTTATTTTTAAATAACTGACGCTCTCTTTTGACAGAAAATTAACATAACAAAAGCTTGGGAATTCCGGAGCTGAACTAACACTTACATTTTAAAATTTGAGCTGCATCATATATTGGTTGGCAGCTCAATTTGGAAACACACCTCTTTATTCCTTTGGAATAGCCATGTTTCTTCTTTTGAACTTTTATATAATTTGGCCTTTTGTTAAATGATGTTGATTTACAGAGAACTTGGATGTAGTAAGGGTATAAATGGAGCTCATAGTATAGTCATTAGTCAGTGTTTTACTTCCGCATGGCTGGTGGTGATGGTTCTTCTACCTTATTTAGAGGTTATGATCCAGTTTGAGAATCAAAACTCCATTACTATTGAAGAAAAAAAGGAATCCAGTATGGTACGGATTCTAATACTAGCATCAAGAATATAATATAATAAGTTGTGTGTTGATCAAAAACAGGTTTATCTGGGGTTCAATATGTGGTGCATAATAAATATTGCATGTTATGAGCCTTTTTTTTTTTCCTTCTTCTTTGCTTGTTTAGTCTTTTGGGTAATCAGTACTGCCTTTTTGTACTTTTGGTTTGCTTTGTTTCTCTAGTTAATAAAATTATACTTCCTATAAGAAAAGGAGAGCATATTATTGTTATTGTGTTCACGAATCATGATCCATATCTTGGGTCTTGTGGAGAGATTGATTGTTTTGAGGCATTTCCCTATAGCTTACCTTTAGAGATGACTTTTCCCTCCTCAAAAACTCTAATTTTCCCTAGACCTTCTTTATGCTAAGGGAAATGACAAAACTGCACAAACCTTCCTTTCTCAAGGCACCTTTTTTTTTTTTAATGGTATTTTCTCGAGGCACGTCTGTTTCGTTCTTCCAATAACATGAAGCCCCCCGCCCCCCCGCCCCCCCGCCCCCCAACCATTTTGCTTCAGACCCTTCATGATGACAGTGTGCTTCAGAGTCCTTCAGGGCCGAAAGATAAGCAAGTGCTATTGTGGGACTAATAGGGATACATTTCAGATTCCTCAGCTATAACCTTTTCTAGTTCTTCCACACCAACTGTCTGGCTCATCTGTATGGAATCTGAAATAAGAGACTTTGCCTCCCTGTAAGTCCACCACTTCCCCTCACTTTTTATTTTCCCCTCTAATGGTATAATTTCTCTTTTCTTCTTCATTTATCAAACCTTTGGCCATTGCAACCTGTTTGGCCCACCTTTGTGTGTACAATCCATCCACCTTTACATATTGAAGTGAAATTTGAAAACACGAACATATTGTGAGTGGTTGTTCATATGATCAGCTTTGAACAATGAAAGGTAGGCCTCGAATAGGATAAAATAATTATTTCTCAATTTCTTATTTTTATAAAAAATGCTCTTTTTTCCATAATTCGAAAATATACATTTTCTGGATCCTAACACCAAAAACCAGTGATCCTGATTTGTTCTATCAAGGAAAAGGAAAAGAAAAGGGAAAACATACAATCTATATCCATGTCTGATTTGTCTGTTGTGAAATTTAATGACATTAGACAAGAGCCCGTACGACAGTTAAAGGTGCTCACTATTGCAACCTTGAGATTGCAAGTCCATGTCATGTGACCAATCAGGGGAAGAAATTAATCTGACATTAAACTATGTAGTACTAGTCTATCAACTTATAACCACTGGACCTTGACAACAAGCTTAAGTGTATATATTACTCAAAGTGGTTCAATGCCTTGGCAATAAGCTTTAGCTAACAATCGTAAGCCTATAAATAATTCAAAGTGGTTCACTGCCTTGACAATAAGCTTAAGCCTATCATAACTAAAGAGTGTTTCAGTGCCTTGACTATAAGCTTAAGGCTATCATAATTTATCGTGTTAGTGGTTCTGAAATCCAGTAAAGCTCAAAACCCATTGCTACATGGACTGGACTTTGAAGTCCATTGCCCCTAAGCCATTGACTGGCCTGCAGTACCATCTGTCTCATGGTCCGTGTGAGTTTGTTCTAGGTTTAAACAATGTCAGATAAGCTGTTGATATCATAGAGCTTTCAGTGAACTTTTATTTTGCTCTATTTGGTGTAAACATGAACCTCAATTTAAACTTGTTATCGTATAGTGTAGGTCATTATTTGCATCCAGGTTCATACAAGCTGGAGATTGCATCGTGAAGGTTCCATACAGTGTTGTATGTTATTCCTTACAAACTTCATGAAAGTTATTATGGTACATTTGATGTATCTGCGACATGAAAAATATATTCACCACTTGTGATTTTGCAGCAAATCACCCCAGACAATATCCATCCAGATATTAAGTTTTTCTTAAGTGATGATGTTGGCAATGTTGCGCGGTTGGCTTTGGTTGTTTTGACTGAGCAGAAAATGGGTCAGGTATCATTTATCAATCTGTTAACTGATGGGCTTTTGAGCTATACATGAAGGCGGTTAACCTTGCATTTTGCACTTCTTGAACCGACATTGCCCTTAAACTGACAGTGTTAGGAAAGGATGAAGAACTGAACCATTATTGCTATTATTCTTTTTTGGCAGGATTCTGAATGGGCACACTATATCAATAGTCTTCCTCGGATTGGAGAGCTGCATAGCACGGTATATATTGCTTAGCCATGGAATGCACATTATGGGTTTTTGGATAGAGTGACCCCATGTTAATGGTTGTGCCATAAATTTGAACACATACATACCAGGAGAGGACCCTTTTATCTACATTTCTTCCGAGAGATGGTAGCAGAACATTCTTCCATGTCTAGTTTCAAGATTAAATGGGAGACCAATAAATACTTGGAATCAAGTAGTCAGAACTGAATGCTATTTTTTGAGTGACAGAACATAGCCAAAGAATGCATGAGTGAAAATGTAGCACTCAAAAAGCTGTCATCAGTTACATGGGTAAGACGTTGGTGATGTTGAATGTCGATGATAAAATATATAAAACTAAAAGTAAGAATTCAGCAAACTAAAACCTGAAAAGATTGATGGGGTAAAGTGTGAAGCTCCCTTCTTATACAAGAAAGAAAAAAAGGTTTAGCCTTTGATAACCACTTTTGGTCCTTTCACCCTTTGGTACCCTTAGGGATAAAAAAAGAAAGAAAAAGACATTGAGAGAGACGTGGGTTTAGCTTTTGATAACCGAATTTGTACCACTCTTTGTTACTCATTTCTTTGACAATCAAAGTGAAGTTCATGTTAGAGGAAGGAAAAACCTTAGAATGGAATAGAAGACTAGCTCTTAACAACTCACGTGTAAAATTGTAAAATCAACCATTTCCAATGCCCTATATGCCCTTAAATCCATTTTCAATGCCAACAACTTATATATATATATATATAGGGATATGCTCCTATGAGAGCTTCTCTCACCTTACTATGAGAGATATGCTGGGGGCCCTCACATCCATTGCCAATGCCAACAACTTAAATGCGAGGGCTCCCACTTTTATCTCTCATAGTAAGGTAAGAGATGCTCTCATAGGAGCATCTCCCATATATATTGGATATGGATATGAGGGCCCCCACCCAATCTCTCATTTAAGGTGAGAGATATCTCTCATAGGAGCATCTCCTATATATATATTGCTATTGGGTGATTGATTCTGTTTAATTAATGCAGATATTTTGGAGTGAAGATGAATTGGAGATGGTTCGACAAAGCCCTATATACCAAGAAACTTTGACACATAAAGCTTTCATTGAGAAGGAATTTTTGAAAGTCATACCGGTATATTCTTCATCCAAATAGTGTTTCAGTTATGCATATCTACCAAGCTTGAGTTTTTCATAAATGGTTGGCAGAACCTCAGGATTTAGCTTCTCTTTCAATTATGCCTTTTCTTGTCCTCCTACTGATTCTTGTACATGTAATCATTTAAATAATTGATCCCATTTAACCAATGGAAAGCAAGTAGGTTGGTCATTTCAAATTGATACCACGGGGTAATCTGAAATAAAGAAAATATATGCGTGTGTAAAGGTACTGGTTGTCCACCTATTGTAGGATATAACTCAGTCCAGAGTATATATAAATACTTTCAAAATTGCACAATCTTGGGCTTGTTGTATAGTAACTGAGTAACCATTAAAACACAGTTAGGTTTTTGTCATTTTGACATTGTTTTACACACAAAGCATCCCAATCTCTAAAAAACATGTAAATACTTTCTTAAAACCCTATTTTATTGTCTAATCACAAGTGGGACCCTTGTTGAGTGGATATGGACCCTCTTTTTTCTCACAGACAATAGGCTCAGTGACCTCTGTCATGCATCATTCTGTGAATTCAGTCGTGAATATTGCTCGTATTAGATTGACATTTATCATTGGATTAAAGTGATTTCCATGATCTTTCATTCTATTTTTTGGTAAAATAGATAACTTCAATCCAGCAGTGGTTATCACTCCATTCTGAGTTATATTCAAGCCAGATGCAATGCACTGGGTTAAAGTTGGATCGAAAATTGTAGCTTGACATGAACTGGATTCCTAGTTTGCAGTTTGTTGGACGAGTTAATTCACTTTTGACCTTATTTTAATCAAGGTAACATTTGTTATTCCAGGCTCTAGAACAGTTCCCGGAAAAATTTGAAGATACAACTCTTGAGAGCTTCATGCATGCTTATGCTTTAGGTACAAACATAAACATAAAAGTGTAGCAAAATTGCCAGTGTTCTTTTACTTACAAAGCTTGTGGTTTTGTAATAATACTTCTCGAGCAAGCTTGCAACTACGTTGGTACTTCTTCAACCAGTTGACATGCGTCATATATTTGCCATTCATAATTAGAATATTATTGACCCTTTGCTTGTACCATGATGAACTGATTTGATCTCTCCTATCATGAAATGATACTTGGAAGTAATGGTGTTCTTTTATTGCTTTGTGAGATTTGTACTGCTGTTAAGGACTTTAACGTGCAGTAAAGCTCTTGAACACTTCTTAGTGAATTCTTTCATGTTACTATGAATCATTTGTTTGGAAGAAAATGAGACATATAAACCTGTCATATACTCATATTTAATTGCAGCACATAAAACTAATAGTGGCTTTACCTTAAAATGAGACTTGGTCTTTTAGTTGTTAGTCAATTGAGAGGAAGCCTCCAGTCCACCCTACTTAGACATCTCACAGTCTCTTTGCATGTTCAGGCTTGTTTTTTCATCTTGCCATCAGAGAAACAGGATCACCCTTTGCCTATTCTTTTGTATGCTAGTATGGATAGTTTTAACTTTTAAGCATGGTTATCATGTTCTCTGCAGGATAGAATTTCACTGAATTGGCAGAAGATTTGGAAGGAGTGGTAATAAGAACACTTCTAGCAAAATGTCAAGTGTTTTAAATATAAATTTTGGTATTTGGAACAGCTGGATTACCAAATTGATGTAATTTTGACTTTTGGATTGCTATGAGAGTAACAATTAATGCATCTGAATTAGTGGTCCTCTGAAATTCTCAAAACTATGATAGCAGGCTGTACATGTTACCAACCTTGCAAATCACAGTTTTTAGGTATGAAACTGCTGTTGGTTTATATGATTCCCAAAAAAATTTATTCAGAAAATACATACTGATTTAAGATAACAGTTCCCTAATTTTGTCAAAATATTGAATAAATCACTGTTCTAACTTCTAACTCATGAATATTCTGTTTTACAGTAAGTTGGTTTAACTGTTTAAGTGAGATACAACCGGCTTTTGAAATCGAATATATGAAAAAAAAGCACAAAAACAAAAAAATTCACAAATTTAGAACATCTTTCGGGTAGATGAGAAAATAAACCACAATACATTGAAAGCTCTTTCTAGAAGTGACCCATGCAAAAAGAAGCAAAGAAGAAAGAAGGTTCTCCTTTGCTTTGATCTTCTGACTCCAACAGGATGAATGAAGAAATGTTCAAAGCAGTCTTGAGTTGTTCATGGCTGATGCAAAAGAGTTGTTCTATGGTGATGAACTGATTTTTAACTGATTTGCGTTGGAAGGTGAATTGTGTGAAAGGATGAAATGCTTTTGTGAACTTAAGAGTGCAATGGGCTTTATTTTGAGCAGAATAAATTAAAATGTGACAGTTGCAGAGCTTTTTACCAAGATGCTGGTTCCAACATTTGCAGAAAGGAGTTACCTGTGCTTCATTGGGGAATAGAGATTTGTAATAGCTACCAAAGAGACGACTAGAGCTGAAGAAAGCTTCTTCTTTACTGTAGTAGGGAAACTACATACCCTTTGTCCTTCCTTCACCGTGAAAGGAGAGCATATGGAGTGATTTTGTCTTTAGATTGAGGTGGAGATTCAATATCGGAGTTTCTGCATAAAACTGACTGCTTTGTAGGTCTGGATGAAAAGAAGGACAATACAGCTGATCTTGCTTGGGGGAACCCTAAGGCCTAATTTGCCATATTGATAGTTGGACAGAAATTGATTGCCCCACTTTTGTTTTCTACTGGGTTAGGCACTATGACATTCTGCTTCATGCTTGGGTGCAAGCTATCTTCTTTTCCACAAGTAACTTTTTAGCCCCTGGTTGGGATTGAACTAGCTTCTTGAGGAGCTAAGGCAATCTTCTTGCCATGCTTTGTGAAAACAAGGGCACTGACCCCTGTATCGACAAACTTCACCACACCGGAAGTATAAAGCAGGAGAGCCAATATACCAAAATCATATCCTTGATCTCCTTGTCCTGGGGTCATGACTTGTAGTTTCCATTCACTTGGCTCTTCACAAGTTCCGTAGCTTCCATAAATTTACCTCTTGGTTTCTCCTGAGCAAGAATCAGGGAGATGGCTGTGAATGTGCTAGGTTGGGCTACTGTGTGTTGGGCTCTGATATTATGTTTAGGCTTGCAGGCGAAGGTCAGAAGTGGGTTTTATTTTGAAGTCTATAGGTTTGCCCACTTTGTTCTTCTTTAGTTGAGTGAGCGTAATCTCAAAACATTATTGTTTCCTGGGTCAGACCTGTAAGGCTGGCATGGTCTGGATATTGAGGCTTGAAAGTTTAGGTTTTTCTTAAATTTCAAGCTTGATTACAAACTAGTTAGGGCTCGGGTTTTCTTTAATTTCAGGCTTGAATACAGACTAGTTAGGCTTGACATGAACTTGAGTCAAGCCCAAGCTTGGCCTTCTAGCGCCCTGAGGGAAAGCTGATGCATATTTTAATGAAGTGGCTGTTACGAAAGAGTTGTTTGACAGTTTGCAGCTTGTCTCCTGCATCTGTAGATGTGGAAAGGCCATGACAGCTTCAACATTCCTTTCAACTGGGGGTATAGCTGGATGTGAAAATCTGATTGAAGAATACTAAATCAATGCATCTTCAACTTTCTGAATTTCTATGAATATTGGAACATTTTTTCTGGGGAAACTACTGGGATACCTCCAAATATTATTTAACCAAATAACTGATAAAAATTGACCTTATACCATCTAAGTTCAAGTGGTACCAGTTGCTGTTGCTAATTTGAGACGTATAGTCAATTCTGGGCTCTGGCAGAGACAATTATAGTTGGAAAGAATGTGAGAAGAAAACAAGAGGGTCGAATGCATCTCAGGGAGTTCTTTGATGTGTTTGTCCATTGTGGGGCAGACCATCTGCTTATTATTGAATGATTACAATTGTAGCATTATTATAACTGCGAGTAGCTGTCAGATCAAATAGTAAATCCCAAAATATGAAAATGCTGTGCTCCTTAGGATGAAGCAGCACTTTCTCAACTTTTATGCTTTTGTAATGTGAACCATACATTTACTCATAACTGCTTTAAGCATGTGTCTTAAATTGATTAGTTTCTTTAATTGTCTATTATCCTAATCGTACTTTGTTGTTTTAGTTTATTTTTCCCGCAAAGCTTGTACTTCAATTAGTTTATCCAGTTCATGTTGAAGTAGTTGTGTGCATATTAAGCTGATAGGCTATTAACCTTACAGTTGGATCTCGTGCATGGGGAACATCAAAGGGCCTATCCTTGGTATCAGTCATAACTTCAGCATCATTAATAAATCTAGCCTCACTAGTAGTATAATGTATTTAAGTCCATTGTGCATTTCAGTTATACCGTTCTGAAGTTAAAAGTATTTTGCAGATTCCTTTTGCAGATTTCCTTAACCACGATGGAGTTTCAGAGACAGTATTACTCAGTGATGAAGGCAAACAGATTTCAGAGGTAGCTTTCCTCTTTTATCATATTATGTGAGTCTATTGCAGTTATTGAAAGTTTTGCATAGTACTGTTCCTTTCTATATTTTGCATAGTTTTGAAGACTAGTGAGCGTCACTAGAAAGCAACCAGGGCATGTGATGTTATGGAGCATAAGTTTTACTTGGGGAACATGATTTTATGCAGCCTTATGGAGCTCTATACTGAGCCCTTCTTTTTATTTTAGATATTTAAATAAGAACCATGTAACTCATTGATCAACACTCATTTCTTCCTCTTTCTTCTTTTCTAATTTCCTCTACCTCTTGAAATCTGAGATTTCTTGAGGGATTCTGTTATTATATTCTACTTGGTATTAGAGTGGGCTGTTGGAATGCAACTCATACGAGGGTATTTATTCCTTTCCTATCTTGAGAGCTTAATTGTAATTCAATTCATATACCAAGGATATTTTGGTCTTTTTCACTAGCTACCCTAAATTAATAAGATCCGTGTTTCAGCAGTCCATCCTGCAATCTATCCCATTGAGACTGCATAAGTTGATTGTCATTACACAATTCTGTCTATACATGTGCTCTCCTGTGGGGATGGGGATTCCAAAACTTGACAACAGTCCTATGTTCTGGTAGATCTTGATTCAAGAGGCTTTGGAGCTTTTGGGTCATCTAGAGGTTGGTATGATTTTTAGGGCCTTCTTGTTTGCAGGATGCAGATAGGTTTCATGGTCTTAGCTTGGCTGGATCTTTCTAGTGATGTGTTTGGAGTTAAACTTTTTCTATCCTAATGAGTGTTGAACTCTTTTACCCAACCCTAGCTCGATGGGATTGTTAATAACCAGTAACACCAAAAGCTTGAGTTGTTACTGAACGGCATAACAATTTATATCAATACTCCCCCTTGAACGGGAGTTTGTTCAAATTCAAAACTCAACAGATAGACGGAACAGACAGATGGAGGTAAGTGACGTCTGGCTCCAATACTATGTTAATAACCATTAACACCAAAAGCTCAAGCTGTTAGTGAACGGCATAACAATTTATATTAACAGGGTTAAGGCTAAAAAAACGAAGGATGATGGTGATGATAATGATGGTGATGATGATGAGATGCAATGTTTATGTTGTTACACAATAATTAGGGCCTGTTTATGCTTTTATCTTGGATTCTTTTGGTGTCTTTGGTGATTTCCCAACTCCTAGGAAGGATCATTCTCATTTCCATTTCGAAGCGAAGTTATGCTCTTTTTTTCTCCTCACTATATGTTTTCAGGGAAACTTATATTTTCAAGAAAAAACATCTCTTATCCAGAAAAACATAAAGTAACTGGTTGGGCAGGAACCATGGTTCTGAGCCTTTCTGTCTATGATATATGCGTAAGTGTGTTTCTTTCTAGAGATATAAATGGTTGTCTGTCTTAAATTTTTTCATTAAGATCTGTTTTTTGACATGGTTCTGGTGTGACCTTTTATCATATTTTTTATAAAGTCATTTTTGGCTGGTAGATTCGTGTTCAGATATTAGTTCAAATTCATCTTGTTCTTTGTGGATGAATAGGTGTGGGGTTGTGGTTTGAACAATGTTATCTTTTTATCTTTGTTGTGTGCAAACATGGTCTATTGTGTCATTACAGTCTGTTGTGTGTTAAATCTGATTGTTATTCCTTTAACTGCGCTTATTGTAAAGAAGACATAATTGGGCCTGAGGTGAATTGGCACATGGGCCTAAACAATGGACCTATGGGTCAGATGATTGTATGTATCTGTATAATCAGTATAATCCTTTTTTGTAATCTGTTAAGATAGGAAGAAGGTAGTTTGTATTCATTGTAATCTTTTGGATTAGTTTTCCTTCTGTCACATCCTGAATCCGGGGCCCATTCGGATTTCAGACCATGACTAATTAATCAGAAACCAGCATAAATCAAATCTTCATCATAAGCATAAATCAGGAGTTTACTGAATTATTTAATAACTAGCACCAAGTCCATAATAATAAAATTAACAAACTAAATACAGCTCACACACTGAAATTCATAAGTTCGATCCTACCACATGTTATTCATAAGATCACTCCTGTCGAAGTTAGGGGAGTGTGTACTCAAATTCGATTGAAGACTTTATCCAGGAAGTCTTAAAAACATTTGGTACATTTATGTTTCATTAGGAGCAGTGTTAAGGAAAATGCTAGATTTGGTTCATTGCAAATGAATAAGATGCAACTGTGATGAGCTGAATTGTTCAAAGCCATTGTGCCTGTTTAGCTCAGGTTTCATTCTGGACAGGTGAGGCTCGTTCCCTTCTGAAAAATCAGCTGAAAGGGTCAAATCAAGCTGCAATTCTGGAAGCAATCTCAAAATCAGCTGGAGCCTTGGTTAAATGTAAAATCTCTTCCAGGGAGTTGTTTATCCTTGTTTGATATGATAGACAGATAAAAGAACAATTGTCCTTCAACAACCTCAGGACAATTCTGCTGAATTTTCTCGAGGAGCTGCCCAAAGCTTCCCTAGACCCGGTCCAAAATTAAACCTTTGGCAAACAGCACAGTTGTGTACAATGGAGTTATTCCTCTATGATGTAACTGTTTAATGCTTTTTGTGTAGGCTATTGCTGACAGGGATTATGACTCTGGGGACCAGGTTAGAACAGATTTTTTTATATTTCTTTTCTAGTGAATTGTTCTATTTTATTGATAAATTACTGGTTCTTATTATTGTTTCAATCTAAGCTGTTTTGAAAGTATAATTACCAAAGACCTGGCTACGTCTGATTCGTTTTATGATATGGGCAAATCATATTTTCATTCTTCTATACATCTCGTCATGGGTTTCTCCTAGCTGGATGTTGATTTACAATAGCAAATAATGACTGACTCAAATGGCTGAGGACTAACTTCATATGCAAAAAAACCTAACATTTGTAGCTTATAATTGATAGCTCTTCTAGTTCTTCTATACTCCATTCGCCCTCCTCAAACAACAATTGGATCTTCATCTAGAAGATCATTCATATCTTTCTGTTGGTTTCTTTTGAGAAGGTGTGGTAGCCTGTTCATGATGTCAATCTTGAGCCACCTGTTCTTGGTTTCAAAGATTGGGTGACTCTAAACCTGTATCAATCTCCTGTTATGACCAAGTCTGGTCCCATGTCTCTGCTTACGCTCTAGGCAAACAACCCTTTGCGTGAATTGATTCAATCCATGGTCCACATCCCATGCATCTTTGTCACATTCTGAGTAAGTGTACCCATGTTTTGCATAGAATGGTCACTATTGTGTGTGAGACGGTGGAGGTTCTGAATTAACTGTGTCACACTTTGGGTCAATGCTTGGACCATTCCTTGAAGTTGTTCCTTCCTATTTTACTGCTTTTTGAGGCATATTGCGACATGTATTTGTTACGCGGTAATCAGAGTCAAGATATGTTGACAATATGGCTGAGAGAAGGACTGTTTAAGGGCCTTATAGGTGAATTATAGCCATTGAATTTCAAGAGCAGATTCAAGAAGAATTGGAATATAGAAATTGGGTAAAGAAGGAGAATATAATGTGGCCTGATTTTGGGAAAAAAAAATCTGACGGTTGAAATTCTACCGAAATTTTGGTAGAGTTTCCACTGTAATTGGGGCTTTGGAATTTTGCAAAAAAGAAAGAAAGAAAAAAAAAAAAAAAAAGAGGAGATAGGAGGGAAAGAAGATGGCAGGAAGTAACTGTAGAAGTTAAATGGAATGCAAGAAACTCGGCCACAACTTTCTTGCTCTGATACTTATTTGATGTAATCCAAATCACTCAAAAGGAGGATGGGATCTCCAATCTACTGTTCGTTAGTTTTTGCAAGAAAGGTCTGCAACTTTGGACCTCTTTGAACTCCACTAAGGAGAGGATAAATAACCATTGAATCGCAACAAATCAGAACTGTATGAATGAAAGGATCAACAGATTCCAAACTATCAATTTCTCAAAACTATTATATTCAAAATATAAGATCTGTCCTTGTGTTTGGAACAGCAACCCCTTTATATGCAATATTCATGGTAGGGTCCTTTTCAAAATAAAACTCTAAACTACATTACATAAGAGAATTTTTAACTCAACTTGCTTAATATAAAAGAATCCTAATGCAACTATAATTAGAAGAGACAAATTAAATGAAGAACTCCTAACATAAATCTGTCGCTGGATGGAACTGTGTAGGGAATAGGCTATGGCCTGTGGGCCTTCTGTTTGGGCTGGGCCTGATTTAGGCCTGATTCTTGGATTGCATCATGATATGAATGACATAATTGTCAAGTCTGACTAGCCAAGACATCCCAAAAGAGCTTAAGCTTTTGCGATGTATTGGCTAGTTGGTCTCGACATGATATCTAAGTCAGGTTTTCCAACCTTGGGGAACAACGCCTCCTATGGGTTCGAACTCGCGACCTGGTGTGGTTCTGATACCATGTAAAGTCTGACCAGCCACCCACCCACGCGACTTGGGGAAATAATGCCTCCCCGGGATTTGAGCTCATGACCTGGCGTGGCTCTAATACAATGTCAAGTCCGACCAGCCAATACATACAAAAGACTAATCTACTTAAGAACCCCCATTGAGCGGGACACCATTCGAATTCACAACCCAAACGTGCCTACCCACATGAGATGTGCCTGCCCACGTGACCTGGGGGAATAATGCCTCCCTGGGGCTTGAACTCGCAACCTGCTGAGGCTCTGATACCATGTCATGTCCGACTAGACAATACATCCCAAAAGCTTACAAGAATGAGTATAATTATTTATACTTCTGTTTAGTTATATACTACTACAAGTTACTGATAAAAAAAATATACTACTGCAAGTTTTGAACAATAGTAGTTATGTATAATTCTGCAAGACTGAATATGAATTTTGATTTCCTGATACTGGTGTTTGCCTTTCTCAGGTTTTTATAAGCTATGGGAAGTTTTCAAACGCCACACTTTTACTGGATTTTGGTTTTACCCTTCCTTGTAACATTCATGATCAGGTAGGATCAATTCTTATCCAAAATTTTTATCAAGACCATGTTGTGATATATCTTAGCTTTTCTCTTTCTCATGTATTAATTATTGTGCATCACATCTAGAGCTGCCAATGGGCCAGTTTCAGGCTGGACTTAAGGAATGGAGGACCTGGATCCAAGTTCATCTCCAATACAGATCTCAGGCCTTGAGCTCGCGAATGAGAAATGTAGGAGGCTCAAGCCTGCCTGTTAAAGGCCCTAGTCTCATTAAAGCCCTGTTTCAATCATTGAGCTCTTTTTACCATCCAAATAAACACTTAAATTAGTTTTGGAAATTCTTATGGTATACATCTAACACATGCACACACATGTATATATAATGTTAAGATCTATGTATAACTTGTAGGAACAGGAACAACAATATTGGTACTTCTGCACGCCACAATAAGAAGTAGTGCACTATTTTCTGCAGGCCCTTGTGTATCTTATGTAACCAATACCCAGTAGATAGCTGTAGGTAGCTTTGTATCTTTTTTTAATCTTTTAAGATGAGTTAGAATAGATGTAATTACAATCATTGGGGTAATGATTGCCCATAAGTACAGATCATCTTTGCAATCTCAAGGTGGAAATTTCATTCAACAAAGTCATTTCTTCTCTGTCTCATCACTTCTCCTTTCTGGTTCAAATTTTAATGTTACTATAACTAGAGTTCAACAGGCCTGGAACCAAGGCCCTAGTCTGGTCTGATAAGGAATCTGGACCTTAAAGCTGGGTCTGGGCCCAGACTGTTGGACCTTTTGGACAGACTGACTTATTATTATTACACTGGCTCATGTGGGCTCTTGTCGGATTTATATTTATTGACAGCCTTAATCAAATGTGATGGCATTTCATTTCTACCTGATCTCATTTCCATCTTTACATAGTATGCATTAATGGAGTTCTAATATCATCTGAGAACTGATCAATGTCTAAATTGTTGACTGTACTTATCTACTAGGTCAAAGGAATATCATGTATTTCCATTTTGATGCATGGACTCCTTCCAATGGAAATTACCATGGAGACCAGTTTCTCAAGTCTCGTTTGCATGATATTCATATAGTTAAGCCTTCTAAAAAAAGTTTTTTTATAATTATTTGTATCATATATCTTAGTTGCCGCATTGCATAAATTAAAAAGAAAAATAAAATACTTTCTCCAAAATTGAAACAGCACATTGGTACAAGTCAACTATATGATAGTGGAGCCTGTTAAAAATTTTGCTTTCGTAAAAAAACTTTTTTCTTTCTTTCTTTCTTTCACACAAGTCTGCCTTTTCTTTTTGAAACTTTCATGAATTAGGTAATTTTAAAAGGGCCCTTAATTTTCAGAAAACCCCACCTTAGCATGAAACTAAATTGATTTTCAGATGCCTTCTTTTATCGAAATATCTTTGCTCCATTACTCTCCTCCATAATTTCATAGTGCAGCTTATAAGTTTAATCCTATGATAGTTGGTGCAACTTTAAATATCTTTGTTGTTCCTGTATATATTCAACACTTCTTTTCCATTCATCAAGAATTTTCTCTGTCATTAAGATATTATTGAAGAACCTAGTTAACCAAACCAATCCAATTTTTTCTAAGCATTTCCAAGCCTCTATTGGAATGCTAATAAATATAATATCCAAATGTTATTCTGAATGAACAAGAAGAAGGAAAGGTGTATAATATTGTTTCATTTCCAAAGCAATGTTTAAATTAGCACAGCACTAGAAGAATTTGTCAAGATTCAGCATGGTGTAATGGCTAATGCGTGTCCAACACTAGCAACGCAACCGAATTCAGACATTAAATGCAATCAGGTCCAAAAACTAGCTCCATACTTTATTTTTTCAGGGGTGCTATGTGTAATCTAGTAAATTGGTACTGATAGACATCCCTAGAGCAACTGAGTGGGTCCAATTGATCATGAGTGGGGCCTAATTATTGGCTCTCTCTGTGTTTGTTTCCCTGCATACAGAAAAATGTCTCCAACCCTCCAGTTTGCATTTAGCTATATGTGCACATCCCTGGGAAGCCCACCTATGATCAATCCAACCCTCTCCTCACTCCTCAGTGAATTGGCAACCACCTGAGTTTGAAATCCTTCTCTCTCTCTCTCTCTCTCTCTCTCTCTCTCTCTCTCACACACACACACACACACACACACACACACACACAACATACACCCAAATTTTGTTTGCATATTTTTTAGGCTTAACATCTGATTTATTGTTGGCAAAACTTTCTTCACGTTTGACAAGTCAATTCATTTACTCTAGGTTGAGATTTGGATGTGTGTACCTCCACATGATCCTTTACATACAATGAAAGTGGAGCTTTTGCATCAACATTTTATGCCAACCATCAAGGAGTTTGACTCTAGTCAGAGTTCATTCATTATCAGGTCGGTATTAATATTATACTTCTTACTTTTGTTCCATATGTGACATGTTTTTGTTTTTAATCATTTGTGTGTGGATGCCATTTAAATAGAAGTTTATTGTATTACCTTCGGAAAACCAAAGGATGATGCTCTAACTGCATTGAGAAATGAGTACCATAGTCCTTATATGCAACTGCTCAAACTTATGAATGGGCAAAGGAACATCAACAATACATGGTTACAGAAGATTCTCTCAGAAAAGAGTATCTATAGTCCTTGATGACTGGTTTGTAGGCTAAAAGAGAGGATGGAATATGAGGGAGGAAATTAGTCTTCAAGTGTCTTTAATTTAGTTAGTATCTCAAACATATAAATTGCTTTCTCGAAATGACAAACTCCTTTAACATTGTTATCTGGAAATTTCAACATGAATGAGAAATCAATATTTTTGATTTTTCTTTGAGGAACAATAGCATATGGATTTATATAATTGATGGGCAAGCTTATGCAATAGATTATGCAATTGGGTGGGAACATTGCTAGATTGGGGCAAATCTATTGTAGTAAATTGCATTCTCCACGTACAAGGTCGTTTGAAATTCAACGTGTATAGTGTAGTTAGAAGGAAAGCAGGGTTAGTGGGATTAGAAGAGTTTTTCGCTATCATGATGACATTGTATTAAAAGCTTTCTAGGGCCTATGGGTACTATGCACTTTAGTATTTGTAATCATCTGAGAGGCATTAAAGAATTTTTTCTCACATGATTTTCTCAGTCTTTTTATAGAGGAGATTTCATGATTGAGGAGGGTAATAAGTGTAGAATGGATAAGGCCCAGTCCAATAGGATCCATCAGAACAGGGCCCAGCCCATGAACAGAAATATCTCACATGTGGGATTTGGCTAGATTGGGTCAACAATGTATATTATTTTATTCCTGTCTTAGCTAGATTATAATCTCCTTTTTTAGTTAGATTGTTTAATTAAATCTGTAATGGCCTCAATTAGGCCCTGACTGTAGCCATTCATATGGCAAGCCATTTATAGTATATTAATCTAAGAGGTTTTTGGATTGAATTTTGACCGTCAGTTACGATTTTGAATCTTTTCAGTTTTCACCACAGTTATCTCATTCAAACTACCTTTGAAGCCACCACTCTGTTCCCACTTTTCCACTTTTGAAACTTCTACATCTCCCTTTTTATCCAAAACTCCATCATTCCCTTTTTCTCATTTCTTCTTGTCCCATCATGGTAACCTTTTATTTATTTATTTTCTTTCTATGATTTATGGCTATTTTTTTATAATGCATAAATGCTGGTCATACCTGTGCTGAGCACGGGTTATTATGCTAGTGTGTATGTATAGAGATCGATCCTCACAATGGAATAGTAGAATAGTGTGGAGAATTGTCCCTTTTCATATGATCTAAAGTCTTCTCCTTCCTCTGATCACCTCAACAATAAGAACTCCAAAATTAAGTGAAATTTCTTTCGAAAAGGAATGCATTATGTAACTTTTTATAAAACAATTTTTGTGTGAGTGTTTCTAAATTTTTTATATTTAGTATAGGGTCTCCATTTTGGAAGGCTGGATTTTTTTTTCATTTTTTTTTTTACAAATATGCATCTTTTATTCTGTATAAAAGCTTTTGTACATTGAGTCTAATTAGATTTTGTTACTGGTCCAAAAAAAAGAGAAATATAAATAGAGTGGACCCGTGTGACTGCTAATGTGTTTGAGACTATGGGTGCAACTTGGGTCAGGCCAAGACTTGCTAGGTCATTTGTGGAGCTTGCTCCAGTGGCTCTTGAATATGAGATCTTCCGTAGGTATTTCTGATGCACGCATTTAAAGGAAGGGCTTAACTAGACTATGTAGGGTCCACTTTTCTCAACAAAACTGTACAAGGGAATTGTGAAGACCCTCTACTTGTGCTTCCAAGAAGATGGTCCTTTTTAAGAACTCTTTGTTGTTATCTTATTTGCTTTAATATAAAACTCTTAAATCTCTAAGGTGCTATAAGTTCCTTTCTTGCTTTGGGATAGTTACGACTAGGCTTTTTTATTTTTTTTTCCAATCAGCTGTTGAGGTAAAATCTTATTATGGCTGGGTTTCTTATTTGCCTATAGAACTTTGTAATGGGTATGGTTCATGACATTGCTGTAGCCACCTCATTTTGGCACCCCATTTGTCGGTTAAAGAGCATCTTTGCTATTGTTGTCCCATTTTACCCTTCTTAAATATTCTTAAAGGCATCCAATAGAGATTTGGGATATTCCCCATACCACTTTCATTCATACAATCCAAAGGAGAAAGAAATGACCATATAGCTGCCAACCCTATCTGTGCCATCCTAAAAACACATGTCCTTTGTATCGATCCCCCTATGTGATTTCTTTTTAAACAAAAAGAAATATATTTGGAATAATATCCTAGAAGATAGTTGAAGTCATAATTATCTTCACAAAGCACGTCACCCAATATTAGGCCAACCCAACTCTTTAAAAAGATCCCTATGGGGTCGTTTGTTTGCGCTCATTTACATATGTGAATGATTCACATGCGCAATGGTTACACATTGTCATGTTTGCACGCACTGATTTACGCATGTGCATAAATGAGGTGTGAAAATGGTGTAAATAAGGCATTTATTTTACACACCAAGATTTTCACTCCTCACCTTCAAAGGTGTGAAAATGACTCACCCCCTCTTGCAAAAAGCGGCAGTACATTCTTCGCACGATGATTTTTTTTTCTCATGTGGACGCTGGCAAACACCTTTATTTTTTATTCTTGTGGGGCCCATTTTTATAATCCAAGCTATTCAATTTGTTTGTTGCACTGATAAACTTCAATATCTTGAAGCTTATTATCTTAAATCTCCATAGGTATTGAGTAATTTGTGAAAAAGTTCAAAGCAAATAGATCTAATTTTCTACACTTTTGTGGGCTCCCTATTGTTGATCTGAACCATCTAATATTCTTGTATTAATGGTAAGATATAATATCATCATCATCATCAAAGCCTTGGCTACATGAATTTTGTTTCTCCATTCTGATTTGTCCTGAGCCAAATCCTCATAAAGTTGCACATCTTTAGATCTATTAATGGTAAACATCAAGATGTATAATTTCATATCTTAATTCTTCATGGATTTTGAGAAATTTGTGAAAAAGTAAAAAAAAAAAAAAAAAGCCATTTACATCTAAAATCATTGGATGTACTCATTTACTCCTATGAAATGGTGATTTTGAAAAACATGGTAATGTGTTTCACATGTGTAACATTTGCATATGCGACATTTACGCATGGGCCAGTTATATATGTAAAGCCCATTTTCCTATCCCATGCATAAGAAGCAAACAACCCGTAAGGACTCTTCATAAAGGAGGTACAGCCCTCTCTAGAGATGGAAGTTGGTGGAGACCTCTCCATTCCCACCTACTCGTCCCCCAGTTCCTTAAAAGGCCATATAGTTCTCTGCTGAAAAAGGAAAAAAAAAGTTTAGGACAACACAATATCTCGAGGAAAGAGACAGTCTAGGAAGCATTCAAGACAGCATAAGAAAGAGCATCACTCAACTCTTAGGAAGTCTACTTTTCTGAAGGCTTGAGCTCTTATCTTCAAGCACTCTTGAAGCACAAAGGGCCTTCAGATTTGCACTGAGAATCCAATGAACTCGATCCTTTCTCTTCCTTTCAAGGGGTCATTTGTTTGTAATCGTTTAAATATGTAAATGATTCCCGCGCGTAATGGTTATGCATCATAACGTTCATTTGCATGTGGTGCATACATAAGAGAGTGAAAATGGTGTGTAAATTAGACCATTTGCACACCAGAATTTTCACATGTATATAGGTGTGAAAGTGATTGACGCACCTCTTGAAAAAAGGTTCCAATAGAGTCTCTTATGCGGTGATTGCATTCCTGTGGGCCCCATCAGCTACCTTTATTTTATCTCATTCCTGTGGGCCCCATATTTGTAATCCAAATCAGCC
Source organism: Cinnamomum chago (assembly GCA_038049695.1). Taxonomy (NCBI): domain Eukaryota; kingdom Viridiplantae; phylum Streptophyta; class Magnoliopsida; order Laurales; family Lauraceae; genus Cinnamomum; species Cinnamomum chago. Next base: position 78,779,450 of record CP142452.1, read on the forward strand.
ATTTTGTGTGAAAGTGATTCACACCCCTCTTGAAGAAAGCTTCCAATAGAGTCTCTTATGCGGTGATTGCATTCCTGTGGGTCCCATCAGCTACCTTTATTTTTTCTCATTCCTGTGGGCCCCATATTTGTAATCCAAATAATCCATTTTGTTTATTGAACTAATAAACTCCAAAACCTTGAGCTAATTATGTTAAATCTTCATGAATTTTGAGCAATTTGTGAAAAGTCCCAACCTGTAGATCTAAGTTTGTGCATCTGTGCGCCTCCAATTCATGATACAAACTGTTCAATATTCTTTTATTAATGATAAATATCAAGAAGTTTAGTTTCATATCTTAATTCTTCATGGACTATGAGAAATTTTTGAAAAAAAAATCCAAATGAATCAAAAACTGTTGGTATACTCATTTACTCATGTGAAATGGTGATTTTGACAAACATGGTAATGTGTTTCACATTTGCAATATTTGCATATGTTGCATTTACCTATGTAAATCTCATTTTCCTATCATGTATAAAAGGCAAACGAACCCTGATGGTAATGAATTATAATCATGTTTACATTCTACTCAGCATCTTTAACATTATAGATTCATTCATCTAATCTTGTTTAGTATCTCATTCTTGTGAAAGGTAGCAAGGGAAGAAGAGACAATATTCTCTGTGAATTCGATGATCCCTTTGAGGGTCTCATTCTTTGATTATATAGATACAAGTTGTTATAAGTGTTACAGGAATTGAGGCAATTAGCTAAATTACAATCATTCTATTCTAATTAGATCTCCTAATAAGGCAGGAAATAAAATACATAGCTGTACAACCGATGCTTATTTTGACCCACAAGTTGGGCCTTTTCTGCCATGGGTTGTGACCCACTGACCCATTGGACCATGACCCACTAACCCACTTGACACCCCCCCTCAAATTGATGCGGGTGAATCAACGAGCATCAATTTGCCAACCAAGAACTGGTGACGTGGCCGAGGAAGTCCCTTGGTAAAAATATCAGCAATTTGAAGACTAGTAGGGACATGAGGAAGAGTGATGGCTTCACGCACAAAGGCATCACGTATGTAATGACAAGTTACTTCAATGTGCTTTGTGCGTTCATGGAAGACAGGATTTTCAGTAATCCGTATGGCACTGGTATTGTCAGCATGGAGAGGTGTGGGTCCAGATTGTGGAAATCCAAGCTCAGTAAGGAGACCCCGAAGCCAAATAATTTCAGAAGTGGCGGCCGACATCGCGCGATATTCGGCTTCTGTGGATGATTTGGAGACTTTATCTTGTTTCTTACACTTCCAAGAGATCAACGAGTCCCCTAAGAACATGCACCAGCCCGTGGTAGACCGTCGACTATCTGGGCAACCAGCCCAGTCAGAGTCGGAGTAAGCGATGAGAGAAGTCGAATTGCCCACAAGAAAGAACAGGCCACGAGATGGTGTATGAAGAACATAGCGAAGAATGCGCCGCACAGCAACCAGGTGGAGATGGCGTGGTTGTGTCATGAACTGACTAACCAGATTCACCGCATATGAGATATCAGGCCGAGTGATAGTCAAATAGATCAAACTGCCGACCAAGCGGCGATACATTGTGGCATCAGGAAGAAGATCACCTGTATCTTGTGCGAGTTGAAGATTGGCCTCAACAGGAGTATCCACAGGAGTTGAGTTTTGAAGACCAGCCGTCTCAATGAGATCCATAGCATATTTGTGCTGATCGAGGATAAGACCTTTCGCGGACTGATGAACTTCAAGACCTAAAAAGTATGTGAGAGGCCCTAAGTCTTTCATATGAAAAGATTCATGTAAGGAAGCTTGGAGATGAGTGATCATGCCAGAATCTGTCCCAGATATGATGATATCATCCACGTATACCAAGAGGACAGTAATCCCATTTGAGGAGCGATGCAGGAACATAGAAGGATCCGAGGCACTTTGAGAGAACTGTAGGTGAAGGAGAGCATCCCGAAATTTCTCAAACCAAGCGCGCGGAGCTTGCTTAAGACCATATAGAGAGCGTCGTAAGCGCGCACAATCACCTGCCGAGACACCCGCAACTCCTTGAGGAAGCCGCATATAGACTTCTTCCTTGAGATCGCCATGAAGGAAAGCATTCTTGACATCAAATTGATAAAGAGGCCATGAGTGGGAAGCAGCAATGGCCAGAACAGTCCGGATTGTGGTCATTTTTGCCACTGGAGCAAATGTTTCTTCATAGTCATACCATATTCCTGTTGGTTGCCCAATGCGACTAACCGTGCTTTATAGCGATCCAACGAGCCATCGGCCTTAAGTTTGACGGAGAAAACCCATTTGCAACCGATAGGTCTTGCAGAGGAGGGGCATGGAACAATATCCCAAGTATGATTCTGCTGCAGTGCATCTAATTCTTCGTGCATAGCCTTTCGCCAACAGTCATGCTTAACCGCCTGTGAGTAAGAAGTAGGAATAGTAATGGAAGAAAGGGTAGCAAGCAAGGAAGTGTGAGTGAACCCATATTTGTCTGGAGGCTTAGAGACACGAGTAGAGCGGCGAAGTGGAGGTGGAGGTGCAGCATCAGGGGATGAAGCGGGGGCAAGATCAGGTGCCGGCGAGGGATCCGGAGGGGGAGGCAGTTGTGGAACATCTTTGTGACGACGACGTTCATAAACAATTAGTGGAGAAGAGAGCGTGTCAGAAAAATCTGGTAGACGAGAAAATGAAGGTAAATCCGAGAAATGTGTAGAAAAAAACTTTTGATTTTCAAAAAAAGTAACATTTCGAGAAATTCTAATACGGTTGATCGCAGGATCAAAACATATATACCCCTTCTGGTGAGATGCGTAGCCAAGGAACGCACATTTGGCTGACTAAGCTGTTAATTTGGTACGTTCAGTAGGAGGAAGATGAACAAAACACACACATCCAAAGATGCGCATGTGGGTGTAAGAAGGATCCTTATGAAAGAGACGAAAGTATGGTGTATGATTGTGGAGGCGAGAGGATGGTAAGCGATTGATTAAGTGAACCGCAGTGGCTAAGGCTTCGGGCCAAAATCTCGCGGGAACTGATGATTCTAAGAGAAGAGAACGAACAGTATCTAGAAGATGTCTGTTTTTTCGTTCTGCAACTCCGTTCTGTTGAGGGGTATAAGGGCACGATCGCTGCGATAAGATCCCGTGTTGTTGCAAAAAAGTTTGAAATTGATGAGACATATATTCCCCTCCAGAATCAGATCGGAGAATTTTTATGCGAGCAGAAAACTGATTTTCAACATATGCCAAATTTTTTTGAAAAACATCAAAGACTTCAGATTTAGTGTGCAAGAAATATACCCATGTGAATCTACTATGATCATAAATAAAAGTAACAAAATATTTGAACTGTGTGTGAGAGATTACCGGAGTAATCCCCTAGACATCACTATGAATAATGTCAAAGCAATTAGAAGCCATAGTAGAGTTTGAGGGAAAGGGAAGAACTTTGCTTTTTCCAAGTTTGCAAACAGAACACTCATCAGAAATATGACTAAAAGAAATTGCATTTTTATTAAGACTACCAGTGTTTAACATCAAAGATAACAGTTTTGAATGAGGATGGCCTAATCTATTATGCCAGAGCCTCCAAACATCTTGCGGAGAAAAACATGAAAAAGCAGAAATCTGGTTATTCTGAGAGATAGGCATAACAAGAGGAAACAAGCGTCCACACTTAGGCCCCTTCGCGATCACCATCCCCGACACTGGATCCTGCACAACACAACCAGAGCGAGAAAAGGAAACATCACAATTATCATCAACAAGTTGTCCAACAGACAGAAGATTCGTGGTGAGGTGTGGAGATAGAAAGACATTTGTGAGAGGTAATGAATGAATGATATCACCAGTGGCTGTAATGGGAAGCTTTTGACCATCAGCAGTATGAACTTGCAAATTGCCATTGTATGGTTGCAGGTTAGTAAGATGAGAGGGGGAGGAGGTCATGTGATTGGAAGCTCCAGAATCAATAAACCATATGGAGGAGGAGGATTGGTGGTTACCTGAAATGCCAAGTGCAGAGAAGGCATTTATGATCATTTGTTGAATAAGCTCAGGGGTGATCTGAGGAGCAGTATTGGAGGCAGTAGGTGCTGAAGCCATGACCGGTGTTGAAGGACTGTCACTGGAAGTAGTAGCATCAGCAGCGTTGACATGATATGCCCGTGGAGTGCGATTCTGTGGTCGCCTTCTGCAATCACTAATGACGTGACCATTGGATTTGCAGTAATTACAAAACTTGGTCTTACACTGTGAAGCATAGTGTCCATAACTCTTACAGCCAAAACATTGGATTTTGCTGAGATCCCGTGCAGGGGTTTGTCCTTTAGCAGTAGACGCAGGACTGTGGGAGACACCCGGGTTGTAACTGGCAATGGCAGGATATGCAACACTAGAAGAGGTTCCTGAGAACTGTTGCTTCAAAGCATGCTGAGTAAGCTGACTTTGTTCCTCTCGCAAGAGTTCATGAAGGCACTCATTCAGGGATAGAGATGGAACTCGGCTCATCAGATTAGAACGAATGATCTCATATTCGGATCTTAATTTCATGAGAAACTGATCTCGATGAGAAGTTGCCTGTAATTGTTGTATTTCAGAAAGAGCTACCTCAGAGACATGGAGGTATTTGATTTCATCATACTCTGCCCACAGATTAAGAAAACCCGTATAATAGTCCTGGATGGAAGAAGTGCCTTGGGAATATTGAGCAATCTCCAGTTCAAGTTGGTATTGTCGGGCAGAATTCCCTTGGTGATACACTTGTTTCAGATATTCCCACATCTCCTTGGATGTCTTGTACGGTTTGAGGTTCAAGATATATTGTGGTTCCACAGAACCAAGAATCCATGTTTTGATCTTGGCATCTTTGGTATTCCAAGAAAGAATTTTTTTCTCATCCTCCTTAGGTCGTGGATCCCATCCTTCAACTAGTCCCCACATCTCCTTTCCTTCAAGATATACTTGAAGTTGATAGGACCAGGAAGTATAATTTTTCCCATTAAATTTGATCAATGTAATTTCATGTTTATCCATGTCAGTAATCTTATCAGATCCCTTAAGACAGCACACAGCAGCAATAGAAGATAGCAGATGCAGTAACAGAAGAGTCCAAGTAGAACCAGACCACAGATTGCAAAAAATTGCACAAAAAAACAGCCCAGGCGACCAAAAAAATTGGAGTGATAGCCTGACGTGGGTCCCACAGAAAGATCTGAATGGTGATCAGACCAGTAGCTAGAGACTAGGAGAGAATTTCCTTTCCAGCAGTCCAAGTTTTATCCAGATCGGATCTGAATCAAAGATTTTGTACGGTGGTGATAAAAACTATTTAAAGAAAGTGATTAACCACAAGAAGGAGCAAACCGCCTACCTCTGCTCACTGAAAATTGCTGAAAAAATCTCTAAAATAACCAGGAATGATGGACGACCAAGGCTGGGTTGAAACTTGTGGACTGTGAGATGATCGTAGGTGGGCCACCAGTTGATCAGATGAAGAAACAGCCACGAGATGCCTCTGCAGAGCACAGATCCTTGATCTGAGTGAAGAAATCCTCAACCAATATCCTCAATCACCAGAGGAAGCAGACGACCAGAATGGTTGCAATGGTTTGGCTTACTAATGTTGATCTAGGGTGGGCTACTTGTGATCACACCTTGATCTGACGACTTCCAATGCTTGGAAGATGAAGAAAAATACCCAGAGAGTCTCTCAGAGACTATGACAACTTCCAGCACTTGGAAGATGGCTCAGACACACATAGCTCTGATACCATGTGAAAGGTAGCAAGGGAAGAAGAGACAATATTCTCTGTGAATTCGATGATCCCTTTGAGGGTCTCATTCTTTGATTATATAGATACAAGTTGCTATAAGTGTTACAGGAATTGAGGCAATTAGCTAAATTACAATCATTCTATTCTAATTAGATCTCCTAATAAGGCAGGAAATAAAATACATAGCTGTACAACCGATGCTTATTTTGACCCACAAGTTGGGCCTTTTCTGCCATGGGTTGTGACCCACTGACCCATTGGACCATGACCCACTAACCCACTTGACAATTCTAGTTAGTTTCTTTTATTTAATCCTTTTTAGGGACAAGAGAGCAGCGATAAATGGGCTGACTTTTACACAACAGATATATATTACATTTCTTTTCTTCTTTAATTTATCTCATTGTCCATCGCCAAATAACATACACTTAACAACAGAAGAGTCGCCTCTTTGATTTGAAATAATCATCATGATGACACATGAAAATTGTTTTAGGCTTGTGCCCCCGTGAACATAAATCATGAGAAAACACTGCAGACTACAGGGCTTAATGCCCCAAAGGATCCCTGATCTTGAACAAGTACAATAATACATAAGTCCCCTCTCCAGAGCAGGCCATCAGTGGGCCTTTCATTCCATGTAAGAAAAATGGTGACTCTGGCATTCTACTGATATGCAGGTCCCAAGGGCTGACTGTGGAGCCCTTCTTATTCCTCAAGCCCAGTCAATCTGCATAAAGTGTTATTTTAGATATCAACCTTTTCTATATTGAGTTCATTTTCATTAATTCTATCACCACAATCATCATTGTCTTTATTTTGTCTTCGTTTATCAAATTAATTGTTTGAGTTAGGGAAGTGAGATCTGCTAGAGGGAAAGGGAGGGGCATTCCACAATCGCTTCGTGCATTTGCTCGTGTGCTAGCTGCCACCTCCCTGCAAGGTGTGCACTCTACTTATTTCTGTTTATGATTTTCCTTTTGCTGTAAGCCTTTAACTATAAAAAATGATCTAGATCTTGTCCACAAAGCACATCTTGCTGCTGTGTCACAAACATGAGGTTGTATATTAGATTCGGATTTACAAAAATGATGGAAAATTTTCTCCTCTCATCAGAGTTGAAAGATCTGGCCACAGAAGCAGCTCAGAGTGATGGTCGACTCGCTCGACGTCCTTTGAAAGATAGAAATAAGGAGATTGAAGCGCATCGATTATTGCTTTCAGAGATTACACTTATGATTCAAGAATATGATGCTTCTATTAAGGTAAACTATACATTATTGATTGTGAGCTAAGGCAACTAAAAATAGTACAAGACAATTAAAAGAATACCAGAGATTTGGGTGATTGCTTATAAACAGTGCCATTTTTTTCCCTTTATGGGAAGGGAGGTCAACCGGGACATTTTTTTCTTTTATATGGCAAATAATATAGAGAAATGATCTTGTGGAAACTGTGATTCAACTGTCTTAAGGTTTCTTTTTGTTCCATTAAATTTTACTATTGATAATTGTCTATTAAAATAATACTTTGATAAAGATACTGCTGTCTTCAAGGGAAAGAAATTTCAGAATTGCCTTTTCTCTTCAAAGAGTCACTCTCACTCTCACTTTCCTTTCTAAAAAATAATTAGAACTCAGATGTAAAAGTGATGCAGGACAGACCCATGGTCCCCCATGGGCCACCCGCCAATCGGCTCAACACATCCATCGCGACCAGATCTTTGGGCCTAGCCCACCTACGTGTCTAATTTATTTTATTTAGGGTGTTTATTGCTTATGTTTTAAGTTATTTTTGTTTTTATTTAAATCTTGGTCGTTGATTGGTTGAGATGGCCAGGATTAGTTTTAGGTTTTTCCCTCTTCTTATATAATGCATTGTAATGCCTCTTTGGCAAGTAGACAATGATTAATGAAAATATATATATTGATTGATTTTGGGGTTTCCCAAGTTATCTCTTCTTCCTCGCCTGCGATGGGGAGTTTGGCGTAAGGCCAATTTTCATGCGAAAGCTTGAGCTCCACCCTCCATCTCTACCTGCCCCGCACTTGGTACCCCGCTCTGCATAAAAAAGAGTGAGAATTCATTACGTTATTATTGATCTTTGATGTCGTGTTACATGGTGCAACTCATCACGGAACATGTGCCTCAATGTACAAGCCAAATCAACTAAAGCTACTGTGAATCTCCTACAAAATCACTTAGAACAGGCAAGGAATTCAATTAGAACTCAGATGCATAAGAGCTATACATGCCATGCGTATACATTATGCAACTCATCACCAAACAAGTGACTTACGTGTACAATTCAAACCACTCAAAGTTGCTCCATTTTCTTAATCATCCATCTAATCTATTGGAATTTCTTTACCGACCATTATGTCTCCCCATCCTTTTTACCTACTGAAATGGATGAGATCGTTTCATCAACTCGTATTGGAATTATGGTCAATCGACAGTGCCCCCATGACTTGGTTTTGAATTGATCTACATTCACATACCATATGTTGTGTGGTGTACATTATGTCATGGTGTATACATTCAGTGGCGGACCTAAGATTTTCATATATGTGGGGCGGACTTTCATTGCAAAAGATGGTCAATTGAAAATTTCAATCGTTGTTCTACTATACTCTTTGCGTTAGCTCTCCAATTGTAAGGCCGCTCAGCTTGCAAGCCGTGGATTGCTATGGCTGCCTCCCTCTTTGCAATGGTGAAAACAGTCCAATTCGAAAAAAGAAATTGGCTCTGCCCGGGCCTTTAATCAGAAACCCCTTCTTGACCTTACCCTTTCTTTATTTCTTTCCTTAATCATTTCTTTCTCATTCACCTCACCCAAAAAGTAAAGGACAAACCTAACAAAGAGAGAGACCGCACTAGCTCAAAGGGTGGGGTGGGATTGATTTTGAAGCTGGGCCATGGGCCATACAGTCAGTAGCCGATCATGGGCGTTTTTCTAATCGCATGGGCGCGACCGCACCACATGCTACAATGTGGGTCCACCCCTGTATACTTTATGCTATAATTAGGATTTGGATTGCTATAAACGTATACCACATCCAGTGACTTTCCTCATTTATCATATTGAACATGGAGACAGTAGTCTAGCCATTGTTGTGATGGGATTACTCGTCCTGCTTTTCACCTGAGAGAACCATGGAATAGTGTTAATACTTATGAACTTTTTGTTGTTTACAGTCACTGGAGTACAGGAATTCTCACACCACTAATAGCCGATTTGCTCTTCGACGGCAAATGGCAAGAGATCTTCTTACAGGTGAACTTAGAGTCCTGAAATCTGCATCTGCATGGCTCATAAATTACTGCCCCCCCTAATCTGCATACAATGGCCATCTGTGATAAATCTACATTTTCAGATGCATTTCACTTTTCTCAAAATTGGTCTGTGCAAAGTGCAATTTGTAATTTAATTATTTCAATTTATATGTATCAAAATGTTCATAAGCATAAATCAGCAAATGTAAGGAATCTGCACAGATCATTGTTATCAATTTCAAATACAGGACAAGAAAAGTGGATTTTGTAAAATTTATCCTAGTTTTTCTTCAGTTGTCTCTGCTATTTATCCCAGGTTATTCACGTGGTGGAAACTACCATGCATGTGGTGGTGGATACCCTAGTCAGCAGGAAAAAAATCCACTTATCAGACAATCCTAACCCTCCCATCAGCAGAAATTACTTTTTGTCTGTCGTTCATTCATGATCAAGGCTGCCCAATGAATGGAACAGAATCATGTATCATATGTGCATGCCACTAGGTATGATGGTTCTCTCGCTTTTTAACCTAAAAAACCTGGTCAGACTTTTCTAACAAATTCATTTACATGGAGAAATCAAGTTGTAAAACCATTCGACAAGGGAGAAAAACATTACAATAATAAACAATCTGCAAAACCACAGAGCACACAATCAAAGAGAGAACTAACATTAGAACCAAACAGTTAAGAGAAAACATTAGAGAATATAAAAGAAGATGAAAAGTTGGTGCTTCTAAGTGATGATGCTTACACCACCAATTGGGAGTGATAGCATTCTTTTTGTTTGCTTGCATCCGTTATTCTTGTGTTTGATCTACCTTATGAAATCATCTAGTTAAAAGACAAACCAACCCTATAAGCTCAAGTAGAAAATCAAATACAACATTCTTTTTTGTTCAACATCCTCGACCGTTTGGTAAACGACTAATTACAGGAGCCTCTTTTAAGGTGTTAACATATTGTAATTAAAATAGACAGTTTAGTAATCTGTTAACCAAACCAACCTAAATCATGCATAATAGGTTTCATAGCATTTATTTTTATTGTTATTTCCTTTATTTCCAGAAAATAAAAGCCAGGGGCTTACTTGTTATATGTAGTTGAATCCCTGTGAATTCTTAGACTCATCTAGAAGTGGTTAGAACTAGCGGCAGAAAGATGATTATTCGAAAATGAGCATCAAATAATCTCCCCTCAAATAGAAAATGAACAAAGTTGAGATGCGGAATGAATACCCAGAGTAATTCGAATTCTAAGAAAGTCAAGGTCTCATCTCCATCTCCACCTTAGATCCTTCACCGGTCTCCCCTCACAATAGTCTTGTGTTGAAGCTCATATGACCATAAATTCATATGCATTCAGTTCCATTTACACGCAAGGGCTTTAAAGAATTCACTTTTCTAGTTTTCATTTCTAGTTTTTTGAGTGCAGCAAAACATATTCTGCCCAAAAATATGTTTTTGCTTCTTATGTTAAACCTGCAGTAAAAAGTTTTTCAGCTCTTTGGTATGAATTTCATTCCTTAGAACTGGTAGATACTTTTACCTTCACAAATGAAGACTGGGAAATATTAACAGGGAATGGCAAAAAATCTCTCTCTTGAAAATCATCTTCTTTTCAGCTAAATGTAAGCATATGGCAAACTGTTATCCGTTGAAGGTGCAAGAGCATATTTGCCAGAGAACTCCAAGGACACATGAAAGAATTTACCACTGAAAGTGCCGAGAGAATAGGTTCTCCAAAACTTTTATCAAGATCTCATGCCATAAGAAATATTCTCCAAAACTTTTACTTTCTTTTGACACCCATTTTTTTGTAGGGGACTCATGATCAATCTAATCCTCACCTAACAAGCATCTACCTTCGCAGTTATCACCTATCTTTTTACAATGATCCAACTATTATCTTTCATTGGATTTAACCACAATAATATATTATATATGAAAATAAAGTTTTGTTGAAAATGAAAATTATATTAAAGCAAAAGAAACTATAGAGGACTAATCAAATCCATTAACCAGTTCAGAAAATCACCCCACCACTCGATATCATCAAAACTAAAGCACTGCCTTTCAAGGTTCTATGGTGGCCAACAACATTAAGGGTGCAGAAAAGTTATAAAAAAAAATGACTAATTTTTCTCGATAGAAAGGATTTTGATTAAATATGAAAAAGGGTATTAATAAAGTAATCCTCCTTCCTTGAAAAACATTTAAAGTCAATTCTCTCAAAACCATTTCCAATCTCCTGAACATACAAAATGATCGAGTTAATGCTCCATTCCTCTACCATAGGAAAAGCATTCACAACTTTAGCTAGGTATTGTATATGAAGCATTCATAAATACCCTTGTTCATTTTGGATTACAAATTGAAAATGGCTTCCCAATCTTATCTCATGAGTTTTGATTTTATCTATGGTGGGGTTGCATCCATTTTGGAGCAAGCACTCTATTTGATCAGCAAGAAGGTATTAATAAATTTGAGGGGCTATTCATTATGTAGGGTGATATTTCACATAAGATTATTTCAACATTGTGGGGCCAACACAATTGCTTATTTTTTATGGGTCATGTGGGGGCCATCCTTTTGGAGTCCAATCAACTTATAACACGTCCACTGTGATTAAAGGTGCCAATTTAAGATTAGATTAGTGATGGGATCCATTCCATGGTGATTGTTGAGGACACTGTTTAATGACCCCACCATCAATCTAGTCTGAAAATGACTCCTTTGCAGCACAATGGAGACATATCACCAAAAGGATTCTACTCTTGGAAATCAGGTATGGACTAGGCCTAATGGGTGGGCCATGCAAGGAGATAACTTATGATTGGAGTGAAAATGTTTACAATAAAATAAGGTGAAAGAGCAGCCTAAGTTTCAAAGACTTTTAGTACTGTCTATTTCGCTGAAGCAGGCACAGCTCTACGTATGTAGCTACTTGTTGTTTCTTTGCATTTGTATATGATCTCAGATGTTTTTTCCATGAAAATGCGACGAAAGAAAGATATGTTTCTTAGTTTATGGAGAAGTTCATTTTCAGCTGCACATTTATTGCCCATGAAAGAGAGTAGAAAAGGCAGATTTTGGATAAGCGATGTTTGACCAAACCAGCGACCCTTAATAAGCAAGTAACTTGTATGTATGTCCAAAAGACCCCCATTGACCTATTGCTTGGCCTTGGCCACATACAACTTACTTCCTACCGTTTCTAACAAACATGTGGAAGATATTACAACTAAAACAATCAAATTGGTGAGTGCCACTTTTGATCCATAAAATAAAGTATAGTAATCAAAATGGTCATAACCATTATCTAAATTTGGTACAAGAAAACAAAGGAAAGTTGTTTGTCCCATATGGGTGTTGGCAGTGAACTCATCAAGAGCCTTTTGCATTTCAGTGTGAGATAGATCATGTGAACTCGCTACGGACACTCTCTGATTTATTGGATGATCAACCAAGGGTTCTCATCTCCCTTAAATTAAGTAATTCCACATAGTCATGACTACTAGGAACTCTATCCCTCGTAGAATCTCACATCTTCTAACCAGCATGAGAATTATGCCAAACCAGGAGTCTGTCTAATCCAAACTCTACAATCAAGGTTTTGTTTGATCCTTATTTGACTCAACTAGATCAAGACTTGTTTAACACACCGCCGGGCTTTAATTTATCTAGTGTGGGCCCATGGCAGTCAGGCCACACAACTTTCCTAACAAAAACATCAATGTTAGAATCATATCCTTTGGAGTTGTAGCCTCCTTGATAAGTTCTTCACCTTCACAATTAAGACCACTGTATATTTGTATGATTATCATCATTTAGCTAAGGCTAGAGGCGTAACCAACATGGTTAAAAATCTCGATCTCGGTCGTGGTATCAGCCGGGGCGAGAAACTGATATGATATTAATATCGGTCGCGGATATCAGTCCGTCGCGATCGTCGTTGTTTGAATTTTTTTTTTATCCAAGAAAATTCGCAAAAATATCCAAAAAATCTAGAATATTAGAAAATAGTGGAAAACAATATTTTTTTCTATTAGTAACAATAATAAATTAAAATCTCGGTCACCTTAAGTTATGAGTCATGTCTGTGTCGCAGTTCGTTATCTTCTCGAGTATTTCATATAATGTAACCATTATTGATGCTCATGATCAATTTATTAGTGTAAAATATAAAAAAATAAAGATAACATATCAAGTATCATTTAATACTAACTCAATCATCAAAATAAGTTGTGAAATCCATAACCACAAGGATAAAATATTAAAATTTGAAACATGATAGTGAGATAAATTAATCAAAAAGCACTTGGACATCGAAAGGTTTATGATTTACCTGAAATTAGGGGAGACTAAAGAGATAGAGATTAATGAGCATGACAGCCTAATTCCAAGTGGAGTGTAGTCCACGCTTGATATCATCATCATCATCATTTATTCGGTATGGATTGTTAAAGAATACATAATAGTTAAAATAAGGGAGTACGTTGATTTTCTTACCAAAATAAAATGATTTTTTTCAAGAAATAGTGTTGGAAATATGCAAGAAAATGAGCTAAGGATGAGAGGTTTCTCTAAGGAGATAAGTGGAGAGGGAGAATGAGGAAAAAGTGAAAATTTTAGGATTTTTTTACCATTATTTCATCTTGGCTGATATTTTGACCGAGATGGACCGATATCGGTTAAACCGATATTTTCAAAATATCGACCGAGATGGACTGATATTTTGGCGATATTTTGGTCTACGATACCGAGACCGATATATCACCAAAATATCGGACCGGTATGGGCCGATACTGGTTCATATTTTATACCATGGTACCCAAGTCTAAAGACATCGGGCGGTAGCCCGTTAGACTTGAGTCCGCCTCCAAAATTGATATGAAATTCTAATGCCCACTTCCAAAATCCACATGAAAATTTCAGATCTGCCTCTAAAGTCCACGTAAAATTCTGAATTTACGCACAACATTCAACTATCTATTAGGATCTTTCCATATTTGGTACTTTACTGGAATAGTAAAAGTCAAGTATAGTCTTCAATTTTCAAATAAGAGGTCATATCAGACTTCAATTCAAAATTCCTTCCAACTTTTTCAAAAGAAGTAAAAAAAGAAACTACCTTTATCCACTAAAATAAAAAAAGATCAATTTATCAACACAAACAGCCAAAAGGATTCTATACCAAACAACTGAAAAATAAAGTAACATCATAACTCACTTATATTTGATTCTCTCTTAATTTGATGCTTTACTTCACTTCATTTCATTTGATTTTGAAAGTAAAATTACCAAACACGCACAAGTTATATATTTGTTTATTATTATTATTATATATATAATCATTTCAATTTTCAACCCTATCTTATCAATTTAAATGTTTTTTCATTAGTATCTATTAACAAACAAAAAAGTCATATCAATTGGTCATTTCCCCAATCATTGAATAAAAAACCCCCAATGATTTTAAGCTTCATTTGCTTCCATCCTTATTGTCGTACTTTTATTTTCATAAATATAAAAAAAAAAAATTAAATGAATTCTTATGGGGCCACTATCCCAATTTCTCATGCCACGTGTCGCTGACTTCCATACCGTCTTTTACTCATTCATCAATCAGTCTACGCGTTTCACCACCGTATGTGGACATACCGCGCACTGCTTTTAGTACCCTGCCCAGCCTCGTTTTCCAACCTTCCATAATAACATCTGGACCGTCCATTCTATATCAACATATCCTCACCGCCGTCCATTTTAGCACATTTCACATCTCTCTTCCATCTCTATAAATATACACAGAGAGACGGAGATAGAACCACCCAATAAAGAAGAAAGTTGTCTCGTTCGTTTACTTTTTTTTGTCTGAGGCAGGCGTTTTCTGTTCCCATTTATATATCTATGTTGGATGATTGAAATTGCCCAAATCTCATGTTTTGTTGGCACTGTTGTTGGATTAAAAAAAGTCAAGTTTTGGGTCTCTGATTTTTTGAATTTATCTCTCCTTTCTTGCATGGCTGGTGGAAGATGATTTCATCTTTTTTTGAGTTTTGGGGTTTTTTTTTTTTTTTTTTTTTTGTTTGGTGATTTGGTGATTTGGTTTATTTGCATTGCAGGTGTTGGTTGATACTTGGATTGTAATACTTTTGGTTAAAAGATTTGTTGGGTTTCATATTAAAGGAAAGGCCAGGTTTGGGTTGTGATTTTTGTTCAATTTATATTTGTTCCTGTTATTGATTTTTTAGGGGCTTGCTTGTTTGTATGTATGGGATTGAATTTCTAGGAATTTTAAGAAAGGCATTGCTAAAAGTGAGTAAAAATTGAAGAAACAGGGGTGAAGATCTGTAAATGACATCAAGTTTGAATCTTTCACCCCTTGCCTCTTTAATAATCTTTTGTTGCAACCTATTTACCATGAATTCGTAGGAATTCGCAAAGGCAGAGGCAATAGCAAAATCTATGCTTACATGTATGTTTGTAGTTGGGGATTTCCCCCCTTTTTTGTGTTATATGAATTGTGGAATTGAGATTCTAAATGTAATTTTATTCTCTGAATTATGGGTTTGGGTTATGGTTCTATGATTATGATCCTCAGTTTTGTCTTAAAAGTCTTACCATATACATAAACATATATATGGTGCATGGGAGGGTATTTGTATGATCTTAAAGGATGTGATCATTTGCAGTCTAATATTACCTTGCGGGTTTTTAGGCTAGAGTTTTGGAAACCTGTCTACTTGTGAAATCCTGTTTGGTATAATGGTATTAATGTTAAAGCATCATTTCCATTTACTCTTGGAAGTAAACTGCTTGAGGTGATTAGTTACTTTTCCCTAGGCTTGTTAAGGCGAAAATAAACATTGGAATTATCATTTGCTTTCTTTCCAGTCATCAATGACTTCATTTGGCATATTTAGCGATCAAGAAAAAGTTGCAGACACATGTGTTGTATTCGTTCTTATTGACTTTATAATTATGTCATTTCCAAACATTTTACTATTGTACAACCAATACTTTTGCAGTGATGTTTAAACTTTTACAGTGTGATGTATATATGTCTGTATAAGGAGTTGCATAGGAACTCTGTAGATTTCATTTCCTTCTATCATTCTGAGTTGAGTATTAATCATCAATTCTATTTGTAATTTGGATTGATATAAGTGGTGCCTGTCTATTTTCTAGAGTGAAGAAGAATGGGAGGTGGGAAGGACAAGCACGATGGATCAGACACAAGCGACAAAGGATTTCTCTCAAATCTTGCACATGGATTTGGTGGAGGATATCCTCCACATGGATACCCGCCACCACCTGGTTCATACTACCCCCCACAAGGATACCCTCCACCAGGATACCCTCCGCAAGGATACCCTCCGCAAGGATATCCTCCACATGGATATCCTCCACAAGGGTATCCACCTGCAGGATATCCACCTCCAGCTGGGTACCCACCAGCAGCTTATCCAGGGCCATCTGCTCCTCCACATCACGGTATGATGGCTAACTCCTGATCTTATTCTGCATGTAACCATTTATTGCTTGATAGTGATAAAATTATTCAAGAAAAAAAAAAAAGCATATGTAGTCAACATTCCATTTGCTAGATAGATAGAGGATGCACATGCATAAAGTACACGCCCCTGCAATTTTTCTCCTTTTTTTTTTATGGCAAATCATGCATAAAAGTACATACCTGAGCATGTATTTACTGTTTTTGTTGGTAATCATGATGATTAATGCTCAGATTTATGTTATGTTTTTGGGCCACATGTAGGCCAGTTCCAAAGATGATCGAGAGTTGGAGTAGTCATTTGAGGATACTGTTGATCCTTTAAACATGAGGAACCATACTGCTGCCTCTGTTTTGGAATCGATGTATACATTACTTTCCCTTAGATGATAAAATTCTTAATTAACCATAAGCAACAATTTTGTCACTGCCTTGATCATCTCCTTTTCTTACTTGTAGTACTATTTTCAAACATTATACTGAAATTCAAAAATATTCCTCCTTGTTGGTGGACATGTGCAATTCAGGGGGGTCGTGTGTTTGGTCCATTTGGATGGACCAAAGGTGGGCCCCACAAGCGTGAGCTTACGGAATTTTATCCTAAACTTTAGCTTAGGAGAGCCTTGCCCTATATATATATATATATATATATAATGAAAAGTCATTTTATCAAGTTTGAAAGATTTGCAATTCAAGACGAACTGATGCACAGCTTGATGAGTTGCTCATTAGACAAGTCGTAACCCTAGTTAAGTTTGTGTGTCTTTATTTATTTATTTTCTTTTTTCAACTCCACGCAGGGCATGGATCTGGTGGCATGGGAGCACTTCTAGCTGGAGGAGCTGCTGCTGCAGCTGCTACTTATGGGGTTCACCACCTTGCACATGGGGCATATTCGCACGGTCCTTTCATGCACCATGGCAGGTTCAAGCATGGCAAGTTCAAGCATGGAAAGTTTGGTAGGCATGGTTTCTTTGGCAAGCGTGGGAAGCATGGGATGTTTGGAAGGCACAAGTTCAAGAAGTGGAAGTGATTCTGTAATATTGCCCCCATCCCTCCTATAAAATAATGGTTACTACTAGTCTACTACACTGATTGGATTTTCAGATACTGTTATGCTTGGAAAGGCATTTTCCCATTGTTAATATTGTTAATATTTTCAGATACACTGATTGGATTTTCAGATACTGTTATGCTTCCAAATATTATCTCGCTTATGCTAGTTATTTGTGTGCCTAGTGAATACATGTGTGTAAATATGCCTGAGAAATGCCTTGTTAAAAGAGAAAGGTTTTTGCTGCTTTTTATATTTAATTGATACATCTCTATTAAACGAAGGATCATCAAAATAAACCCTAAACCTTGTAAGGGGCCACCCTTAACTCTACACCCTTTGCACACAAATGAGAAGTGATCAAGCCATGTACATGCAGATGATGGCCTGGACAAACCTGAAATGGCAGCCACTACCTCTTCGATCTCCTTTCGCGAGGAACAAACACACAGGTTCTATTGTTTGGATAAGGCAGACTTACCTAATCAGCAGTTTATTTCTTTGAAGCAAATCATTTATGGAGCTTAAGTCTTAGAACAGGCCTCCAGTGTCACAATTATATCTTTGGTGCCATTCTGTTCAATGACCACAAGGATGTAGAGACTAATGTTTGGTTCCATTACTAAGAGTTATGGTACATTTCTAAAAAACTGATTCATGTGAAATTAGCACAACCTGGGGATCAAGTTCTATCGGCGAATCTCACCTTCTCTGGTAAATGATTGCACACCCTGTGCCCTTGAAAATGAAGCCCAAAAGGTGTTGGGAAGTCCCCTCCAAACCACCCTCTTTTGACGCTTCATAAATACCTGTTGGATGGCCCATTTACCGTGAATTCTTGCTAGTAAATTAGTAAATGCTGCCATTTCCAAATTTAGATTTACTGTTGCATTCATGATTCACCAGTCCAGTTCAGAGGCGAGCTTCAAAGTAATTGGACATTGTTTGAAATCATCTGTGCAAGTGATCCAGAACAGTTTATCAAGATCCAATGGCTTTTACACTTTGACTTCATCATGTGGAGTAAAATTTATTGTGCATAAAACTAGCCTTTCATTGTGACGTAAAATTTATATGAAAGACTTCCATCTATCTTCATATTTGTGCTAGCGGGCTCCACTGTCATCAAACCAAAATTTGGTGTCATCAATAAAAATGTTAAAAGAGGATCACAATATGAGACCGGTAGTGGGTTCACCTTTGCTTGATTCAATTTTCACTTATTATACACCACTCATCTACATTCATTTAATCTTTGAGTGATATAAATCATTTAATTGATCATGTGTTACGTACATTAAGTGTCCATTTATAACAACAGGTCAATCCAATAGTGTACAGAAATTCAGCAATTAATAACATTTCGGATTTGTGTCTGATTTTATTTTAGATCATCATTGTAATCATAGCCTTATTGTAGCTCAATATATATTTAGATTTCATCCATGGTTTTTTTTTTTTTAGATCTTTTAACTATTTCATCCATGGTTCAAGTCAATTAAGATGTGCAATATAGGGGTTTTTTTTTTTTTTTTTTCAAAAAGATGATAGATGTATTAAGATTAGAAGGATAAAGTTTTAACAAATGTGTTCCTGAAAATATATGGCCCACTTCTTCCAACCTTAAATGCAAACTGATCCTACCCAAACATAGACCTTTTTCAACAAAAAGAACTGAACTTCCCACAATACTGAACAAACACAAACAAAACCCATAGGCAGAGAGTTAGTGGTTCTGGGCTCTTGTAGTCTGCACCATTGGCAGCACCTCTTGGACAAAATTGCCCCAAGTCCTCTCCATCTTTTCAGTGTTTCATTTAGGAATCTTCTTCAAAAGAGAAAAAAGAAAAGGAGAATAATCAATTTACATAAGAGCATCTTGCTTCATGCTGCTGCCATGTTGATGGTTACAAAGCCATTTTACAACTAGTTTGTTGCTATTAGTATGTTGATGACATTGTATTGACAGATGATGATCACATTAGGACTTTTTGAGTGGAAGGATCTTTTTCATGTAACCTCCAGACAGCTATTTTATCCATTTCATGCTTGATTGAATGAATGAATGCATACCCATTTTATCCTATTATGCCGAACATACAATATATATAGAGGAAGAGACTAGCAACTAGCAAGCTCCCTCACCAAATAAAAGTCAAGACTAGTTTATTGAGATTCTGGGATTCTTACTTCACCAGTTAAGCTTTCCAACAAGTAACGTGGTATGTGCAACATTATCTCATTAAAGCGCCCCTCTGTACATTTCAAAAATTTGAACACAGGTATTCATGTTAAGCATGTAACTCATTATCATAGAAACTAAAACGAAAGCAAAAATTTACTGTACACAGTAGTTTGCGTATAAGTAAAAATGTTTATCACATGCCCAAACCTAGTCTAGTTCATCTTCAACATCGTCGCCTTCTTCAAAGAGCTTCAGAAATCGTGCCTGGTCTTGTACTCTCTTCTTCTTCTGCCAGTTCGTGCCTGGTCTTGTTCTCTCTTCTTCTTCTGCCAGTATCTGTACCCAGCCACCGCTCCGATAAGAGCTACAGCAGAAACTAGGACACTGATAAGTATCACTAACAACACATTCATCCCCTTGCCATCGGAATCATCTTTGGATCTTGAGGAACGAGCAGAATCTGCCAACACAACATAAAAGGCACCTCAAAAGAATGATTTAGACTAAAGAATAAATGAAAACAATAATGTGCAAGAGAAATGCTGATGTATTTCATTTGACTATCCATACAATGTCCATAGCCACTGGACGGTTGGCATGCATGTAATAAAAGCAAAATAAATCAGAGGATTGCATCCTATGCTAGTGAACATCTTTCCATGATTCTTACTTTTTACTGTCTATTTGATGCCAACCAGTCAGATGGGATCATCCAGTGAGTTTTTCAAGTTAAAATGCAATAAAATTGAGCTGGGCCTGCATTGAACCACAAGTGACATACCATCACACTTGTCTATTCACGTATGGGAAATGATTCATAGGAAGGAAGATGTCTCATGTGCAGCATAACACTTGGCAGGGAAAAAACATTTTTTATCACCCAATTTATCCTCGTGTTTTAATTAATTTTCATAGGCAAAACAAAAAATAAAAGAGATCGACATTGTCATTGTCATCATAGCATAATTCCATCTATTACTTCTACTTTTCCACTTGGCCAATATGAGGGTGTGCATAATTCCAATCTAAAATATGTTCACATTCCCTCACTAATATGTCCAAGGTCTTAATTAGTTTCTTCTCCTTTTTGGTTCTTCGAAGTTCGAACAAGTAGCTCTTTGACACTTCCTACCAGTGCTGATTTGGACCTTCTATGTGTTAAGTAGATTTGCCATCCGCTTCCTAACAGCTTAAGCTTTTGGGATGTATTGGCTAGCCATACTTAACACTGCATGCCAAAAGATCTAAAATGGCAGTCCTTGATTGCTTCTTCCATTGAAGCTGCCTAAAAATGACACTTTAATCAAAGTGGCACTCAACCATCACATAGCACTCCACTGGCGTGTCAACTTATGCTTATCCTAATCGTTATATCCAGCTCCAAGCCCTCACTTTGTTCTATGATTGACCCTAGATATCCAAATCTATCATAGTTTCTGTGAAGACACATAATTTATTTAGTATGATCCTCAGTGTACCATAATCTTTAGAGGATCACAATTATTTGATAATCTCTCATGTTCCATCATTTTCTTATATTCAAGTAGTTAGTCAAACATCATTGTGTTTGTGAAGCTCATAACCATTATTATACATGAGACTCCATTATAGTGATTGGGAGCATTAAACCAACACAACTACATCTCCAAATCCCCAGTATTTCTTGAGTTGTTTCATGGTATCAGAGATTAGGCTCTCTATTCTGTCTCATCCAAGTGATCTTGGATTGTGTCTGTGAGAGGTGAGATTTCACTGTTGTGAGAATCAAGATTTGATCCCATCAACTGTAGAAACCAGTCAAACCACAAACTCCTTTATAAGGTCTTTTGTTAATCTCATTCCCTCCTCTTCCTTGTCTCTACATCACTTGCCTCCAAGCCTGGACTTCTTGGCACTCGCCGCACTCCTCGTCAAAAAGGCTGTCTTCTGACATCTGCAACTACAGCTTCATTATCTTCCGTAATTCTGCCTCAAAGATTCCTTGAGTGAAGCAATTCATCTACATGTGACAATCCAAAGATATAGATCAAAAGGCTCACATTGAAGGCTTTTTTCCCTCTTTTTTTTCGGGTGATCAATAACCAAAACTTGTATTAATGACAAGGGATACAAGAACAAAACATCCAATTGAAAAATTAGAAGAAGAAAGCCTTATACCATAAGAAAAACCAAGGAAAGATAATTCGAGAAACGAAGAAAAGGAAGAGAATGATCCTCCCCTTGCTTTTCCAATGAATGAGACAACCTGTTAGCAGATCTCAAGATATGCTTAAAGTCCAGCTGAGTATTGGAAGACAACATTTTGATTTCATTGAGAAGGAACTTAAACTTCATAGGGAAGACATTGGAAGATGCAACCCAAGCAATAGATTTAGAAGAATCACTCTCCACAACTAACTTATCTTGGAAATAAAGAACAAATAGCCAAAGAGATTTAAGGAAAACTAACACCTCCGTCTAATTAGATTCTTTAAAACCAACGTTTTTAGAAAACATGGGCAAAACAATTGGAGAGTTCTTTCATTTTTTTTATTAAGAAAAAAGGCAATGAATAAGATTGAACCATATTTTGTGTGAACATAGATCAAGTGGTTGAATCTTGAAAGTACTAACCAGATTCTAAGCATGGTCTGCGCCACTTTACACAAACATTTCTAAATTGAAGCAGTCACAAACTATCACGTGGACAAGGAATCAGGAACGTTCTCTCAAAATTGTTGCTCAAAAGCTTTGTGCATGGAGGAACAAATGTTCCATGCCATAGTGCACATTTTTATAAATTATATTGCTACACGGGTAGGACACATTAGTTGCAACAGGCCTAAGAAAAATAAAAGGCCTCAACAATGAATGCAATTAAAATCTTAAGCAGTTCACACATTTGGTGAGCGGGTGCTTGTCCTTATCTTTGTGCTCGGTTCGGTGTCTATATGAGAGACCACATTGGTCACAATATATGTTCTTCCTTTTTCTGCCCCTCCCCAAAATATATATATATAATTATATTTATATATTTATATCATTATCAGTGCCCGGGGGAGATAAGTTGGAAAAACATTATCCACCTAATGTAATTATCAATCTTCTTTCATCCCATACCAAAGACCATTCTGCCAATATATTCAAACAGGAAGAGATTTGGGTACATCAAAACACATTCTTAATATAAAGCATGCATTATTAAGTTTATATGCTGTCACTCATGGATCTCTTGACAGAACATGAGAGAATATGAAAGACATTACAGATGGTATCAGCAGAATACTCACCAGACGTTGCACACTGAGGACACACAAGTGTAGCATTGAATTCATTATCCTTAAATCGAATGTATTTCCCGCTTGGAGCCATAAAATCATCAGGACAAAGTTCCCACTCATCAAATATGTCATCCTGTGTTAGATAGTCTTCCTCATACAACCCACACCGCTTGCATTTGTTACCTGGAAGCTCTGTCAGAGGCTGCAATAGCACAAAATTTCACTATCAACTTACCTCACCCAAACATTCACCATTAGTCAACAACGTCATGCTTTATAAGTTAACACCAAACTTCATCATTTACTCAAATAAGCTTATGCATTATAAATTGAAACAGCAGATGATGATAGTGATTATTCAAGTTACAAAGGATTTCAATATAGCAAATGAATCGGTCAAACTAGTGCTCATGCTTTACTTCATGAAGAACTTCTGTCAGTGGAAAGTTTAACTTTGAGACTGTTGGGTAATGGTACCGTCAGCTGGCTCCAAATAGATGGGATGAGTCTTTCATTGTGATGAGGTGATGGTACCATCCACGACCACAGTGTGCCTAATGAGTCTTAAGTAAACCGAAACATATTTGGAAAAAGGATAAATGCCAAGGGATGAGTAGATCCGGTTAGTAAAAGTCTTGTCATTCCACAAAAGTAGGGAATTGTCAAAAGATCCGACAGTGTAACTTACCAGTCTGGTTACACCAGATTAAGGCATTATCAGTAAAGAATAAATATATGCATTTTTTTTTAAATAATTTATGTCCTGCAGGAAATTTGCTTGCTAAATGCATCTAGTCTTAAAAAGAAAAGAAAAATGAGGATTTGGGACTGGCCAACATGTTATTGATTGTAAAATTGTCATCCACTATTTTGTCACTATTATAATTGTCAATCGAACTTGGCCAAGCACATCCATAAAGTTCAATCTCACCATTTTATTGCTATTATAACTCAATCAAAGGGCATCTGTAGTTTTACTTCAGATGGCCTTATATAAAGGTATGTGATGTACTTTGATTGACAATTATAATATTCATAAAAGCTTTAAAAAAACTCCATGTTGCGCGTGCAAGCAACTATGAAGCAAGGCCATATAAAATCACTGCCATGGATGAACAAACTTGAGAGATATTGTGCCAAAAAAAAAAAATTGCAGATGGGCAACACTTGTGCTCTAGCATCCATATATGAATACAGTCTTCAGGTACCTCCTTAGAAGATGTAATCTTTCCAATTATTGTGCACGATCAGTCATCATTGCATCACATTCAGATTATGTTATGATGTACCAGTTTAGGGAATAAAATTTAAATATGCACACTTAGTAGCACAAAATGTTACTAGAAGGGTAGGCAGAGGAAGAGGCGATTTTGGCAGAATCACTAGCTAACATGGTGGAAAGTGCAAGGTGTAGGTTATAATTATTTACATAGATTTCCAATAAAGGAAATGAAGACTGATATCGATTAGTGCCAGGATGAGTTAACAAAAATAGAAGAATTAGAAGATGACAACCTACTGTTTGTTGATGTTGCCAACATGTTGAAAGATAACAAGAATGCACATATACCTCTAAAGCTTGAGCCAGAACGTCAACCAACAACTACTGATAAAATGCGTGGATATATGTAGTGCGTTTGGGTGTTTAATGTTGTTTTGTTGAACGTGTTCATGTTCAGATGATGTTAAAAAAAAAAAAAAATTATAATAATGGTTCAGAATGACTTTAATCTCTATGTTGATTTACATGGAACTACGACATGACTTGTAATAAAATGTCAATGAGTATTTTTATGAATTTTTGTTTGAGAGCAACGTTTACAATGACAATTATGAAATGCAGAGATATTTGTTTCTCACATTTTTGTTATCCATTGTTTATTTTTATTCCATACAATGCAATTTACACGTAAGCTTTGTATGATAGAGTATGATAATGACAAAGAAGAGATGGAATGAGCTGCTGCAACTACAGCTACGAGCAACTTCCATTGAGAAAATGCAAGGACATATGCAGTGTTTTGGGGTGTTCAATGTTGTTTTGTCAAACATGTTCATGTTTAGATGATGTTATAAATTTTTTTTTATAATAATGGTTCAGAATGACTTTAATATCTATGGTGAGATTGTTATAATATAATGTCAATGACTATCTTTATGAATTTTTGTTTGAGAACAATGTTTACAAAAACAATTGTGAAACACAGAGAAATTTGTTTCTCACATTTTTTACTGCATACACGAAGTGTTACATGGTTGTGATGTTCTTATCTTGTAGTTGTGATTTGATCTTTTTTTCTATTTGCCTTTGACGGTTATATTAATTTTTGTACTGAGTTTCATTTAATAGATTAATTAAGTTAGCATTTGTTAATACGTGCACGTTTGCGCATGTGGGGTGTGTGGGTGTGTGTGTGTGTGTGTGAGAGAGAGAGAGAGAGAGAGAGAGAGAGAGAGAGAGAGAGAGAGAGAGAGAGAGAGAGCGAACTACGCCCTAGACTAGAGTTGAGTATCAGTGGAGTCACTAAGTATTTCATAGTATTTACATATGCCCTAAATTAAAACTGTGCCCTAGACTAGATCTAGGATGTACATCCAGAATCTTTCAATGTCAAAATCTTGGTCTTTGATACTTTTTTTTTTAAATTGTCCCTTTATACTTAAAAATGAAAAGTTCTAAGCCTATCCTGTTGCTTAAGTTTTCTCAAAGAAACATTAAAAACTAAAGAAAGCAACTGAAATCCGTTTGGTCTTGGACGTGTAGCCATATAGCCATGTTCATTCCGCATGTAACATAAGGGTGCCATTCTAAATAGCGCACTAAATCCCCCTAGACGATCCACTTACCAGCTTGATATCTTCTGCTTTTGCTTGTCCAACTTGATTATGTAGTCATCTGAAAGTGTGTTGCACAATCCATATATATGATCTTCATAATTCTCCCAAGTTTGGAGAGAACTAAACCTTGAGTTTATCCCCTCCCCTTCCACTTGTGCTTCAGCTTCCTCTTTCTTTCATTTTTTTTCTTCATTCCTTGATTGCCATCATTATTTCTTGAGGAATTTTTTAATTTAGCTTCTATGTGATCGGTAAAGAAATTTGAGTAACTACATTTGGATAAAATTCAACGTTCAGTATACTTTTCCACTACTTAAAAGCTGCAATCTTTTACCATGCAAATACTAGAATGTCATTTATCACTACTGCCTTTATGTCATTATTGGCCTTTCCCTTAAATCCTCCTTTCTACTAGGTAGTTTTTAAAACATCAAGACTTCATGTCCATATTTAAATTCATACTTCAAATAGGCTTCCTCAAGTCAAGGTTTCCACATCCAAAATCAAACCCGTTACTCGACCCAGCTTCAGACTATGCCTATCAAGAACTTTTGGGCCAACTGTTAAACATTGGTGCTCATAAATCAAGGGTTAGGATCACCTTATGGGGATGACTTTTTTTCTGATCGGTAACAGAAACGATTTATTAAAAGGAAGAAAATTACAACTCGGAATAGAACTAACGGAAAACCAGCATAGCTCATGGAGGAATCGGTACAAGAGAAATGTACCATACTTCAACCACAACTATGCTACAAGAGCACTTAGATTAGGTGAACTAGCAACCCCTTGCTTAGCTAAACAATCCGCCATTCCATTCACAGATCTACAATGGGGCAAACTTTTACCAAACTGTAATTCATGATGAGACCTTTCCATCTCCCTACCCCACTAAATGGCATGCATCAAGGTGGGATACAGACAAAGGTGTTCATATGTCTAAATTTGCATACAATACTTCTTTAAAACTCCTGGTCAGGACCATCTTATATGGAAAGCATCATAGCCATAGTTTTTCAAACCAGTGGGTTGACAGGAACTTGCAAAAGTCGACTCAACCCATCACATAATGACTTACTGGGTTGGGTTGAACTCTATTTCTACTAGTCCCATTCCTGGTTAACCAGTAAGTCCTTGTGCATCCGAGCAGACGAGGTCGACTTAAGGACATTTTCATCCTCTCTCTCTCTCTCTCTCTCTCTCTCTCTCTCTCTCTCTCTCTCTCTCTCTCTCTCTCTCTCTCTCTCTCTCCCCCCAAATGATTTTCCACGTAAAATATTGAGAGAGAAAGAGATGAAAATAAACCTTAAATTAGCAAAATCGAATGAGTATAATTGATTTAACGACTGAAAATTAAAATTAACTAACCAGTTCTCAAGGAAAGAGTATAGGTGAAGTCCTTGTTAAATATGTCAAGAGGGAAGGGATGAAAACTATTTTATGCAAGAACTTGACCATCCACTCTATATGATTTAACCATGGCATGGTTCATGGTTCTGTTATACTTTACTCACCATTAACATAGCACCCCTCCCTTTGACAAAATAAGGTCAGGAGCTTATGAACATATGCCCTTAGAATACTGCAATTGCTACTTTTAAGGACTAATATAATGTTTGGAGGATGCAGGTGATCACCATCAATGGGATGTTCCTCAAACCTCCCCACATGGTAGTGGTCCAACTAAGGATTTTGATTCCAATAGGGACAGCTATAATCATGGTAGCTGCGGTGAAGTAGGCACACGTATCAACGTCTAAGCCCACATATGATGAGCCTGGACAAGAGATACTACATGCAACCAACAACGACATCCATTTCAACAATCTCAAGCAACAAACACTTTCACAAACATCCTATGCCTCAAAAGCCATGACAGCCGTTGTCGGCATTGGTTCTTGATGCTAAAACATTCGTTAGTTGTTTTGTTGTTTGTATCTTGAATTCATTTCCATGAGAGGAAAAACTGTGACTTTGCCCTCCTTCAGTCATTCGTAACAGAAGTTACACAATGGTTTAGGCCTTTACATACAATTTTTGGCAGCCACAGATACCATTATTTGGTCAAAATGGTTTTTAATGAAACACCATTACAACCATGTTTTCAGCCTGTTATATTGGGTTCTAAGCTTTTTTTTACTCTTAAAACACCATGAAAATAATTAATATGGAAGGTGACGGGAAGAAACAGAGGGCTGTACACCACTGGGTTCGTTTTGATAGCTTGAGAAAATGCTGACCATTATAATGTTTCCTAACACATTATAACATATTTGATTGTAACAGCCAAAGCCATGTTTTTAAAACATGCCTTAAGGTATTCTATACTTCATTCACATCTCTTTTATAAGACACAGTCAAAATAAAAAAGAATATAATTTGTCTTTATAGTAACGACTTAATGAGTGCAGGAATGGGATACAACAGAGGCTAAACCCATGCAGGATGTAATCACTGAAAGAAAAATAAAATCCAAAAAATAAAATGCCCCATTCAACCTGGAAGGAGTTGGACCTATGTTTTTCAGATGAAGGAGCAGTGGTAGGTTCATAATACCCATCCAATTCAAAAACAGTTCAGAAAATTACTGTCCCCTTAGAAAAGCTGAAGCAGAATTCAATGTTCTCCAAGGGGACTGGTATAACAATCATACAAGATACTGCATCTTGGCCTCTATTTCTACTACTGAGTTTTCCAGTTTCGTATGGAGTCAGGTTCCTTGTACACATACAAAACTAACATGTTTTAAATTTGATTCCGTGGGGATGTCAATGAACACTCTCATCATCTGAGATCACTCATTCACCCATAGGACCCAACCAGAAAAATCTGGGTATGAACCCCTTTTTTTTGGCCCTATTGAGAAGCATAAGATATTCCTTTCAGCTTATGCATCTCTTGTAATGGCAGAATTCAAAAAACCTGAAGCAATAACCAAGAGTAATCCATGTAAAGATGAATAACACACTCTTAACAAGATTCTCTGTCCAATTAATCCATGCAGTAGTAAACATCTGGAAACATTTAAAAAATAATAATGCATCTATGAAAAGACATTCACATATGAAAAACGAGATAAAAGCATTAGTTTTTAAGTAGCGTATTACATATAGAAGAAAAACTACGATACCTGCCAAGATTCTGCACCCCTGAAAGTGTATAAAAGGTGTGTTTTCTTCACATCTGGCAGCATGGTCTTGTTTTCCCCTTGACAACGAAAATAAAATGATGGTTCACCAATGAAAGGTTCATGCTTATTGAAAATCTGAATTGATTCAAGTGTAACAAGCACTGAAGATAATGTTCCTGCCAAAGGGAAAACGTCATTACTAATTGGCTAAATGAGAAACAAAAGAACTTCAGGACCCAGAGTCATATACCCTTTAAAGTTTCCAAGCTTGACAGTTTTTTTCTGATATAAAATAAAAAATAATGTATCAACTCATTACAAAGAAATGAACCAACAGTTAGGATAATCATATTCATGAGTATAACATATACACCAGATGCTTGTCATCAATTATCTACACAATAACATATATATGAGTAATGCTCCTGTACAAGTTTCCCTTACGATCTTACAGTACAATCAACCTAGTGGGGCTCACTTGAGACCCCACAAATCATAGAACAGGGAGGGATCGAAAGATCCAAGTGGGGCCAACCTAGATGTCAAATTTAAAGTCAATCTAATACCTCTAACCCATTCATCAATGGTCCACAAGTTTAACGGCTTTATATAAAATAATAAAATTGACTCTCGATCCAATGGTTCACTCCACTCGTATCTATCAAAACCCAGTGAGACCCTTGTAAATAGGAGGAGTGAATTTGGATGGTCCGCTTAGATGGACCAGTAGGTGGCCCCACTAGGGGGCTTGTACTGTAAGACCGTTAAGGGAGCCTTGCGCAGGAGCATTACTCATATATATATATATATATATATATATATATGTATACACACACACACAGCATCATCATCATGGTCATGGAAGCCTTATCAGTTATCATATTGTCTTTTTCCTTTTTATTCTTTCTTTTTTTTTTTTTAAGGTGGTGACTATTTAATAAATTAACTAAATAATCACTACAGGGATATACCCTACCACATTCAACCCAACACTTTCAAGAGTTTTATGGAAAAACATCAAAGAAGTAATAAGAATGTTCTTCCTATTCTTGAAAATAAGATTATTCCTCTCTAACCAAATTGAACATAGATCGGCCACCAAAATACAATCGGCATCCCATATTAAAATATCCAAACTGACAGCTCTCTACCAACTCAAAGACTTGGAGTGCAATAGTTGCAATTCAGAAGAAATGCTTCAGATTTTGGAGTACCACAAAGAACCTAGCTAGATAGATGGGACAAAGGCATAAATCATAATGACAGAGATGATATATCTTGTCACAAGACTGTAATCCTAAGCAACTCATTGAGATGCACAATCTCTGACTGGCCACTATCAGAGTTCCATTCAACTTTACCTGGATTCACTTCATTTGTAAATCTCATTGCCTGAAACCATATTTAACTGTAATTAGTTATCAGAAACAACAAAACAACTGTCACGCAGGTAACTCATTTGCGGAAATTGAGTTACCTGAACTCAGTTACAATTCCCCAAACAGGCCCTTTACTTAGATTTCTAAGCACCGACCGACCGACCCAAACCAAGGTTGGAAAACTCCCTGAGTTGACTCTTGACTCTCCCGAGTCATCTGGTTTTGATAAAGGACCGAGTCAAATATAGGGAAGACTTGTCCGAGTCACCTCATTTTAATAAAACAATCAAGCCTCAGCTCTCATCATTTGCAAATCGAAAGGGCTAAGATTGCTTCATGTATTTCCCCCAAACGATTCAATGAAAGAACGAAACAAACAAATGATAATCTAAAGAAAACCCTAATTCTCGAAGGAGATGAAAAAGAAATCTGAAAGAAGGGAGAATCTACCTGGAACAAAGCAGAGGAAGGTCGAACAGAGAAGAAGAAGAGTAACGGGAACCGAAATTTCGGAATTCGGGCGAGATCGGATACTCATAACGGGTAACCGGTAGAGATATCGATGGCCGATATGGTTGATATTAGGATATAGTTCCGGAACCGATACGAAGAGCTTGAAACGTTTTTCTGGTCTTCAAGAGTTGCTTGGTTTGGTTGCCAGCTGAAGGGGACGACTTTTATTTCATTTTAGGAAAAAAAGCATCATACCTGCCACTACTTTGGCCTTTTTCCGGAGTGCACCTTGTACTCATTTACAGAGTACACCTTGTACTTTAGTATTTTAGACTAAATCTATCTGTAGTTTTAGTTGACAAGCAAATACAAACGACCGTGACGGAATCAAGAAAATGACAAATTTACCCCTCCATATATCAGTTTTACTCTTCACGATTTTTGCTCATTTTCCCCTTTTTCACTTGCGGTTAGGGTTCCTGGCGATTTTGGGCGAAATCGCTCCTCCTTCCTTCGGTGAAGTTCTTGAGCAGCTCCTCATGCCTCTTGAACTTCTTCTCGAAATCCTCTGCGCGCTTCTTCACTGCATCCTCCGTGAACCTCTCGTCGTCCTCGTCACTCTCCGAATCTGTGGGCTCTTCAAACGCATCGAGATCTCCAATATCCTTCAACTTCTCCTTCTCAAGCTTCTCTATCAGAGGCCCAACGCCTATGTAATCCTCTTCCTCCTCATCGTCTTCTTCGACTGCTTCGCCCTTCCGTTTCTTCTCCTCTCTCTCCCTCTGCTTCTCTCTCTTGACCTCTGCAAGAAGCTCCTGAATAGTGGGAGCAGACGTGCAGAAGCGATGGGAAAGATGAGATCTTTGGAAGTTGGAGATGGGTTTTTGGAAATCGGGGATTTGGGGTCGGAAAATGGGAAGAGAGGAGAGATTTCTTAATGGAAAGATTGGATTTTTGTTGGGTTAGGAGGAATCTCAACTTGCAAAGATCACTCGGGATAACTCAAAAATAGCTGTTGAGCAGGTGCATGGCCTCAGCAAAAGGACAGATAATTTACAGAAGGTTGGAGGTAGCCTATGTCATGACAAACAACTGCTGTTAGCCCCAGCCATCTGTTTCGAGTACGTGAGCCAATACTTTTGGCATAAACCATTGAAGGTAGGCCTGAAACATCAAGGATCATTTGCATAACCCATGTAAGCAGAACTCAAGTACGGATAGATTGAGATATGCACAAACCTACAGTTCTTGCATTTAGATAACCCATCCAGCAACCAATTACAGGTAACCAAAGTTATGAGGAACGCAACTGCAGGACTATCCATCTGATCATCTACAATTCAGTTACAGATACATAAGCATGATTTCTTTGAATCTTCAGCAAATCAAATTGTGGAGTTCCTGAACCTATGATACTTGCACTCTGTTCAAATAGAACCAAACAGGCCCCCGGAAAAATGACATGGGGCAGGCAGAGAAGAAAAAATATGAGTGCCCCGCAAATGTAGATTCCTAATTCCATGGCAACAACTGGTTAACCATTGAGCTTATTAACCATTGTGCTCCTTGTTGGGTACATCCAAACTGGCTTCAATACAAGAGAAAGGCCCAGTTTTGGAAGTCTGGGCAGTCGCATTTGGGCACCCTGTTAACTGAGGCTTTTTTGCAGTTTAAGTGATTACAGTTATCAACCCTGTTAAGTGAGGCTTCTTTGCAGTTTAAATGACTGCAGTTATCACTTATCACAAATTACCTGCCATCTTCCGTAAGAGAATTTATTCACAAAGGAATTGTACCTGAGGCACATTGGAAAGAGATGCAGTTCTTGGGTCATAACTCAAAAATAACTATTAAACAATCCATTGTTCACTAGCCAATCCACAATGGAGCTCATCAAATGAATGATCTGGAGCAGTGAAAGGTGGACATTTGCCATTCTTGGCTGGTTCAGGGGCAAATAGGTCTTTTTGGGCGAATATTTTGGCGCCAGTATGCACCAAACACATTTTATACGACCTACACCGTTAATACTAACAGAATCCGTCCATTTTGCATGTCAACTAAAACTACAGGTAGGTTTAGTCCAAAATACCAAAGTAGAGGGTGCACTCTGCAAAAGGGCCAAAGTCCAGGTAGGTATAATGCTTTTTTCCCTTGATTTTATTTCCTTCGTCTCCAGCAGTTGGAGTCGGTGGATGCTGACGTCTTACGCAAACTTATAGGTAGGAGGGCAATGGTGAGGCCCACCTTTTTAGCGGTCCAGATCGATCGCACGAATGAAGGGCAGAGATGGAACCGTTAATAAAAGATTCAAGCGTAACATATAGTCTAAATAAGGAATGATACGATAAAATTTTTAAATAATATATCAAGTCTCAGGTCTACAAGTTAGAACTAAGATGGAATCGGACTCATATTCCTTTGCTAATCGGGTCCTAAAGAAATGGCTCTAGATAATTTGATTATTGTACACCTATTTACATCTCAAGAGGTTTGACATCACTATGATCAGAGTAACATTCCCTAAAGGCTCCAAGAAAATGAACTAAAATTGATATAATTGTGATCAGAATAACATTAAAAGTTGCTTGTTTTGCGGAGAAGGGGAAATGGAAAATTTGGCCTCCACTGCCCTCTTGTTAAAAGAATGAGATGTCATGTATGAAGGACTTTATTGATAATTTCTAAAATTTCTTTACTACACCATTGATCAAGAGTTTAAGCTTAATTATCTTGTATAAATTCCTTGAATAAATTTTGATATATAATAATTTAAGAATAATAATTAGCATTTTTATTTTTAAAGTTGTTTTATATCCATCAACATCACCAAGGTAACCCAAAAGTAAATATATCTTGAGCTTGGGCTCACGTGAACCTTCTCAAAGTAGTTTCTTTATGAGAGGATTTCTTACAGCACCACCTAACATCTCTTATTAAACACTTTCATATTTGCATTTTTATTCTTTTTTAATCCGTCCATGAGGTCACTTTTGAAATCCAAACCACTCAAATTTACTTTTTTACATTGGCTTATAAATAAGGAAAACTTCACTTTTATTAGTCTTATGCCCCCACCATAAGATTGATACTCCACAAGACGTGTTACCAGAGGGCACATTTATGTGGCGCCGTAGAAAATTGGTTTTGCATAACCCTAAGAGGACACATTTATGCGGCACTATAGAAAATTGGTTCTGCATAACTCTAAGAGGGCACATTTATGTGGTGCTACATAAAATTGGTTCCGCATGCTAACTTTTCTACATTTCATGGAAAACCAAGTCCAACACCCTATCAATCTATGAAATCATGAGTATCATATTCCTCAAAGAAAAAAAGGCCTTTCCACGCAATATGAAGAAATTTGTTTCCACTTTTTTTTTAGCTTTATCTTTTTAATAGTTTATTGTTGATGTTGACTACTTGTATTTGTAATTGAAGATGTGTTTACTGTTTTTATATACATATACATTAATATATGCTTATATGTTTATAATTAATTTTGACATCTCATAAATACAAAATGTAATATCTTACTTTTTGCCCCGGGCTAGGCACGGGGCATCGTTGCTAGTTTTTATGAAAATACAACCATATAAACATGCCTTCAATTTAACATGCTTTTTTGAAATAGTCAATCTTACAATGGGACCAAATCTTGATGGGGGTAAACTTTGGAAATCTCCCATACATTGGGATGACATTTTAGAGAGCTACCGAATGCACGGACGATTTTCTTTCCACACACTGGAATTTTATTTTATTTTATTTTATGACCAATATACCCATGTGGTAAATTACCAAAAAAGACATCTATCAAAATCTCTCCCCAACTTCTTTCTACACTCACCCATCCTAAACTAACCCCACTTTAGCCACCACCGTCTCCTTTGACAGCACTGATGGAGGGAGAGAGGGTGAGGGAGAGGTAGGGTTGCAAACGGAGCAGTTGCAGGTTGGAACCATACTGGACTTGAATCTGGATCCGTTTCTAAATAACGATTCTGATTTTCTGTTTTGTTGGTTCCAGACCCGGTTTCGATAGAAAAACCTAGATCCGATTTCAGAACAGGGTCCACTTAGAGGCCCGGATCAAGTTCTAAAACTGGTTCTAACTTCTCTTCATTTTTTTAAAAATAAAAAATGTCTATTTTAAGGTACAATTTGCAATATCAAAGACTCGTACGCCGGGTCCACAGGTCAAAACCTATACGGACTCAAAACAAACTCATTTATCAATCGGAATCTAAATTGGGTCTCGGACCCATTTATGAGTTGGAACCTAAAATGAAAAAAAAAAAGGACCTACTAAACATTACTGCCCAGATGCGGTCTCGTAGGGCCAATAGGAAAAAAACTAAGGACTCCACACAAAACCTGAGATGGGTTGCAACATTTATTAGGGAAGAAAGAGGGAAAATTGAAGAGAGATGGAAACAAAAGGAATGGAAGAAAGGGACTAACAAGAAAATGGTATACTAGACCCATTTGTATTTGAAGGACGATACTGTCGCTAGAAAACTGTTAGGAGGACCTATTTTATGTAGCAGAAAGTCTATATGGACAAACTCTATGGACCGAATTTGGAACCAATTAGACGTGGTGATCCACGTGGCGCTGACGTTAGGTGAACAGTGCATTTAACGTTAGGGATGGATTCGTGATGTGATTATGCTCCTACCCAACATCAGTTTTTTATTTTTTTATTTTGGTAAAACCCACCCAAAAGCTGTTGCTATTAAAAACTTGCTGGCCATTTTTGGGAACTGAACTTCTGTTACCTACAATTCCAGTTATCATTTACTTCTATTATTATTATTCTAAAAGTCAGGTGCTCATTTATTATAACTTTTTAATGGTAGGAGACTTGGGGTTGTTTAGTAGGCGAGCTGCCTGAGGAAGTCACTAGCAGCTCTCTTTTTGTCTTTCTTTCTTGGTTCAACATTACAAAGTTGAACAAACTATGATCAACCCAGTTTGATATAATTTCTTGTGCTCTCCACTTGTTCCTTCACAGTAGGTCTCACCTATCATTATTCCAACCATTTTAGATAATCTCTTATGAATTATTGCTCAATTATAATTTATTAAGTTGGAAGGTTTTTGGATTGAATTTTGACCGTCGTTTACAATTTTGACTAACGGTTATCCCTCTTTGTTAAAATGTTTCACTTTCTTTCCCCCTAACTTCCCACTCACACCCTTGTCTCATCAAACCACCAACCTCTCCACTTTATTTCTACTTCATCCTTTTTTTTTCTTTTTAAGTCCCTTGCTCCACCCATCTCTTCTACTCCCTTTCTCCCCAATTTTTTTATTTTCATTTATTCAACCTACTTAATGGATGGAAAGAGATAATCCATATAACCTTGTTAATGTAAAAATATTTAATTTATAATGCACGGGTGGTTGCGCTAGTGCAAATTTACACTTATGGATTCATACTTACCATGCTCAAGTCTCTTCAAAATCGCATAATCAAGAGATAATTAAAATCTGTGAAGGATGATCATGGTTCATGGATTAGAGAACTGTGGGCCCATGATATTTTTAGATCCAATTGATATATATATATATATATATATACACACACTAGCAACAAACGCCCGGGCTCTGAAACAAAGATATAGTAAATTATTATAATAATTAAAACTATAAAAGAAGAATCCACTATTATAATTTTTAAGATTTTTTAGAAGAAAATAAAGTGGAAAAAAATCTTAAGATTTTATGGTAAAAAGAAGAAATTATTGTGAAAAATAATAATGAGAATCTTGTAATATCGCACCTATAAAATCTTTGTAAATTGAAAAAATGCATGGGTTGAAAGTCCCTATTAAAAAAGAGATAATTGTGGATGGAAGCAAAAAGAAAAAAATGATACCATTCAAAGAAGGAAAAAAATAAGAAAAGAAAAAACAAATGCATCAATTTTCCTTTCAATACCCGGATGGGGCTCAGTTTGTTAGGTATATCGTGTGGAGTGTGAGTGTGGCTAAGATGAGTCCCACACCAATGCCCCAAAACACTACCCACTCATTTTATTAACGAAGAAGATAAGATCGGTGAAGGATGCATTTATGAAAAAATTTCATAGATCTCCCTCTTCTAACTCAACATGGAGAGCAGAAACTCCACTTGAACTTGTGTATGCTGATATTTGTCGGCCAACACGAACATTGCCTTTTTAGCAAAAAAATATTTTCTTTTATTTGTCTGTGATTATAGTAGAATGATGTGGGTGTATTTTCTTGAAGAAAAGTCAGAAGCTTTCACAAAAACGAAGTGGCCATTCATTGAAAGTTCTAAGAACAAATTGAGGTGGAGAATTCACATCTAAAGAGTTTTAGAACTACTACAAATTAATCAAATGGCATCAAAAGGGAGCTAACTATATATATTTATAGATATACGCCACAACAAAATGGAGTCGCAAAAAGAAAATCGAACAATTGTGAAAATGACCGTAGCATCCTAAAAGTAAAATTAAAGTCTTCTACATGAATATTGGGAAAAGCAATAAATACACGTACTTTATGCAAAAGGAAAAGAGAATTTTGATGAAATAGGTGAAAATGCTTCTTTTTTTTTTTATTGGATATAGTCATGAATCAAAGGCCTACCGTCTCTACAATCCAAATTCCAGTAAACTGGTGATTCCAAAGACGTAATATTTGATGAATAGGCAACATGGAAATGTGATGATGAACAGGTCCAAAGATGATCGAGAGTTGGAGTAGTCATTTGAGGATACTGTTGATCCTTTAAACATGAGGAACCATACTGCTGCCTCTGTTTTGGAATCAATGTATACAGTACTTTCCCTTAGATGATAAAATTCTTAATTAACCATAAGCAACAATTTTGTCACTGCCTTGATCATCTCCTTTTCTTACTTGTAGTACTATTTTCAAACATTATACTGAAATTCAAAAATATGCCTCCTTGTTGGTGGACATGTGCAATTCAGGGGAGTCGTGTGTTTGGTCCATTTGGATTGACCAAAAGTGGGCCCCACAAGCGTGAGCTTACGGAATTTTATCCTAAACTTTAGCTTAGGAGAGCCTTGTCATATATATATATATATATATATATATATATATATATATACATATAATGAAAAGTCATTTTATCAAGTTTGAAAGATTTGCAATTCAAGACGAACTGATGCACAGCTTGATGAGTTGCTCATTAGACAAGTCGTAACCCTAGTTAAGTTTGTGTGTCTTTATTTATTTATTTTCTTTTTTCAACTCCACGCAGGGCATGGATCTGGTGGCATGGGAGCACTTCTAGCTGGAGGAGCTGCTGCTGCAGCTGCTACTTATGGGGCTCACCACCTTGCACATGGGGCATATTCGCACGGTCCTTTCATGCACCATGGCAGGTTCAAGCATGGCAAGTTCAAGCATGGAAAGTTTGGTAGGCATGGTTTCTTTGGCAAGCGTGGGAAGCATGGGATGTTTGGAAGGCACAAGTTCAAGAAGTGGAAGTGATTCTGTAATAATGCCCCCATTCCCTCCTATAAAATAATGGTTACTACTAGTCTACTACACTGATTGGATTTTCAGATACTGCTATGCTTGGAAAGGCATTTGCCCATTGTTAATATTGTTAATATTTTCAGATACACTGATTGGATTTTCAGATACTGTTATGCTTCCAAATATTATCTCGCTTTTGCTAGTTATTTGTGTGCCTAGTGAATACATGTGTGTAAATATGCCTGAGAAATGCCTTGTTAAAAAAGAAAGGTTTTTGCTGCTTTTTATATTTAATTTATACTTCTCTATTAAACGAGAGATCATCAAAATAAACCCTAAACCTTGTAAGGGGCCACCCTAAACTCTACACCCTTTGCACACAAATGAGAAGTGATCAAGCCATGTACATGCAGATGATGGCCTGGACAGACCTGAAATGGCAGCCACTACCTCTTCCATCTCCTTTCGCGAGGAACAAACGCACAGGTTCTATTGTTTGGATAACGCAGACTTACCTAATCAGCAGTTTATTTCTTTGAAGCAAATCATTTATGAAAATTCTATATAGGGCTACCAGAATGGATTACTAGTTCTTATTAACCAATCAATGCAGCGGAAATAAACCAATCAGACAATATAGAACTAGCTATCTACCAATCACACACCACAAGAAGGCAGACACAATATTTAACGTGGAAACCCTATCCAGGGAGAAAAACCACGAACCAGAAATCAAGAGATAACGAACAGTTACAAGATATACTCACAAGCTCCTTTACCTAAGTCTGTACCTCGACCCAAGGACTGTAGTTCTTCTTGCAAAGAATCCACTGACACGACATCCACCGCGCCCCGTTCTCCTTACTTGATCTCCTCACACCTTGTCAACCAAGATGATCAATCTTCTACAAGAAAGTAGAAGCAGCAACAACTTTCTAGAGCAGCCCTTCAGAATAATCTCTCAATGGCTCTAGAGATTAACTCTCTCTAAAATATCTCTGACTCAGATCAATGAGAGTTGTGGTGGTTGTCTAGGGTTGAGAGAAACACCCTATAAATAGCCCAATATTCGTGCCTAAGACTTAGTGCACAAGTAGGACTCAAACAGAGTCTCAAAAGGAAACAACTTCGTGTGACAATAGGAGACTTTCCCGGAATCTGCACACTGTCCGATCGATCGGTCATGCAGGTCCGATCGATCGGCCTGACATTTAACTGAGACCTTTTTCTGACCGATCGATCGGTCTGAGGCTCCGATCGATCGGGCCTGGGAAAATTCGCCCGGTCTTCTTTTTCCCTTCAGCTCTTCCGGCGACGTAACCACAGTCCATTCTAAAATAAATTAGAAAATACAATTCAATGGACCCAGAGTTTTGTCCAACCCATGAATTAGCCAACAAAAATACTAACAATCTCCCCCTTTGGCAATTCATGGACAAAACTCCCTAAAACAATACAAATGATCTACCCAAAAGAAAAACCCAAAATACATTGAATTTTCAAAAAAAACAACATCTGTAGATCTTTGCTTGTTTCTCCCCCTGGCTTCAGTATTCTCCCCCTTTTTGTCCACAATTGACAAACAATTTTCTTCAAGCAGCTTCTGTCAATCTGGATTCTGCAGCTCCCCCTAAATAGACTCCCCCTCAAGATGAGCTTCGTATCAGCACTGGGGTGGGGGCTTGATCTTGTAGATCAGGGGTGATGAAGTTTTGGCACACACACTTGCATTTTCAGATAGTTCAGCATAGTGTGTACCAAGACAGATGGAAGGTCTTCTTTCTTGACCCAGACAGCTTTGGATTTCATAGGTGACGCTTCCTTTTGCTTTTTCCATTGCTTATGGTTTGGAGACTTTCGCAGCTTATTGCAATGGGGTCGAATGTGTCCTTTAATTCCACAGTGATGACAAGTGGGTATACGTTCAGGGCGTGGCACATTCTTCTTCTTGGAATCTGTATTTGTAACATGACCAGCAGAATTAGTAACAACTGAATTTTGAACAAAACAATTATTACCTTTGGCTTTTGATGTAGATGCCCCGTCAGCGTAGCCAATGCCATGCATGTTATTCTTTGCCTTTTGACTGCACAGGATGTCATCAAGTTTTTTAGACCCAGCATTCATCCTGTTTAGGGAAGCCTTGCTTGTATCCAACTCAGAAAGAACCATCTTGAGTCTTCCTTGCAAATCGGTACTTTCAGCTTTCAAGATCTTCATATCATGATTAATCAAAACACACTTCTGTGCTTCCGCAGTCAATTCATCTGCCAATTTGTTATTTTCAGCCTCTAAGTGACTCACTTTTGTAAGAGCTTCAGACAATTCAGTTTTTAAAGAAGTATTCTGCTCTTCAGATTCTTTCCAACTTGTAGTCACTTTTTCATTCATCTTGTGCATTTTCATGGTCTTTGCAAACAATATATGATATTCAGCTTGCCAATCATGTTCTGTCTCTGACTCACTAACATCTGGATCAGTCTCTTCATCAGAAACAAGTGGAGTAGCAGAAACTGATGTTGCCATGAATGCCATGAATTTTTCTTTGCTAGCATCAGGCTTCTCAGACTCAGATTTTTTATCATCTTCCTCAGAAGTATCATCATCCCAAGTCAGATTGAAAGCCTTCTTCTTTGGTTTCTTGTTAGCACAGTCACTAGCAATGTGTCCATAACCATAACACTCAAAACATTTAATCCCTTTAGTAGTTTTCTTCTTTACAAAATTTTTAGGGATCTTCAAATTACTTTTCTTCCCCTTCATGAACGCTTGAAATTGCTTCATAAACCCAACAGCAACTTGGGGATCAATCTCCTCAGAATCAGACTCAGAATCACTAGAAATTTTCTTGTATGATTCTTTGGAGGCTCTCAAAGCAACACCTTTGGATTTTGATTTTCCATTGTTCCTTAGGTTTGCTTCAAAAGTCTGAAGGTTGCCAACTAATTCTTCAGCTTTGAGAATATTCAGATTTTTATTCTCTTCTATGGCCACAACCTTTGCATCAAACCTTTCTGGAAGAGACCGCAGAATCTTTTTTACAACTCTATTTTCAGGAATTGGCTCTCCCAAAGTAAATGTATCATTCACAATTGTATTCAGCTTTGCATTAAACTCATCAAAAGTTTCATCATCCTCCATTTTTATGGTTTCAAAGGCTGTATACAATTTCTGAAGTTTCGACTGTTTGACAGTTTCAGTCCCTTCATGCACAGTCTGCAGAATATCCCAAGCTTCTTTTGCAGTAGTGCATGTAGAAATTCTACGAAACTCAGATATGCTAACTCCATTATAAATAGCATTTAAAGCCGTAGAGTTGCAAGTGGCAGCCAATTCTTCATCCTTAGTCCACTTATCTTCAGGTTTGGGTTCAGTTATCCCATCAGTAGTAATAA
Organism: Cinnamomum chago; assembly: GCA_038049695.1. Lineage (NCBI taxonomy): Eukaryota > Viridiplantae > Streptophyta > Magnoliopsida > Laurales > Lauraceae > Cinnamomum > Cinnamomum chago. Next base: position 78,821,216 of record CP142452.1, read on the forward strand.
TGGGCAAAGAATAGCCATTCACAACAGATTTCCAAACTTTCAGATCTATGGCTTTCAAAAAGGCAACCATTCTGGCTTTCCAATAAGCATAATTGTTACCATCCAACAGAGGAGGCTTATTGGTTGAAGTGCCTTCACGATAGGTATCCATTCTAGCAATATTTGGATCAACACAATAAAATAGTGCAACCCGCTCTGATACCAATTGAAAATTCTATATAGGGCTACCAGAATGGATTACTAGTTCTTATTAACCAATCAATGCAGCGGAAATAAACCAATCAGACAATATAGAACTAGCTATCTACCAATCACACACCACAAGAAGGCAGACACAATATTTAACGTGGAAACCCTATCCAGGGAGAAAAACCACGAACCAGAAATCAAGAGATAACGAACAGTTACAAGATATACTCACAAGCTCCTTTACCTAAGTCTGTACCTCGACCCAAGGACTGTAGTTCTTCTTGCAAAGAATCCACTGACACGACATCCACCGCGCCTCGTTCTCCTTACTTGATCTCCTTACACCTTGTCAACCAAGATGATCAATCTTCTACAAGAAAGTAGAAGCAGCAACAACTTTCTAGAGCAGCCCTTCAGAATAATCTCTCAATGGCTCTAAAGATTAACTCTCTCTAAAATATCTCTGACTCAGATCAATGAGAGTTGTGGTGGTTGTCTAGGGTTGAGAGAAACACCCTATAAATAGCCCAATATTCGTGCCTAAGACTTAGTGCACAAGTAGGACTCAAACAGAGTCTCAAAAGGAAACAACTTCGTGTGAAAATAGGAGACTTTCCCGGAATCTGCACACTGTCCGATCGATCGGTCATGCAGGTCCGATCGATCGGCCTGACATTTAACTGAGACCTTTTTCTGACCGATCGATCGGTCTGAGGCTCCGATCGATCGGGCCTGGGAAAATTCGCCCGGTCTTCTTTTTCCCTTCAGCTCTTCCGGCGACGTAACCACAGTCCATTCTAAAATAAATTAGAAAATACAATTCAATGGACCCAGAGTTTTGTCCAACCCATGAATTAGCCAACAAAAATACTAACAATTTATGGAGCTTAAGTCTTAGAACAGGCCTCAAGCGTCACATTTATATCTTTGGTGCCATTCTGTTCAATGACCACAAGGATGTAGAGACTAATGTTTGGTTCCATTACTAAGAGTTATGGTACATTTCTAAAATACTAATTCATGTGAAATTAGCACAACCTAGGGATCAAGTTCTATCGGTGAATCTCACCTTCTCTGGTAAATGATTGCACACCCTGTGCCGTTGAAAATGAAGCCCAAAAGGTGTTGGGAAGTCCCCTCCAAACCACCCTCTTTTGACACTTCATAAATACCTGTTGGATGGCCCATTTACAGTGAATTCTTGCTAGTAAATTAGTAAATGCTGCCATTTCCAAATTTAGATTTACTGTTGCATTCTTGATTCACCAGTCCAGTTCAGAGGCGAGCTTCAAAGTAATTGGACATTGTTTGAAATCATCTGTGCAAGTGATCCAGAACAGTTTATCAAGATCCAATGGCTTTTACACTTTGACTTCATCATGTGGAGTAAAATTTATTGTGCATAAAACTAGCCTTTCATTGTGACGTAAAATTTATATGAAAGACTTCCATCTATCTTCATATTTGTGCTAGCGGGCTCCACTGTCATCAAACCAAAATTTGGTGTCATCAATAAAAATGTTAAAAGAGGATCACAATATGAGACCGGTAGTGGGTTCACCTTTGCTTGATTCAATTTTCACTTATTATACACCACTCATCTACATTCATTTAATCTTTGAGTGATATAAATCATTTAATTGATCATGTGTTACGTACGTAAGTGTCCATTTATAACAACAGGTCAATCCAATAGTGTACAGAAATTCAGCAATTAATAACATTTCGGATTTGTGTCTGATTTTATTTTAGATCATCATTGTAATCATAGCCTTATTATAGCTCAATATATATTTAGATTTCATCCATGGTTTTTTTTTTTTTAGATCTTTTAACTATTTCATCCATGGTTCTTAAGATATGCAATATAGTTTTTTTTTTTTTTTTTTCCAAAAAGATGATAGATGTATTAAGATTAGAAGGATAAAGTTTTAACAAATGTGTTCCTGAAAACATATGGCCCACTTCTTCCAACCTTAAGGGCATGTTTGTGTAGCCTATTTCCGCGGAAAAGGTTGTAGTTTTCTGCGGAAAACTTCTTTTTCATGTGTTTGGTGCGGCAGTTTTCCGTGGAAATGCTTTTTCGCCACGTCAGCTTTTTCCTTCCTAACCATGGAAATGGACTTCCTATGGGGGGGTATGGGAAGTCCATTTCCACGGAAAACCGACCCCCCAATTTCCTCTCTCTCACCCTCACTCCACCCAACCACCCTCTTTCTTCCTCTTCCCCTCCCAACCCCACCCACCCCACACACATACCAACCCACTCACCCAATAGTTTTCACTAAAAAATGGTTTTCACTAAAGAAATCCATAGCTGCACCAAACAACATTAGTACTAATTCATCGAGGAAAACCTTTTTGCACCAAACATAAAACTTTGACTTCCGCGGAAAAGCTTTTCCAAAGAATTTGAAACCCATGGATTTTGCTGATGTGGCAATTTCCAATTTCCACGGAAATTACATCTACACAAACGTGCCCTAAGGGCACGTTTGTGTACACACACTTTCCGTGGAAAGAGGAAATTGCCACGTCAACAAATTCCATAGAAATGAAAACCTCGAAAAAGGATTTCTATAGAATTTAGAAATTCATGTTTGGTGCAAAAAGAGTTTCCTCATTGAATTGGTACAGATATTGTTTGGTGCGACTGTGGATTCCTTATAGAAAATCAAAATTTCTTATAAGATGATATAATTTTTTGAAGAAAATAACATAACATGTATATTATTTATTTAACATTAAATAATAATTTATATAAAGAAATAAAAAATGAAAGAGTTATAAGGTTTTTGGGTTGAAATGGACAAAAGTGAGGAAAAGAGGGAGAAGTTTTCCGAGGAAAATCATTTCCCATACCCCCCATGTGAAACCCATTTTCACAATTATCAAGGAAAATGCTGACGATGCAGGAAAACATTTCCTCGGAATTGTTCGGCACCAAACGCCGGAAAAATGGGTTTTCCGCGGAAAACCGTAAACTTTTCCGCGGAAAAGTGTTACACAAACTTGCCTTAAATGCAAACTGATCCTTCCCAAACACAGACCTTTTTCAACAAAAAGAACTGAACTTCCCACAACATTGAACAAACACAAACAAAACCCATAGGCGGAGAGTTAGTGGTTCTGGGCTCTTGTAGTCTGCACCCTTGGCTGCACCTCTTGGACTAAATTGTCCAAGTCCTCTACCATCTTTTCAGTGTTTCATTTAGGAATTTTCTTCAAAAGAGAAAAAAGTAAAAGGAGAATAATCAATTTACATTAGAGCATCTTGCTTCATGCTGCTGCCATGTTGGTGGTTACAAAGCCATTTTACAACTAGTTTGTTGCTATTAGTATGTTGATGACATTGTATTGACAGATGATGATCACATTAGGACTTTTGAGTGGAAGGATCTTTTTCATGTAACCTCCAGACAGCTATTTTATCCATTTCATGCTTGATTGAATGAAGGAATGCATACCCATTTTATCCTATTATGCCGAACATACAATATATATACAGGTAGAGACTAGCAACTAGCAAGCTCCCTCACCAAATGAAAGTCAAGACTAGTTTATTGAGATTCTGGGATTCTTACTTCACCAGTCAAGTTTTCCAACAAGTAACGTGGTATGTGCAACATTATCTCATTAAAGCGCCCCTCTGTACATTTCAAAATTTTGAACACAGGTATTCATGTTAAGCATGTAACTCATCATCATAGAAACTAAAACGAAAGCAAAAATTTACTGTACACAGTAGTTTGCGTATAAGTAAAAATGTAGTCAAGGTATGCTGCACGAAGCATGACTTATCACATGCCCAAGCCTAGTCTAGTTCATCTTCAACATCGTCGCCTTCTTCAAAGAGCTTCAGAAATCGTGCCTGGTCTTGTTCTCTCTTCTTCTTCTGCCAGTATCTGTACCCAGCCACCGCTCCGATAAGAGCTACAGCAGAAACTAGGACACTGATCAGTATCACTAACAACACATTCATCCCCTTGCCATCGGAATCATCTTTGGATCTTGAGGAACGAGCAGAATCTGCAAACACAACATAAAAGGCGCCTCAAAAGAATGATTTAGACTATAGAATAAATGAAAACAATAATGTGCAAGAGAAATGCTGATATATTTCATTTGACTATCCATACAATGTCCATAGCTACTGGAAAATTGGCATGCATGTAATAAAAGCAAAATAAATCAGAGGATTGCATCCTATGCTTAGTGAACATCTTTCCATGATTCTCACTTTTTACTGTCTATTTGATGCCAACCAGTCAGATGGGATCATCCGGTGAGTTTTTCAAGTTAAGATGCAGTAAAATTGAGCTGGGCCTGCATTGAACCACAAGTGACATACCATCACACTTGTCTATTCACGTATGGGAAATGATTCATAGGAAGGAAGATGTCTCATGTGCAGCATAACACTTGGCAGGGAAAAAACATTTTTTATCACCCAATTTATCCTCAAGTGTTTTAATTCATTTTCATAGGCAAAACAAAAAATAAAAGAGATCGACATTGTCATTGTCATCATTGCATAATTCCATCTATTCTACTTTTCCACTTGGCCAATATGAGGGCGTGCATAATTCCAATCTAAAATATGTTCACATTCCCTGACTAATATGTCCAAGGTCTTAATTAGTTTCTTCTCCTTTTTGGCTCTTCGAAGTTTGAACAAGTAACTCTTCGACACTTCCTACCGGTGCTGATTTGGAACTTCTACGTGTAAAGTAGATTTGTCTCCCACTTCCTATCAGCTTAAGCTTTTGGGACGTATTGGCTAGCCAGACTTAACACTATGTGCATGCCAAAAGATCTAAAATGGCAGTCCTTGATTGCTTCTTCCATTGAAGCTGCCTAAAAATGACACTTTAATCAAAGTGGCACTCAACCATCACATAGCACTCACTGGCGTGTCAACTTATGCTTTATCCTAATCGTTATATCCAGCTCCAAGCCCTCACTTTGTTCTATAATTGACCCTAGATATGCAAATCTATCATAGTTTCTGTGAAGAAGCATAATTTATTTAGTATGATCCTCAGTGTACCATAATCTTTAGAGGATCACAATTATTTGATAATCTCTCATGTTCCATCATTTTCTTATATTCAAGTAGTTAGTCGAACATCATTGTGTTTGTGAAGCTCATAACCATTATTATACATGAGACTCCATTATAAATAGAGTGATTGGGAGCATTAACCCAACACAACTACATCTCCAAATCCCCAGTATTTCTGGAGTTGTTTCATGGTATCAGAGATTAGGCTCTCTGTTCTGTCTCATCCAAGTGATCTTGGATTGTGTCTGTGAGAGGTGAGATTTCTCTGTTGTGGGAATCAAGATTTGATCCCATCAACTGTAGAAACCAGTCAAACCACAAACTCCTTTATAAGGTCTTTTGTTAATCTCATTCCCTCCTCATCCTTGTCTACTACATCACTTGCCTCCGAGCCTGGACTTCTTGGCACTCCTCACCAAAAAGGCTGTCTTCTGACATCTGCAACTACAGCTTCATCATCTTCCATAATTCTGCCTCAAAGACTCCTTGAGTGAAGCAATTCATCTACATGTGACAGTCCAAAGATATAGATCAAAAGGCTCACATTGATGGCTTTTTTCCCTTTTTTTTTTTTTTCAGGTGATCAATAACCAAAACTTGTATTAATGACAAGGGATACAAGAACAAAACATCCAATTGAAAAATTAGAAAAAGAAAGCCTTATACCATAAGAAAAACCAAGGAAAGATTAATTCGAGAAATGAAGAAAAGGAAGAGAATGATCCTCCCCTTGCTTTTCCAATGAATGAGCCAACCTGTTAGCAGATCTCAAGAAATGCTTAAAGTCCAGCTGAGTATTGGAAGACAACATTTTGATTTCATTGAGAAGGAACTTAAACTTCCTAGGGAAGACATTGGAAGACGCAACCCAAGCAATAGATTTAGAAGAATCACTCTCCACAACTAACTTATCTTGGAAATAAAGAACAAATAGCCAAAGAGATTTAAGGATAACTAACAGCTCCGTCTAATTAGATTCTTTAACACCAACGTTTTTAGAAAACATGGGCAAAACAATTGGAGAGTTCTTTCATATTTTTATTAAGAAAAAAGGCAATGAATAAGATTAAACCATATTTTGTGTGAACATAGATCAAGTGATTGAATCTTGAAAGTACTAACCAGATTCTAAGCATGGTCTGCACCACTTTACACAAGCATTTCTAAATTGAAGCAGTCACAAACTATCACGTGGACAAGGAATCAGGAACGTTCTCTCAAAATTGTTGCTCAAAAGCTTTGTGCATGGAGGAACACATGTTCCAAGCCATAGTGCACATTTTTATAAATTATATTGCTACACGGGTAGGACACATTAGTTGCAACAGGCCTAAGAAAAATAAAAGGCCTCAACAATGAATGCAATTAAAATCTTAAGCAGTTCAAACATTTGGCGAGCGGGTGCTTGTCCTTATCTTTGTGTTCGGTTCGGTGTCTATATGAGAGACCACATTGGTCACAATATATGTTCTTCCTTTTTCTGCCCCTCCCCAATATATATATATATATATATATATTTATATCATTATCAGTGCCCGGGGGAGATAAGTTGGAAAAACATTATCCACCTAATGTAATTATCAATCTTCTTTCATCCCATACCAAAGACCATTCTGCCAATATTTTCAAACAGGAAGAGATTTGGGCACATCAAAACACATTCTTAATATAAAGCATGCATTATTAAGTTTACATGCTGTCACTCATGGATCTCTTGACAGAACAAGAGAGAATATGAAAGACATTACAGATGTTATCAGCAGAATACTCACCAGACGTTGCACACTGAGGACACACGAGTGTAGCATTGAATTCATTATCCTTAAATCGAATGTATTTAACCCTTGGAGCCGTAAAATCATCAGGACAAAGTTCCCACTCATCAAATACGTCATCCGGTGTTAGATGGTCTTCCTCATACAACCCACACCGCTTGCATTTGTTACCTGGAAGCTCTGTCAGAGGCTGCAATAGCACACAATTTCACTATCAACTTACCTCACCCAAACATTCACCATTAGTCAACAACATCATGCTTTATAAGTTGACACCAAACTTCATCATTTACTCAAATAAGAATATGCATTATAAATTGAAACAGCAGATGATGATAGTGATTATTCAAGTTACAAAGGATTTCAATATAGCCAATGAATCGGTCAAACTAGTGCTCATGCTTTACTTCACGAAGAACTTCTGTCAGTGGAAAGTTTAACTTTGAGACTGTTGGGTAATGGTACCGTCAGCTGGCTCCAAATAGATGGGATGAGTCTTTCATTGTGATGAGGTGATGGTACCATCCATGACCAGTGTGCCTAATGAGTCTTAAGTAAACCGAAACATATTTGGAAAAAGGATAAATGCCAAGGGATGAGTAGATCCAGTTGGTAAAAGTCTTGTCATTCCACAAAAGTAGGGAATTGTCAAAAGATCCTACAGTGAAACTTACCAGTCTGGTTACACCAGATTAAGGCATTATCAGTAAAGAATAAATATATGCATTTTTTTTTAATAATTTATGTCCTGCAGGAAATTTGCTTGCTAAATGCATCTAGTAGTCTTAAAAAGAAAAGAAAAATGAGGATTTGGGACTGGCCAACACGTTATTGATTGTAAAATTGTCATCCACTATTTTGTTACTATTATAATTGTCAATCGAACTTGGCCATGCACGTCCATAAAGTTCAATCTCACCATTTTATTGCTATTATAACTCAATCAAAGGGCATCTGTAGTTTTACTTCAGATGGCCTTATATAAAGGTATGTGATGTACTTTGATTGACAATTATAATATTCATAAAAGCTTTAAAAAAACTCCATGTTGCGCGTGCAAGCAACTATGAAGCAAGGCCATATAAAATCACTGCCATGGATGAACAAACTTGAGAGATATTGTGCCAAAAAAAAAAAAAATTGCAGATGGGCAACACTCATGCTCTAGCATCCATATATGAATACAGTCTTCAGGTACCTCCTTAGAAGATGTAATCTTTCCAATTATTGTGCACGATCAGTCATCATTGCATCACATTCAGATTATGTTATGATGTACCAGTTTAGGGAATAAAATTTAAATATGCACACTTAGTAGCACAAAATGTTACTAGAAGGGTAGGCAGAGGAAGAGGCGATTTTGGCAGAATCACTAGCTAACATGGTGGAAAGTGCAAGGTGTAGGTTATAATTATTTACATAGATTTCCAATAAAGGAAATGAAGACTGATATCGATTAGTGCCAGGATGAGTTAACAAAAATAGAAGAATTAGAAGATGACAACCTACCGTTTGTTGATGTTGCCAACATGTTGAAAGATAACAAGAATGCACATATACCTCTAAAGCTTGAGCCAGAATGTCAACCAACAACTACTGAGAAAATGCGTGGATATAAGTAGTGTGTTTGGGTGTCTAATGTTGTTTTGTTGAACGTGTTCATGTTCAGATGATGTTAAATTTTTTTTTTTTATAATATTGGTTCAGAATGACTTTAATCTCTATGTTGATTTACATGGAGCTACGACATGACTTGTAATAAAATGTCAATGAGTATTTTTATGAATTTTTGTTTGAGAACAACATTTACAATGACAATTATGAAATGCAGAGATATTTGTTTCTCACATTTTTGTTATCCATTGTTTATTTTTATTCCATACAATGCAATTTACACGTAAGCTTTGTATGATAGAGTATGATAATGACAAAGAAGAGATGGAATGAGCTGCTGCAACTACAGCTACAAGCAACTTCCATTGAGAAAATGCAAGGACATATGCAGTGTTTTGGGGTGTTCAATGTTGTTTTGTCAAACAAGTTCATGTTTAGATGATGTTATAATTTATTTATTTTATAATAATGGTTCAGAATGACTTTAATATCTATATTGAGATTGTTATAATATAATGTCGATGACCATCTTTATGAATTTTTGTTTGAGAACAATGTTTACAAAAACAATTGTGAAACACAGAAATTTGTTTCTCACATTTTTTACTGCATACACGAAGTGTTACATGGTTGTGATGTTCTTATCTTGTAGTTGTGATTTGATCTTTTTTTCTATTTACCTTTGATGGTTATATTAATTTTTGTACTGAGTTTCATTTAATAGATTAATTAAGTTAGCATTTGTTAATGCGTGCGTGTTTGCGCATGTGGGGTGTGTGTGTGTGTGTGTGTGTGTGAGAGAGAGAGAGAGAGAGAGACGCCCTAGACTAGAGTTGAGTATCAGTGGAGTCACTAAGTATTTCATAGTATTACATATGTCCTAAATTAAAACTGTGCCCTAGACTAGATCTAGGATGTACATCCAGAATCTTTCAATGTCAAAATCTTGGTCTTTGATACTTTTTTTTTTAAATTGTCCCTTTATACTTAAAAATGAAAAGTTCTAAGCCTATCCTGTTGCTTAAGTTTTCTCAAAGAAACATTAAAAACTAAAGAAAATAACTGAAATCCGTTTGGTCTTGGACGTGTAGCCATATAGCCATGGTCATTTTACATGTAACATAAGGGTGTCATTCTAAATAGCGCACTAAATCCCCCTAGACGAAATAGCGCACTAAATCCCCCTAGACGATCCACTTAACAGCATGACATCTTCTGCTTTTGCTTGTCCAACTTGATTATGTAGTCATCTGAAAGTGTGTCGCACAATCCATATATATGATCTTCATAATTCTCCCAAGTTTGGAGAGAACTAAACCTTAAGTTTATCCCTTCCCCTTCCACTTGTGCTTCAGCTTCCTCTTTCTTTCATTTTTTTTTCTTCATTCCTTGATTGCCATCATTATTTCTTGAGGAATTTTTTAATTTAGCTTCTACGTGATCGGTAAAGAAATTTGAGGAACTACATTTGGATAAAATTCAACATTCAGTATACTTTTCCACTCAATTCTACTTAAAAGCTGCAATCTTTTACCATGCAAATACTAGAATGTCATTTATCATTACTGCCTTTATGTCATTATTGGCCTTTCCCTTAAATCCTCCTTTCTACTAGGTAGTTTTTAAAACATCAGGACTTCATGTCCATATTTAAATTCATACTTCAAATAGGCTTCCTCAAGTCAAGGTTTCCACATCCAAAATCAAACCCGTTACTCGACCCAACTTCAGACTATGCCTATCAAGAACTTTTGGGCCTAACTGTTAAACATTGGTGCTCATAAATCAAGGGTTAGGATCATCTGATGGGGATGACTTTTTTTCTGATCGGTAACAGAAACGATTTATTAAAAGGAAGAAAATTACAACTCGGAATAGAACCAACGGAAAACCAGCATAGCTCATGGAGGAATAGGTACAAGAGATATGTACCATACTTCAACCACAACTACGCTACAAGAGCACTTAGATTAGGTGAACTAGCAACCCCTTGCTTAGCTAAACAATCCGCCATTCCATTCACAGATCTACAATGGGGCAAACTTTTACCAAACTGTAATTCATGATGAGACCTTTCCATCTCCCTACCCCACTAAATGGCATGCATCAAGGTGGGATACAGACAAAGGTGTTCATATGTCTAAATTTGCATACAATACTTCTTTAAAACTCCTGGTCAGGACCCTCTTATATGGAAAGCATCATAGCCATAGTTTTTCAAACCAATGGGTTGACAGGAACTTGCAAAAGTCGACTCAACCCATCACATAATGACTTACTGGGTTGGGTTGAACTCTATTTCTACTAGTCCCATTCCTGGTTAAAAGACGGGTCGACTTAAGGACATTCTCTCTCTCTCTCTCTCTCTCTCTCTCTCTCTCTCTCTCTCTCTCTCTCTCTCTCTCTCTCTCTCTCTCTCTCCAAATGATTTTCCACGTAAAATATTGAGAGAGAGAGAGAGATGTAAATAAACCTTACATTAGCAAAATGGAATGAGTATAATTGATTTAACGACTGAAAATTAAAATTAACCAACCAGTTCTCAAGGAAAGAGTATAGGTGAAGTCCTTGTTAAATATGTCCAGAGGGAAGGGATGAAAACTATTTTATGCAAGAACTTGACCATCCACTCTATATGATTTAACCATGAGATGGTTCATGGTTCTGTTATACTTTACTCACCATTAACATGTCACCCCTCTCCCTTTGACAAAATAAGGTCAGGAGCTTATGAACATATGCCCTTAGAATACTGCAATTGCTACTTTTAAGGACTAATATAATGGTTGGAGGATGCAGGTGATCACCATCAATGGGATGTTCCCCGAACCTCCCCACATGGTAGTGGTCCAACTAAGGATTTTGATTCCAGTAGGGACAGCTATAATCATGGTAGCTGCGGTGAAGTAGGCACACGTATCAACGTCTAAGCCCACATATGATGAGCCTGGACAAGAGATACTACATGCAACCAACAACGACATCCATTTCAACAATCTCAAGCAACAAACACTTTCACAAACATCCTATGCCTCAAAAGCCATGACAGCCGTTGTCGGCATTGGTTCTTGATGCTAAAACATTCGTTAGTTGTTTTGTTGTTTGTATCTTGAATTCATTTCCATGAGAGGAAAAACTGTGACTTTGCCCTCCTTCAGTCATTCGTAACAGAAGTTACACAATGGTTTAGGCCTTTACATACAATTTTTGGCAGCCACAGATACCATTATTTGGTCAAAATGGTTTTTAATGAAACACCATTACAACCATGTTTTCAGCCTGTTATATTGGGTTCTAAGCTTTTTTTTACTCTTAAAACACCATGAAAATAATTAATATGGAAGGTGACGGGAAGAAACAGAGGGCTGTACACCACTGGGTTCGTTTTGATAGCTTGAGAAAATGCTGACCATTATAATGTTTCCTAACACATTATAACATATTTGATTGTAACAGCCAAAGCCATGTTTTTAAAACATGCCTTAAGGTATTCTATACTTCATTCACATTTCTTTTATAAGACAGCCAAAATAAAAAAGAATATAATTTCTCTTTATAGTAATGACTTAATGAGTGCAGGAATGGGATACAACAGAGGCTAAACCCATGCAGGATGTAATCACTGAAAGAAAAATAAAATCCAAAAAATAAAATGCCCCATTCAACCTGGAAGGAGTTGGACCTATGTTTTTCAGATGAAGGAGCAGTGGTAGGTTCATATTACAGGAGCAGTGCTAGGTTCATAATACCCATCCAAGTCAAAAACAGTTTAGAAAATTACTGTCCCCTTAGAAAAGCTGAAGCAGAATTCAATGTTCTCCAAGGGGACTGGTATAACAATCATACAAGATACTGCATCTTGGCCTCTATTTCTAATACTGAGTTTCCCAGTTTCATATGGAGTCAGGTTCCTTGTACACATACAAAACTAACATGTTTTAAATTTGATTCCGCGGGGATGTCAATGAACACTCTCATCATCTGAGATCACTCATTCACCCATAGGACCCAACCAGAAAAATCTGGGTATGAACCCCTTTTTTTGGGCCCTATTGAGAAGCATAAGATATTCCTTTCAGCTTATGCATCTCTTGTAATGGCAGAATTCAAAAAACCAGAAGCAATAACCAAGAGTAATCCATGTAAAGATGAATAACACACTCTTAACAAGATTCTCTGTCCAATTAATCCATGCAGTAGTAAACATCTGGAAACATATAAAAAATAATAATGCATCTATGAAAAGACACTCACATATGAAAAACGAGATAAAAAAACTACGATACCTGCCAAGATTCTGCACCCCTGAAAGTGTATAAAAGGTGTGTTTTCTTCACATCTGGCAGCATGGTCTTGTTTTCCCCTTGACAATGAAAATAAACAGATGGTTCACCAATGAAAGGTTCATGATTACTGAAAATTTGAATTGATTCAAGTGTAACAAGCACCGAAGATAATGTTCCTGCAAAAGGGAAAACGTCATTACTAATTGGCTAAATGAGAAACAAAAGAACTTCAGGACTCAGAGTCATATACCCTTTAAAGTTTCCAAGCTTGACAGTTTTTTTCTGATATAGAATAAAAAATAATATATCAACTCATTACAAAGAAATGAACCAACAATTAGGATAATCATATTCATGAGTATAACATATACACCAGATGCTTGTCATCAATTATCTACACAATAACATATATATGAGTAATGCTCCTGTACAAGTTTCCCTTACGATATTACAGTACAATCAACCTAGTGGAGCTCACTTGAGACCCCACAAATCATGGAACAGGGAGGGATCAAAAGATCCAAATGGGGCCAACCTAGATGTCAAATTTGAAGTCAATCTAAAACCTCTAACCCATTCATCTGTGGTCCACAAGTTTAACGACTTTTTATAAAACAATAAAATTGACCCTCAATCCAATGGTTCACTCTACTCGTATCTATCAAAACCCAGTGGGACCCTTGTAAATAGGAGTGGATTTGGATGGTCCACTTAGATGGACCAATAGGTGGCCCCACTAGGTGGCTTGTACAGTAAGACCATTAAGGGAACCTTGTGCAAGAGCATTACTCAAGTGTGTGTGTATATATATCATCATGGTCATGGAAGCCTTATCAGTTATCATATTGTCTTTTTTCCTTTTTATTCTTTCCTTTTCTTTTTTTTTTAAGGTGGTGACTATTTAATAAATTAACTAAATAATCACTACAGGGATATACCCTACCACATTCAACCCAACACTTTCAAGAGTTTTATGGAAAAACATCAAAGCAGTAATAAGAATGTTCTTCCTATTCTTGAAAATAAGATTATTCCTCTCTAACCAAATTGAACATAGATCGGCCACCAAAGTACAATCGGCATCCCTTATTAAAATATCCAAACTGACAGCTCTCTACCAACTCAAAGACTTGGAGTGCAATAGTTGCAATTCAGAAGAAATGCTTCAGATTTTGGAGTACCACAAAGAACCTAGCTAGATAGATGGGACAAAGGCATAAATCATAATGACAGAGATGATATATCTTGATATATCTTGCCACAAGACTGTAATCCTAAGCAACTCATTGAGATGCACAATCTCTGACTGGCCACTATCAGAGTTCCATTCAAGTTTACCTGGGTTCACTTCATTTGTAAATCTAATTGCCTGAAACCCTATTTACCTGTAATTAGTTATCAGAAACAACAAAACAACTGTCACGCAGGTAACTCATTTGCGGAAATTGAGTTACCTGAACTCAGTTACAATTCCCCAAACAGGCCCTTTACTTAGATTTCTAAGCACCGACCGACCGACCGACCTCAACCAAGGTTGGAAAACTCCCTGAGTTGACTCTTGACTCTCCCGAGTCATCTGGTTTTGATAAAGAACCGAGTCAAATATAGGGAAGACTTGTCCGAGTCACCTCATTTTAACAAAACAATCAAGCCTCAGCTCTCATCATTTGCAAATCGAAAGGGCTAAGATTGCTTCATGTATTTCCCCCAAACGATTCAATGAAAGAACGAAACAAACAAATGATAATCTAAAGAAAGCCCTAATTCTCGAAGGAGATGAAAAAGAAATCTGAAAGAAGGGAGAATCTACCTGGAACAAAGCAGAGGAAGGTCGAACAGAGAAGAAGAAGAGTAACGGGAACCGAAATTTCGGAATTCGGGAGAGATCGGATACTCATAACGGGTAACCGGTAGAGATATCGATGGCCGATATGGTTGGTATTAGGATATAGTTCCGGAACCGATACGAAGAGCTTGAAACGTTTTTCTGGTCGTCAAGAGTTGCTTGGTTTGGTTGCCAGCTGAAGGGGACGACTTTTATTTGATTTTATTTCCTTCGCCTCCAGCAGTTGGAGTCGGTGGATGCTGACGTCTTACGCAAACTTAGAGGTAGGAGGGCAATGGTGAGGCCCACCTTTTTAGCGGTCCAGATCGATCGCACGAACGAAGGGCAGAGATGGAACCGTTAATAAAAGATTCAAGCGTAACATATAGGGCTTGTTTGACAAATCTTATCTTTACGAAACAGATCTGTATGATATAGATCTATTTCAAATGGAGCGGTTTGAAATTGATGTTTTATAAATAGACTATTTGGTAAGACATAGATATTTTAAAAATATACTGTTTGGTAAGACACATGTAAAAATTGATCTAATGGTCTGGGCATTTTGCAAATATCTCAAGATCTGTGATCATCCAACGGTTGAAATTTTATCTCAAACACGTGCTCCACATTTTAATGACTATAGGCAGTTTGGATCTTCATTTAGTGGCCTGGAATAATTTAGAATTCATAAAAATCGAAATGACAATCCACGTGTTTTGGCAAATTGGTCGAGATCCTTGATAGATCAATGGGTCAAATTTGATCACATAATAGTTCTTACACTCCTCCAGCTATTCAACGGTATGGATGGTGGTTTATGGGTCTGAAATTCAAGGGAAAAACAAAAAAGGGACTGTCCAATGTCAATTTATTTCTACTTTCATAGTACCACATGTGATATCAACAGTGCTAAGATGCTTCTTGATTTTGGGTAGCTATAAGTCAAATGTGAGGCTGAAAATTTTATGCACCGCTGTTTTCAATCATTCAAAGAAGATTAATGAGCTGGATTGTGATTATGGCCCCCACAGTAGCCTAGAAAAATTGATGTGTGGTTATTCCATGTTTTGCACAAATCTCAAGAACTGAGACGGACCAACGGTTTAAATTTGGTATGTGGGCCGTTTTGGGCCTTATGAATGATTCTAACGGTTCTGATTAATGTTTTGGGTCTCGGATATTTACAACAAAATAAAGCAACGGTGATGGAAAAATCACCGTCCAAGTTAGTGTGTCTGCCCGCTTAAAACCAATCCATCTGTTTCAATTCTGCTGCTTTTCCCTCATTCTTCAAACAGAGTCATATTGTCTATTATGCATTTGGAATGGGCACAGTAAACATCACATCCAAACATGCTAAAAACTGTTTGAATCAGTTTAAAGACAATAAGACACAAAAATTAGACATGCCAAACTGAACCATAGTCTAAATAAGGATTGATACGATAAAAACTTTAAAATAATATATTAAAACTTGGGTCCACAAGTTGGAACTAAAGTGAAATCGGACTCATATTCATTTGCTCATCAGGTCCAAAAGAAATGGCTCTGGATAATTTGATTATTGTACACTCATTTACATCTCAAGAGGTTTGACATCACTATGATCAGAGTAACATTCCCTAAAGGCTCCAAGAAAATGAACTAAAATTGATATAATTGAGATCAGAATAACATTAAAAGTTGCTTGTTTTGCGGAGAAGGGGAAAGGGAAATTTGGCCTCCACTGCCCTCTTGTTAAAAGAATAAGACGTCATGTATGAAGGACTTTATTGATAATTTCTTAAATTTCTTTACTACGCCATTGATCAAGAGTTTAAGCTTAATTATCTTGTAAAAATTCCTTGAATAAATTTTGATATATAATAATTTAAGAATAATAATTAGTATTTTTATTTTTAAAATTATTTTATATCCATCAACATCACCAAGGTAACCCAAAAGTAAATATATCTTGAGCTTGGGCTCACGTGAACCCTCTCAAAGTAGTTTCTTTATGAGAGGATTTCTTACAGCACCACCTAACATCTCTTATTAAACACTTTCATATTTCCATTTTTATTCTTTTTTAATCCGTCCATGAGGTCACCTTTGAAATCCAAACCACTCAAATTTACTTTTCTACATTGGCTTATAAATAAGGAAAACTTCACTTATATTAGTCTTATGCCCCACCATAAGATTGATACTCCACAAGACGTGTTACCAAAGGGCACATTTATGCACTGCTATAGAAAATTGGTTTTGCATAACCCTAAAAGGACACGTTTATGCGGCACTACAGAAAATCGATTCTGCATAACCCAAAGAGGGCACATTTATGTGGCGCTACATAAATATGGTTCCGCGCGCTAACTTTTCTACATTTCATGGAAAACCAAGTCCAACACCCTATCAATCTATGAAATCTCGAGTATCATATTCCTCAAAGAAAAAAAAGGCCTTTCCACACAATGTGAAGAAATATAGAGTTTTAGCAATATGAAGAAATTTGTTTCCACTTTTTTTTTTTAGCTTTATCTTTTTAATAGTTTATTGTTGATGTTGACTACTTGTATTTGTGATTGAAGATGTGTTTACTGTTTTTATATAAATATACATTAATATATGCTTATATGTTTATAATTAATTTTGACATCTCATAAATACAAAATATAATATCTTACTTTTTGCCCTGGGCTAGGCACGGGGCATCGTTACTAGTTTTTATGAAACTGCAACCATATAAACATGCCTTCAATTTAACATGCTTTCTTGAAATAGTCAATCTTACAATGAGACCAAATCTTGATGGGGGTAAACTTTGGAAATCTCCCATGCATTGGGATGACATTTTAGAGAGCTACCGAATGCACGGATGATTTTCTTTCCACACACTGAAATTTTATTTTATGACCAATATACCCATGTGGTAAATTACCAAAAAAGACATCTATCAAAATCTCTCCCCAACTTCTTTCTACACTCACCCATCCTAAACTAACCCCACTTTAGCCACCACCGCCTCCTTTGACAGCACTGATGGAGGGAGAGAGGGTGAGGGAGAGGTAGGGTTGCAAACGGAGCAGTTGTAGGTTGGAACCATATTAGACTTGAATCTGGATCCGTTTCTAAATAACGATTCTGATTTTCTATTTTGTTTGTTCCAGACCCGGTTTCGATAGAAAAACCTAGATCCGATTTCAGAACGGGGTCCACTTAGAGGCCCGGATCAAGTTCTAAAACTGGTTCTAACTTCTCTTCATTTTTTTTAAATAAAAAAATGTCTATTTTGAGGTACAGTTTGCAATATCAAAGACTTGTATGCAGGGTCCACAGGTCGGAACTTATACAGACTCAAAACCAACTTATTTATCAATCGGAATCTAAATTGGGTCTCGAACCCATTTATGAGTCGGAACCTAAAATGAAAAAAAAAAAAAAAAGGGACCTACTAAACATTACTGCCCAGATGCGATCTCGTAGGGCCAATAGGAAAAAAACTAAGGACTCCACACAAAACCTGAGATGGGTTGCAACATTTATTAGGGAAGAAAGAGGGAAAATTGAAGAGAAATGGAAACAAAAGGAATGGAAGAAAGGGACTTACAAGAAAACGGTATACTAGACCCATTTGTATTTGAAGGACGATACTGTCGCTAGAAAACTGTTACGAGGACCTATTTTATGTAGTTAGAACTATGGGGTCTTTTTTGTGCACAGGTCAACTAAGAGATTTTTCCCATAAAATCCTCTAAAGTATAAATGCAAAAAATTAAACTACATACCATAAGAAAAATAAAATGATGATGATTGCTATTAATGATTAAAAAAACCCATAATTAATTCATGATATTCATCGAAGGTTCAGCCATACGATCAATAATATGACTCAGTTCATCGAACCCTCTAATCATAATACATTAAAGATGATGGTTTTGGATTTAATTTTGATTGTCGGTTATAATTATGACTGGAAGTTAGATTTTTTTCTTTCAAAATCTTGCATGCTCTTTTCCAACTCCCATCTCATATAATTATATACTTTAATTTTTATTTATAAAAACCACTTATCTACTTTCCCTTTTTTATTTTTATCCTTCTTTTTTTTTTCCTGCAAAGACTATGTTTTCGTCCAAATTCTACCATTCATTTTCTACTTCAATTCTCATACGTTTTTTACTCCAATTCTCCTATTTTCTTTCTACGTCGTTAGGTCCTGGATTACATAAACAAGTATTCATAACCCTTTTTTTTTTTTTCTTCTTTTGCTTTATTTTTTTAAACTTCAATTTTTTTAACTTATGAAAATTTAAATTGCAATGTTGGTCATATCCGTATTGAGTATGAGTTAGTATGCTGGTTAAGATTTATTAGAAGAGCAGGCCTCCGATAAGCTAATGCTATCATTGAAAAACACACACATATGTATATAATTAATACATAATTAAGTACTAAATAAGAGCACTTATGTAATCCGAGAAAAAAATAAATTTATTTAAAATTAATTACAAATTTCACTTTTAATTTTCTCTTAAAATGTTATTATTAAGTAATAAACATCACATCCTCAGAAATTGAAAGGAAGCGCCTGCATGCTGTGCAAATCTCGCGGCAACTCAGAAAGATTAGGGTTTTAAACGACACTTCTCTTCCAAGCACGACTCAAAACAAAAAAAACTCCCGACACTTTTCTCTCTCTCACAGCTGAAATCCCCCAAAACCGATGGTTTTCTTCGACTTCAACATTCCCTTCTTGGAATCCTCCTCCCAAACTGCGGAATCCTCAAAATCAGCGAAAAAGAATGCGAGGCTGAAGCTCGTCGTCAAGGCCATGGAACTGGGTTACAGCGGCGTGGCCTACAACCGTACGATCAAAGGCGTCATGTCCGAATCCGACCGTTGCCAGATCCCTCTCTTCCCTCTCTCTTCCCTGCTCAAAGCAGCTCCAGCTCTCTCCTCCACCGTCCGATTCCACCGAGAGCTCTTGGGCGTGCGGTTGGATTCTCCATTTCGGCAGTACACGCGCTTGACCGTAGCGGTCGAGACTGCCATTCACGCCTCCGCGCTGAATTCCGGGAATCCGATTCTCAAAACGTATGATTTGGTGGCGGTTCGGCCGTTGAATCAGGCTGCGTTCGATCAGTCATGCAAGGTTTCGGAGGTAATGTCTTTGTTTTTTTATGGTTCTGGATCGGGTTTCGGTTCGTGCGGTCTGTCCGAAACTGTTACGTGCCGGCCGATATTGCGGTTGATTTTTGTGACCCGTTTTCCTAAATGTGTTTTAATGAGTTGGATTGACGGGTAAAATTGAGGAAAGTGGAGATTTTTTTTTTTGTTAGTGGTATTTGTGGGGTGTTTTGATGTAAATGTTATAGTTGGATGGTGGAGGGGATAGAGGTTTTGGTAGGGTTTATGGTTTTAGAACTCGGTTCTGGAGACGTTTGATATTGTGGCAGTTCGGCCGTTAAATCAGGTTGCATTCGATCAGGCATCTAATGATCTAAGGTTTGGGAGATATAATGTTCTTTCGTTTCATGGGTTTGAATGGGGTCTCGGTCGGTATTGGTCATGTCCGAAACGCAACAGTCTCGGCCAATATAGCAGTTGATTTTGGAGCCTCGTTTTTCCTGAAATTGTTTTAATGAATTGGGGTGTTCGGAAATATTGGAAAAAATGGAAATTTTATGCCTATAGATTTCGTCCTTAGAAAAAAAATGTTTTGAAAATGTTCTAACGAACTGGGGTGTTTGGGAAAATTGAAAAAAATGGAAAATTTCATTTTTGTTAATTGTCATTGGGGTGTTTGGAAAAATTGAAAAAATGGAAAATTTCATTTGGTAATTGTCATTGGGGTTGTTTTTATGTATAAGTGTTGTAGTTTGATATTGGAGGTGATGGAGGTTTCGCCGTTCTGGTAGAGTACTATGAAAAGTTTTGAACATTGAACTGTGTTTTGTTCTCTGTCCATTATCTGTGGCAAGGGGTTTTCCAGTGAGGGACTTGCTGCAACAATTGTTTGAAAACCTGGTAGAAATGCTTCGAAAATCTCATACACAATATCAGAAAGATGTGTATCGTGTCTCTGTGGTTGTATTGCCGATTCAGGCAGATACTGATGACACATGTTAATATAGGTTTGGATCCATGCTGGTTGATTCATGTCTACTTGATGCAGAGTAATCTTAGTTCATTGGCTTAAAATGAAATCACACTGATATATAGCTGATACACGGACATGTATAGCTGGTACTGCTGATTAGGTATAGGTTTGGGAGTGGGCAGGTTGAGGGTTTGATGTGTTCTGGGTTGTGTGGGAGTAGTGATATGGGGTCGTTCAAAGTGATATTTTGATAAGAAAACTGGCTCCTGGAGGCTCTGATTGTATTGCAGTTAACTGTAGTTTGTGGGTTGATTGGCCATTGGAGGGTAGACTGTATAGTGATGCACGATGTGGGAGAATTCCAATTGTTATGTGCTTGCTTTAAGTTAAGTAGACTTGTAGTACTCATTTTTTTTTACTGCACAGACACCTTCTACTTTACAACCTTTCTGAGGATTTGGCTCTGGAAACAGGATATATTGGAATGGAGAAGCAGAATTCATGCAGTGAACCCCAACATAGTTGGGGACAAGGCTTTGATGACAACGATGAGACACTTTTGGCTTTATTTTTCTTTAGGGAACATTTGAGTTTGAGCAAAAGGTAGAAGATTATGCGCAAAATGTTCAATAACGAAGACCATCAAGTTTTGTAACATGTGATGTGATTTTCATAGGGGAAAGAACGTGAAACTATTTACAGCAATGGTGGGAATATTGATGGTTGCTTGCCCAAAATTATGTGTCCTTGCACTCTTCACCCCTTTGATTGATGTCTTCTTCCTATGGGTAGACAGTAGGAAAATGGTAAATGCCCTCGTAGTCGTGGAGTTCTAGAAAGTGAAAAAGAAGGGCCATTAAAAGGATCTATTTCATTCGGAATTAAAGACAGAACTGATAGGGTGTGTGTCTTAATGCAAATGCATATCGGCTGCTGTAAATTTTTATTTGTTCATCTTGTTGTCATTCACAGGACACCATGCTTGCATTCTTTTTTCATCGGCTCTCCAGCGATTCATGAAGTTCGATTGCAGAATGCATATTATTTTCTTCTAATAATTGTTTGGCCAGACATTGTGGCTTCATTGTCAGTATTCTTAATTGGAAAACTTTCCCTTGTACAGGTGGACTTGATTTCAATCAATTTCTCTCAAAAACTACCATTCCGCTTAAAATTTCCCATGGTCAAGGCTGCTATTGAGGTATCCTCTAGAACCATCCACATTCTTTTTCTTTTTCCTATATTTCTAAGGGCCTGCATAAGTAACTCAAAAAATACAGATGCCCTTCGAGAGTTACTGATAAATTAGTATAAGTTGTGCCTTTTCTTATTTACATTTTGCTTCGTCTAAATGCAGCGTGGGATACATTTCGAGATTACATACTCTCATCTCATTTCTGATGTTAAGGCAAGAAGTCAAATTCTTTCGGGTGCTCAGGTGAGAATTTATTTACAATTGACTTGTATGATTAAACCGTTTGCTTTTGTTTTTTTGAATGATAACTGAATTTATTAAAGAGAGCACATTGGTACAATAGAGATATACTGACTAGCAAGCGGCCCTTCACCCCAAAAAAAAGGGCAAAAAGGAAAAGGAAAAGAAAAAGAAACACCGCCACCAAAAATGGATAAAGCTAAATACTTTCAAAGCCATTCCAGAAAATCAATAAGCTATAATGAGCAACTTCTTCTGTTACCAAAAGATATATATATATATATATATATATATGTTAATGTGGAACAGAGGGGTCTGTCCTGCATCATCTATCTACCGTCTTCGGCTGCCAGCTCAGCTGACAAGGGACATTGAAGTCCTCCCATGGGAGGCAGGATAGATAGCTAGGTTTGAGCATTGGTTGGAATGGGGGAAGTATAGGGCAGTAGTGCCTTACGAAAAATTAGGTTAGATAGGGTAGATGAGGATTACACACGCGCACACACAAAACCGGAGCAACAGGCTTGAGGTCTGGGTTTGATAATCTTCACCCTAAATATGGGTGTGGGCCATTGGGCCCATTGGACAGTTTGAATCCTCAGCTATTGGACTCAGGCAGATTTGACCAGAACTTGGTTCCATTTTATGAGCCTACCAATAAAGTTCTCATTGTGTGATATGCTTGTATTTGGGATGATAATAGTTCAAGCTATTAGCATAAATTTTGCACTCTAAACAATGTATCTCTATATTTTTTGAATGGTAAGCAATGTATCCCTTGAATTTGCAGTTATTAGTGGATTGGACTCGTGGGAAAAATATTATTATTGCTAGCGCTGCTCCAACTGCAAATGAACTTAGAGGGCCATATGATGTTGCAAATTTGTCATCTTTGCTTGGACTTTCTATGGAACGTGCAAAAGCAGCTGTTTCCAAGAATTGCAGGTCACCAACTTTCATCATTGTTTAAGGATATTTAAAAAAAAAAAAAAAACTGTTAATAACTTAATATGGTGATGATTCATAATATGCTATTTTAATGCAATGCAGGTCACTAATAGCTAATGCTCTAAGAAAGAAACAATATCACAAGGAGACTGTAAGAATTGAACAAATTTCAAATGATGACCTATTGAATTCTAAAGGTGATTGGTTTGGAAACTGGCATGGTTGGGACCCTATCTCTAGTGGTGAAGGTGACCTTTCATTGGAAGATATTGGCAAGTTTCTCTCTGCTGCCCACAAGACGCCCAAAAACTCAAATGGAACTGATGTAATGTTGGCTGCGGATGGGATGCCGACGGGATGTTTGCAGTCAAAGGATCAGTTTCCTATAAGTGGACTGAGATCTCTGTCACTGGATACTGCACCGTTTTTCTTTGGTTCCGTGCAGCTTGGGTCACCTGCTACCATCAAGAAAAGCCTCAAACAATCAGAAGCCGTTGATGTAGTTTCAGATGTAGTTGGGAAGCCATTGACTGATACTTCACCAAAGGGCCAAATTTCTCACAGTGAAGGTGATTTGATGTCACCAAATACTTATGGGCTGACATTGACTGGTACTCCTTTAAAGGATCAAATCTCTCACAGTGAAGGTTATCAGATGCAGCTGGATGATTCTGCTACATGTATCCCCACAATCCAGAATTTTGAGCCTAGCTATGAATATGACCAAGGGCCTAGCAATTCAAATGGGGTTGATGTTCTTCCTGTTGTACTCAATCACACATTTGAAAGTACAGAGTCAGACAATTGCTTAGCTGGCAGTGAAGATAATCTACTCCCAGTGGATGATTCATCGACACTTCTCTCGCCTGCTGAGGACATTGATCATTGTGTTTCATACCATGAAGACCTGAGGCGGCCAAATGGCAATGACATGCTTTCAATTTCTATGGGAACACCTTCTTATGTTACGTCATCATTAAATGAGTCTTTGACAATGTCCAGGGATGCAAATGTAATGGTGGTTTGTGAGGATCACAATGAAAATCCTAGATGCTTAGACATGCCTGATTTGGCTGAATGTGATATACGAATGGAAGGAAATTTAACAGAGACAGAAAAGAGAGAGCATTGTGATTTAACAGCTGTTCTAAAAATAGAACTGCAGGAACGAGGAGATGATAAAGTTCCTTTGGTTGATGATACCATGTCGGAGGAAGCATCTGGTGAAATGAGGGAGACAGAGGAAGGTGATGAAGTACCAGTTGGAGATGATTTTCTATTAGAAGAGGTAGTTGAGATCCAAGCGAGAAAACAAGAGGATGGAACTCAGCTCCAAAATGAGGTTCTATTATGCAAGGGTAGGCGAGGTACGTACAATCTACCAGGAATTAAAAGGTAGAGAGCATGAGCTTTTTTTGCTGGTTGAATTTGGATCAGACTTTGTGCTGTTTGCTTTTCTGATGATGAAAAACTGACCTTTTATAGAAGCTTTACTCAGTGGTCAGAGAACATTGGGTGTACTTGGCACCTTCTGATGGAACTATCATTGAAAAGGCAGAAATCCAGCTAAAATCACCTTCTGACGGAACTATCATTGAAGAGGCAGAAATCCAGCTAAAATTTAACCTCACATTCAGTGCATTACAATTTGCTCTTAGAAAGCTGGTTAATTCACACTAGCCTTTTCTGCCTTAGATTTTCAAAGTTCTAACCCTGATTTGGAAGAGTTAGCTTTGTTGAATTACGAGGCTTTGACTCCTCTAAGCTACAAGTTGTACTTTTTGCATGATGAACATACACAATCAACCTCTCTCAAGAATTAAACAAACTAACTAAACAAAGCTGAAATATCAAAGTTCATCTCATATATTCTAATCACTCCCGCAAATGTCAAATCCTATATGTGTCACATGCCCGCCCTCGAGTCCATCATCATTGTTATTGTCAACATAGGGAATTTCTTTATTACCTAAAAGTAGCCCATGATTGGTGTGAGATCAAGGTGAACACAGTAGATTGGGTACGTAGTTTGAAGCACAAATATAAATAGCAGCCACACTCTATGCATTATAATATCAAAAGATTGATGACAAACATTGAATACAACACATGAGAATAACTTGAGTCTGACAAGCATACATCCTAAGATCAACTCACGATATCTGAATTAATTGAAGAAAGCATGAAAAATAACAATAGGGCTCTTCTGTATATATAGAGCACACTGTTTCTAAACTAACCAGGATATTGAAAATAGGAAAATACCCAATCCTACTCAAAATGGAATTTAGAAAGCAATCCTATTAAGCAACTAAGTAATATCACTAATTTAGAGATTGTCTCAAATAAGGATAGGGATCTCTGCCAAATCAGAGATTATGTGGACCCCATCAGATGGGTCCATTAGGGCTTGCGGGTCTTAGTCTTGGGTCGTGCTGTATCAACTCTCCCCGACTTGAAAGAACTTGACTCCGGTGAGTTAATCACCGGATAGCGCTCATACGAATTTGGATTCAAGCACTGAAAATCTGTTGCAGTGATCCACGTAACATTGGAGAGAGGACGATTCTTCCAACAAACATAGAACTTTTGAAAACCTCCTTGATGAGTGGAAACAAGTCCTCCTTGACGAGTGGAAACAAGTTGATCATCAAGCAAATCGACAATCTCATCAACAGGTAGTAGATTAGAAGGTAGGGCAACAGTCTGCTCTTCAGTATCTCCATCAGTATCATGACCACGGTAGAGCGTAAGATCCTCGACGTTGAAAGTAGAACCGACACCGGAATCTAATGGTAGATCTAGCACGTAAGCGCTGGAGCCAATCTTTTTGAGAATCTTGTATGGACCCGTATTTCGTGGATGCAACTTTTAATAAGCTCCCGAAGGCATACATTTTGGATGGATATGGACCATGACCATATCCCCTTCAGCAAATTTAATAAATCTACAATGCTTGTCGACTTGCTGCTTATACGTGTCATTACTGGCAGATATATGTCGGCGGACTTCATTGTGCACTTGTTGCATGTGTTGAAAGAAACTTTCTGCATCGGCACTTATTCTTGCATCTAAAGGCAAAGGGACAAGATCAACAGGTAGTCGCGAGCGAACTCTTGTCACAGCTTCAAACGGAGAAGTACCAGTAGACCGATTGACCAAGTTATTGTATGCAAATTCAGCCATATGTAACACTTGATCCCAAGTAGTGATGTGATCATGAACAAGGCATCGTAACAACTGTTCAAGACTTTTGTTTACCACTTCTGTTTGGCCATCAATTTGAGGGTGGTAAGCTGTGGAGAATTTGAGCTTGGTATTGGACATCATCCATAAAGTCTTCTAAAAATAACTCATGAACTTTGTGTCTCGATCAGAAACAATAGTCTTTGGAAGGCCATGTAGACGGACAACTTCCTTCAAAAAGAGCTTGGCAACCTTGTAGGCATCACCACTTGAATTACACGGAATACAATGTGCCATCTTTGAGAAGCGATCGACCACAATAAAAATAGAATCAACATTTCTTTGAGTCGTTGGCAAACCTAGCACAAAATCCATGCTACTGTCTTACCATGAAGTATGAGAAACAAGTAAAGGTTGATAAAGTCCAGTGTTCTTCTTGTTGCCTTTGGCTAGCTAGCATGTGCGGCATTTCTCGCAAATGGAAATAATAGTGGTCTTCATTTGGGGCCAATAATATCTATCGCTGACAAGAGCAAGAGTTTTGTCGCATCTCAAATAGCCAGCCACTACATCCTCCATAATGCAACTCTCGAACAACATATTCACGAATGGATGTAGCAGAAAGGCAGAGTTGTGTACCTTTAAATAAGAACCCATCATGAATGCTATAATGAGGATGCTTACCAAGATCACCATTGCTGAGTTATGCGTAGATAGAGCCAAAGTCTTGGTCGTCAGCATAATCTAGCTTGAGCTGTTCAAAACCTAGTACATTAACAGACATGGTTGTTAACAAATGCTTTCGTCGATTTAGTGCATCAGCTATCAAGTTATCTTTTCCTGCCGTATGACAAATGCTGAAACTGAACTCCTGTATATAAGCACTCCACTTAGCACGGTTAGCACTAATCTTCTGCTGTGAATGTTGATGTCGCAAAGCATCATTGTCAGAATAAAGAATCAATTCGTTGCCAATGAAGTAATGTCTCCAATGACGAAGCGATTGTACGTCATAGAATTCCAAATCATAAGAAGAATATTTTTTCTTGGCATCCAAAAGTTTCTTGCTGAAAAATGCATTCGGATGTCTCTCTTGACTAAGAACACCTCCAATGCCGACATTTGATGTATCACAAGCAATTTCGAAGACCTATTCAAAATTTGGAATTTGCAAAACTGATGCCTCTGTGATTTTACGCTTTATTTCCTCAAAGGCTTTGGTGGTGGGACTAGTCCACCTAAATTCACCTTTCTTCATGCATTCTGTGATAGGAGCCATGATACTGCTGAAGTTTTGAATGATTCTCTTATAAAAGTTTGCAAGACCATGAAAGCTTCGAACTTCAGTGATTGTAGTGGGAATGGGCCAATCAAGAATTGTTTTGACCTTATCAGGGTCCATTTTAATTCCTTGTGCAGACACAATATGTCCTAAGAAAATAACAGAATCACTCATAAAGGTGCACTTCTTGAGATTAATATAGAAACGCTCTTGGCGAAGGAGTTGGCAGATTGTATCCAGATGCTGAAGATGTTTTTCTTTTGTCCTGCTGTAGATTAAGATATCGTCGAAGTAAATGACGGCAAACTTTCCAATATAAGGCTGCAACAACTGTGTCATGATTCGCATGAAAGTACTGGGTGCATTGGTTAACCCGAAGGGCATAACCAACCATTCATAAAGACCATCTTTGATTTTAAATGGAGTCTTCCATTCATCGCTTGGCCTTACACGGATCTGATGATAACTACTTCGCAAATCAATTTTAGAAAAAAATACATACATCGGTCATCAAATCTAGCATATCATCTAATTTGGGGACTGAGAAGCGGTACTTTGCCGTGATTTTATTGATTGCACGACTGTCCACGCACATACACCAGCTTTCGTCTTTCTTTGGAGTGAGAAGTGCAGGTACTCCACAGGGACTGAGGCTTTCCCTAATATATCCCTTTTGTAAACGATCATCAACTTGCTTTCTTAATTCTGTATGCTCCATAGGACTCATCCGATATGCAGGTAAATTGGCAACGAAGCTCTTGGGACAAGATCAATGGCATGTTGGATGTCACGTAATGGAGGTAGTTCCTTTGGTTCCTCATTTAGAACTAAATCAACAAATTTCTTCAGAAGTAGCTTTACTTCTTGTGGGACAGATGTATTAGGAGATTCTTCTGTAGCTTGCCTAGCAATCAAGGCATACATGACGCCCTACTCATTGCTTACTTCTTCAAACTTCCACATAGTCAAGATAGGAAGTGTTGGAGCTATATCAGATGTGGATAAAGAAGATTTAGCAGGTAAGGGAAGCAACCTGATTTTGCATCCTTTCAGTTATTGTGCTCATGATCTGTAATGACCTTAAGTTTCTGTAGCCATGGTCGCCCAAAGAGAATGTGTGTAACGTTCATTGGAATGACGTCATATCGAATTGTATCTTCATACTTGCCAATCCTGAAAGGGACTAGACATTGCTTACGGACAAGAATGGAATATTGTTGACCCATGCAACTTTATAAGGTCTTGGATGCTTCTCGGTTGGTAGCTTGAGTTTCTCTACTGCTTCTTGGGAGATAACATTTATTGCGCTGCCACCATCAATGATCATATTACATGACTTGCCCTTGCAATTGACTCGTGACCGTAAAATGGAGCCATGATTCCAGTCTTCATTTTCTTCCTTTGAATCAGCTACTAGCAGACGACGGGCAAGAAAAAGCAGTGGGGTGCCGCCATCAGCTTCTGTATCATGCAATTGATCTTCTGTGGTTTCATATTGAGGCTCTGCGTTGAACGGCTTTGCTTCTATTTCCTCATCATACTGTTCATCATCTTCAGGCTCATTAGTAGCATATAAACTTCAATGTGGACACTCAGTTGCATAATGTCCCCTTTCTTTGTAGGCATGATAAACAATCTCTCTTATCTACTCTTCCGCTTGCACGATTGTTATTCTAATTCTGTTGCACCCGCTGATTTTGATGTGGAAGAGCCTACCTCTACTGAATGGCTTGTTGTGGCCTCTACGGTGTTTGCTGAAATGGTTTAGGAGGAGGAGGCGGATAACCTTGCGTTTGAGTACGATTATAAATAGGTTCAGGTCCTCTTCTAATGGAAGACTCCCTCGGCTTGAAAAGTATTGCGTCTCCGCAACTGAATTTCATTCTGGGCTTTACAAAATACCTCATCAACTTTGGTGCACTCAAACATTGCGACTTCCCGTTTGATGTCGGTTCGTAGTCCATCTCGATATCTAGTGTTAGTTAGATGACTGTTTTCGCGAACAATATATTCTCGAAACTGGTTTGTATATTCCTCCACAGATAGATTGCCTTGTTGGAGAGTAAGATACTCTTGGTGCAGTGTGTCATTGTAATCAGAAGGAAGTAAATTGCTTTTGAGCTTTCTTTCATGTAATGGGTTGCCCCAAAGCAAGCTCATTATTTTCAACACCATACCACCAAATTCTAGCAGGACCCTTAAGTTTGACCTTCGTAAAGGCTATCCGCTGCTCATCATTCATGCTATTCCAAGCAAAATAATATTCCAGGGAATTAAGCCAATCAGCAAAAACTTTTGGACTGACATCTCCAGAGAAATCGGCCACATCAATTTTAATTTTCTTTGTAATATCATCATTGTGGGGTGCCCCCATGGGGCCTGGGGTGTCTCGTTCAGCGATGAGACGCTGTACAAAGTCACGCATAGATTCATGTTGCTCAGTTCTTTCTGTTTGGATGGGTTTGAGTGTTTGTGAGGTAGTGGAAGACCCTTCTTGTGCAACCAACTGCTTGCCTTGCAATTCAACAAGTGCAGTTTCTACTGTGTAAACGAACCATCACCTCATCCATATCTTGGCCCAGTTTGAATAATTGCTCATCCCGTTCCTTGTTTGTGAGTATATGACGGAGATTGTCGCCTCTTCTAGGCATGGCTGAAAATAATTTTTTATATATTTATTTTTTGTTTGGTCTGGGTCGGGCTGGGTCTGGCCTCAGATCAGGGCTAGACTCAGGGCAGGCCTAAACTCAAGGAAATCCAAGTTCAGTTTGTCTTGGAAGGAGGCATGTGTGAAGTCTCTTAACTTTCTGCCTTGGGTCTTGTGCAAGAAGGAAAGATAAGAGATTGGGTTTCTTACCTGATTGACTGAAGGAAGAAAACGAAGAGGAATGCTGCCCTGGGCGATGGAGATGGAGCAGAAGACGAGGGTTGCAGGCTTGTTCGTTGATACTGCTACGGACAACTGAAGATGATGAAGCTGATGGGGCTGCTGGAGTTTCTCGCCAGGTGCCAGGTAACCTCTTTTGAACTCAGTGCTCCTCTTCTCTTCTGTTTCTTTCCTTTTTGCTCTAATTCTTTTTTTCTTCTTTTTTTTTTTTTCTTGAGATGAGGGATGTGTGAGGTTCATTTGAAGGTTAGGGTTATGGATTTGGGGGTGATGTGGGTGTTGGCTTTTGGCAGAGGGAGGAGATGGGTGATTGGGTTCTGAACAGAGATGGGCGGAATGGGTTTATGGGTGGCTGCATCAATCACCCTTTTGTGGGCTAATCTACATTTGAGACTGACCAACTAAAGAGGAAACTAATTTTGCTTGGCAAGTTTGTCTATTTCGTAAATTGATCATGCAGTCCTACAATGAGAGGTGGCTTCCGTCAAGTGGGCAACCTTTTCCTTTCTTTTTGATGTGTGCTGAGCATTTTGCCACCCAGGGCCGTGGATTTATGTTATCTGCATATTTCAGAACGCTTTATCTAATGGCAAGATAATTTGGATAATGCTTCTGTATGCTATCCTTGTTACTGTGCACTTTTCCATGCACCAATTGGGGCTTATACTCTAAAGAGATTGCAGGATTTTAGAAGAAGATTGATGCTCAAGGGTTTTTTAGGAGATAATATATGCTAGCTTGAGCTATAAGTCTATAATTAGCAGCAGATCCATAAGGACCCTTTGGTTTATAGTCCATTTTTCACATTACAAACTAATAAGTCTCTCTCTCTTTTTCCTGCTTTTCTTTTTCTTGTTTTCCCCTTCTTTCTTTCGACTTAGAGTAGGTGTATTAGATAGAAATAAGCTACCTCACTGGTTTATCAATGAAGACCCCCTTTTTTTTAATAATAAGTAGAACGAAAACATCATGAGAAAACAATATGGATTACTCTTGATTTAACATGCAGTGTGGCGTGAAATCTTTATTGCTAACATGCACTACCTAGCAATGGAATGCTGTGTATCTTAACTGCACTGAATAATGTCTGACTGTAAATGGCAATAAGCGAGTGGTTTGTTTCTTACTGCTTCTTTACTTTCATTGTCTATCCATTGGGTCATGTTCTTCTGATTTCTTTGTCTGCAGTTAAAGGAAAATATAAGCAGAAGTCATTTCATGCAGCTAAGCGAGGTCCTTTTTTTTGCATGTTGAAGCCTGTACTTTTCAAGCGAAAAATCTCACGACAGAAAAAGATGAGAGCATTGCAATAGGGGTATGCTTAAATATTCAATTTTTGTATAAGCAGAAGTGCAATAAGTTATGGGTTAACTTTGTCAGCATTGTTTTCAAGTAGTTGCGTCATATGGCTCTGATAATCCTTTCAGGGTTAATTTAATCTATAGGCAATCCAAAGTGAATGTCAGCAAGAGTGCATTATTGAGTCACGAACTTGGGTCAGGTTCACTGGTTGAGAAGCATGTATGGATGTGACCCAAGACACATGTCGTTACTCGTTACACTTCAATCAGAGTGACATTCACTGCTCGTGTAAATCACCCTCAGCTAACTTGATCAAAATATGCTAGGTCCATAATGGTCAGCTTTAATTATACAGTGATGGTGGTCTTTAGCCATCCTTAAATCACCTCCACACCCAGCCTCCTTCATAGGGGACAATGGCCAACACCGGATTGATTAGGTGTTTT
Source organism: Cinnamomum chago (assembly GCA_038049695.1). Classification (NCBI taxonomy): domain Eukaryota; kingdom Viridiplantae; phylum Streptophyta; class Magnoliopsida; order Laurales; family Lauraceae; genus Cinnamomum; species Cinnamomum chago. The sequence goes on from CP142452.1 coordinate 78,853,541, forward strand.
ACACGTGATTATCAGGATCAAACACATGATCATGTGTCTCATGGTTCCATTCAGCGGTGAGTATCACTCCATGATTTCCAATTCATGGGATGAGCTCATCGAGCAGGCTGGATCTGCTAAAGCTGGGTCTCATGGTTATTATTTCAGTTGCGGTGTACAACTCTCTCTCTCTCTCTCTCCCTCCTGGCATAGTTTAAAAAACTGGACTCCCCTGACTCGAACAAAACTGACAGAGCATTGCCCAAGTTGGCTCAGTGTTCTGAACCAAGTGCTTTGAGCTCCTGAACTTGGTGCCACTTAAAGTGCTTTAGTGCATTTTACTCGCGACATCAGGAGGCTTTTGATAATTAGAACCATTCATGTTATTTACATTTGAAAGGGAGTGGAGGTCTGGTTTGTCTGTTTTACGTTAGAAGAAACCACGAGAGAGGAAATTCCCAACCCAACCCCCTACCCCAACCCAGTAATTCCTGGTTCTCTATTTAAGAGACAATGTCTCCTACAAGCGGACTGCATGTGCAGCTAGTGGGCCCCACCTTCGATCATTGTACCACTTTCACACTCACTACACCCTGCATTATTTGGCACGAGGCTCAATTTTACACACGTCTATCTAACGCAACTCTGGGTTTGAACTCCGAACAACCCATAGTTGGAAGACTATTAAAACTTTTAATGCTGTTAATGAAGAGTTAGGATAATTTTAATGGTGCGGGTTTTGTTTGTCCTTGTCCATAATCAGACCTTTCCGCCCCATGCCTCTATTGATACGCATACGTCTATTTCAGCTCTATGAGTTGTACTGCATATGATCAGTATGTAGTCCATTTATACGTGAAAATTTCCTCTGCTTACCATTTTCTACCTTTCAAAAGGCTAATGCAATTCTAGTTCTTGATTTCTTAATGGTAAAGATGACCATAACAACTCAAATAGCAAGGCGGACTCTTATCTACCCTCGTTTTCATTTGAAATTGTGTACTGCTAGGAAAAGCTCCCTGACTGCAAAGCCTCTAATTATACAAGTGAAATTGCCATTTTCATTTGAAATTGTGGTACTGCTAGGAAAAGCTCCCTGACTGCAAAAGCCTCTAATTATACAAGTAAATTGCTTATGCAATAAAAAAAAATCTATCTGCATCATAATGCTGCCTCGTTTACCCACTCACTTCTGTTTAAATATTGGACCCTATTGTACTATAAAATTCTTGTTACTTTTATTATTTAATCAAGCTAGAAACTCTTGTCAGGATTACTAAACTGTAATGATCATTGCGGAGTTCACCTGATTTTGACTTTTAAAGCCCCCAAATCTGCCCAATAACAATCTATATGCAGAAGTATACTCACTCTTTAAAACTACTAACCAAAATGCAACTTTTGTTCTCTTTACCTCTTGACCCTTGAGTCACTAGTTTTATCAGGTGTTAACATGGTAACTGTAGTTAAGAAGCCGCAATTGTGCCAGTAAGTCTTAACTAGAGGGCAAGATTATTTTAACTGCGATATTGAAGACACAAATGCAGGGATTTGCATGATTTGCTACTATCTGTTAGTATTTGAGCAACAAGGCTCATTTAGAGTTGTGGTTCGGACTGGATGGATATTGGCCCAACTCAAATCACATCATGTGGGAAAAATTCCTGTAAGTTGATCCAAATGAAACTCTTTAACATTCCCAATCACAGCCTAACTCAAAATTGTAGATTTCCTAGCTGAGTGCAATTGAGATTCTATTGGGGTTGAGCCGGCTGAATCATATATCAATTTAGATGCACAAATATTAAGCTTTGATTTGATGTGGTGTAGTACTAAGTAATGCACACTATATACAATGTCCATATGTTATTCATGTGCTCAGCAGGTCAAGTTCAGGTACATAGGGCCTGAACCTGAGCCCAAGTCCACATTATTTGCAAGTTACAACTTTAGATTAACACTTTTACTCTGGCTGGGAACTATATAAATAAAAAATAGCAAAGACAACAAGTAGGTTTGGGCAATTCTTTTCAACTTGTGAGTTGGTTTTTGTAAGTATTCATCCACAAATAGGTTTGGTCATTAAAGTTTAAAACAAGTAGCTCATCTCTATGTGCATTAAAGAAATTGCAGTGTAGTCTAGTGCTAAGGTCAATTATCAAATTATTAGTGCTTTTGCTTGTCTCCCATTGAATCTAAATAAAATATTAGGAAAATCTTGTACTCTTTAGTATTAAAAACAAGTTCCACTTGTTAATGTGAAATTTCATGAACACAATGGGGGTACCCCATCACATGCATACAACTACAAAAGCTCATATATTCAGTGAGTGTCATTCTCCCACCGATAAGGAGCCTCTAGGTCTAAGAATAGCCTTTTATAAAAGTAGATTCTATACTTGTATCATACTTGATTTTTTCTTGTTATAGGCTTTGATATAATCCCCACTACTATTAACTCAGTATGCTATTCATGCATAGGGATGTATGATAATCAGCCTTTTAGCTTTCTTTGGTTAGCATAGAAATAGCTGCCTCACCCTTTATGCTTTAAGCGGAAAGAGCAAGGCATCCACTAGTGGACAGCTGAGAGCTTTTAATTTTACTCTCTCCCCCTCTCTCCCAATGGCACCTGTTTTTTTTTTTTTGCTGGTAGTAATCACACCTGTCTTTTATAAAAAGCTCTACTTTCCTTGTTCTTTCAAGAGTTTCTCTCACAGAGACACACATGCACAAACACTAAAAGCACTACTCTCTCTCTCTCTCTCTCTTAGTACCAAAATCTCTGTTTTCCTTTTTCTGAGAAGGTTCCTTGTTTTGAGTTGCAAGTGGCTGTCCCAGGCTTTCGAGTGGAAGCCGGGGACGCCTTTGGGCCCATCTGTTAAAAATCTGAGTCGCTCAAGATGAATGCCATGCCCATATATGAAAAGTTTCTGAATTTCACTTGAATAGAAGTCTTTCCCACCATAAGATTGATGGTATGCTTCATGTTTTTGCTTGTATGCTTGTAGCTTCCTATAAATAAAAAGAAGCTTGTAGCCATGTTCATGATCCTTATATTGGTATTTGCATTGGCACATATTTTACTAGATGCAATTTGCAAAACATTCACAAATGTACATACAGCGTCAGGGTCATAAATATTATTATTAGGAAATTAGCATCATGGGTAAATCTCGGGGGTGTTCTCAAATCTGAGTTTTTCTGGAGATATAAAAACTGTTGCTGAAAATAACTAAAATCTTAAATAATAATAAAAGGATAAAAGTAAGCATAAACTAATATTAAGATTAATCTTTATGTATTCTGATATATTGCAATTATATCATGATCTTATGTATCTCGCCAATAATTTTGAGAAATTCAGTGAGTTGAGATGTCATTGTGAAATTTTAACATTTTGTTATAACTTAACAATATTTTTAAAGTGCCACTGGGTTCCCATGGACCCATGTATGCACTCAAAACATCAGAGCATGGTACCTCTTACTTGTGGTTCAATATCTATATACAAAAAAATAAGTTCTAGAAATTGGGGAGGCTTGTGCATCTATGATTTTTCCTGTATTTATACGTAAATATGTACAAAACTATTCAAGGGGTTTGTGAAGTAGAGAAAAGGGCAAAAAATAAATAAAAATCATGGCCTATTCATTGTGTGCCTACTTTTTGAAGGATTCTGATCACAATAAACAGTGTTTCAAATTTCAGTCAATTCAATGACACAATAAAACTAAATTTCTAGGAAATGTATACTTGCTAGGGCACTCAATTCCGTAACTGGTCCAACTAATCATAGGGGTCATGGAATTGGATACATAGGAATCCATGGTTCTCCAACAAAGAATTAGGAAAGAGGTGAATGGTGAAAGGATAAAAGGTGGAGATTTAGTAACTTTTATTGGATTTGAATTACTTGGATGATGGTTGGATGGGTATTTATTTTCCGTCTCTTATTTATTTATTTATTTATTTTTATTTAGGATAAAATATTTGATTGCGGATTTTTAGATATTCACCTTTGTGTTTTTAATTTTAACCACTTTTAGAAATACAAGTAGTGACAAATGGGTCATTTGGTTAAGCATTCTCGGAAGAATAAATCCAATCATCTACACGGACACGTGTACGCACGTATGCCAGTGCTGACAATGCGATTATGAGAACGGTTAATTTGGATTCGGGTTGTGATCAGTCGAATTAAATTAATCTTATTCTGTGGGCCCCCAAAATCTTTAATAGTTTTATTGGAACACCTTTTTTTCGTGAATCAACATTATGGTGAACAGTCGGATCCTTTATCAAAAGATGGGTTCGATTTTGAGGAGCTAGGTGCATGTATTAAGGGTGTAATTAACATGTTTTGTGTGGTCAGACCTGAACTTGCTTGGCCGATTTGACCGAAAGTGAAATTTGGGGGCGGTCGAGTTCAAATTTAGGATGGGTTGGGTTTGGATTTTGGGCCATCCATGGAACCCAGATGCATTTTGGTACAACGCAACGCTCGGTGTTGTATAATACACGGTGATCCCATCCCATGCGACCGTTGTGATCTAGCTGTGGCGCCCACCTGTTGATGGGACTGGGGGTGCATTTGTAAGATCTGTGTGGGCCCTATCTGTGTACAAAATTTGGGGTCCATTTGATTAGTGTAACCTGGCCTGCAAGTTACTAACGGTTTTATATTAAAGGAAATTGCCGTTGATTATACGGTCTCGTCCATTCGGTTAGGTGCAAAGCCTGAGATTCACTATGGGGTCTCCAATTGTGGTGGTTGGGGGTGGATGGCAATGGCGTGGTGAAATGAAATATGCATAATGTAAAATTCAGCAGTACACAAACATGTCCGGATTGATGTCTCGATGATTTACCTCCTTTTTTTTTTTAATTTTTTTTTATCATATGGACCTCGGACCTACTGTATAGGGCAAAATATTGGGAGTGTATTGTATCTGTTGCTCTATGTTTTGTGTAAAAAATGAAGCTGTCTAACTTATGTCTCATTCCCTTTTTATTCGTCTTAGGGATTATGTTTTAGGATATTATTTTTAAAGGAAGATTTTCTCATGTGGACGTTCATGTCATAAACATCGATGCTGTAAAATTAGAGATACCTAGGTAAATGTAATGCTAATTTGATGGGCCGAATGGAATGTTTGCATGCAGATGTTGCTAAAGGTGACAATTTCCCTATTTTTTTCTATGGGTCCCATGGAAAATAAAAAGGAAATTTTTAGAGTCTTGTATTGCATTGACACTATTTTATGATGAAATCGTGTCCCCGGTAGTATGTATCATCTATCTTGATCATGGTTTGGGGTATCTCAGTTGGCTTAGGACCACGGTTTGTACTCGAAGATTGTAGGTACGAAACTGCACTACTATACTGAGGTTATAGGGGAGTTTACTCGGCCTTCCTCTGGGCCTAGAGGGATTAGTCCAGCGCAAAGGGTTGAGAACCATCCGATAACAAAAAAATAAATAAATCGCGCCCTATGCATCGAGTGAGATGTAAACATGTCTCTGGGTTAGGTCTCTATACTCTTGGAGTTCGAAATTTGTAAGACTTCAGTCCCTCACATATGTTTCTAGTTTTTTATTTTTTATTTCGCAGATGAGAGTGTATGGTCTCTTCGAGAGCCGATTATTCTCTTAGGCATATAAAGTCTCTACCTTCCTAATGCACTGGATAAGTCAAGCTTGTCCTTGGGCAAGTGGCCCCTATGGAAGGAGCGTGAATTTTAAACCACAACCTCCGATTTCTGAGCCGTGGTCCTACCCAATTGCGCTACCCGTTGAGGTTCATATGTTTCTAGTACTGCAAAGTAAGGTTATGAAACAAATAACTTAAAAAGAAATTCACTCTTAATTTCTAATATTTTGCAACCTTCGATATCTAGAAATATAAGATGAGACTAAAAGATTGGTAGATGCTTAAGTTGGGAAACGTCCCCTCCACGGCCTGATGGCCAAACTTTTGATTTGACCAGAAAATTCTGCTCATCTCTGTCAGAAGATCTTGATTCTTGTCTTCTACAATGAATTAAATTCTACAATGGAGGGACTCTAGCAGGTTCCACCAACTGGCAAATAGTGTCATGGTGAGATGAAATTTGTGGGCCCACCTGGTGTATCACAAGGTGGGGGATCTGAATGGGGAACATGTGGATGGGAGCCCTCTGTTCAGAAAATCTTGGTAAGCTGATTCAACACTCGTCTGTATCCCATATAGTGATATATATCCACTGTAAAGGAGATTCTCTCACTCTCTCTGTGAATAAGCAAAGTGGATATTTGTTAAGCATATACCCATCCATAGAACTCCACATTAATGTAAAACCCTGAATCAAAGCATGATTATTATTTGAATCAGCTCTATGTTGTTTGAATCATGTCATCCATGAGCTAATCATGATCTCTTACACTAATCCAACCAAAGGATAAAAACATGCTTTCATCACCAACAATGCATAAAGGGTTTGACCAAAAACTTTAATTGAATGGGCCCTACATTGCCACAGGTCCATCTACTACAAGGCAGAGAACAAAACAAAAATATATTGGGAATGATAATGCATGTAGGCGATTGTATATGAACATTAGAGGGATAAAGCACTATCTATTTAATAAATTTGTGCTTTTAACATTAACCAACCCCACTTAGAGTTGGAGAGAGAGAGAGAATTGGCAAACTTGTATCTACATGAAATTCTTTCCATCTTAGATACTACCAACTGCATTATTTGATTTGTTAAAATGCAACAAGCAACCTACCATTCACTGCAACTACATAAAATATTTTGAGTGCCCCTTGTCATTCCTAGAAAGCTTGAGGAATTAGATTCATGGAGATTGAATCAAGGAAATTAATCCAACCATCATCATCTTCTTCATCATCTTCACCCCCAGTCTGGCTCCATCGGCTTTGCGAGCACTCCCCCATCTCATCATTCCTTGCAAACCGGCCTCTTATTCGCGGGCGGCTATCGGCTAGCGTCTTCCTGCAAGCATACTGATCCAACCAAGAAAACCACACCATTTAACAATATGAATGTATGTTCTCTCTCTCTCTCTCTCTCTCTCTCTCAATGGATAATATACATACCTTGATCTTCTTATGGAAGTTCCTTTGATTTCGCTTGCTCCGGTATCGCTCGATCCTCTCTCTTCGCGCTTCGGGGCTGTAACGGCCAACTTTGGGCACACCATCCTGGCTACAACTCTCATGGCCTAAAGGGCTTCCTGATATTTGGCCATGTTGCAAACTATTGAGTTTCTGATGCATAGAAACAAAACCAAACCCCAAGTTAGAAATTTTGAAGAAATTCAATCAAACCATCAATTAATTCTGACTAGAAGATTGATCTAATCATGATCCTAATAGAGTAATGCCAATTATTTCACAACTATCTAAGCGGGTGGATTCTCAAATTATTTACTAATTTTTTTTTTATTATAAAAGCTTTATTCCATTTATCTTGGTTCTACTTTATTCGTTTTATTTTTTCACTCATCCTTATTTAGAATAATATTTTTAATCAGTTTATATGATACGATATTCTAATATGTCTTGATGAAAAATAGTAATACCTGTAGGTCTCCGGTGCTAAAAACCTTTCGCATTGATTCTTCTTCGCAAGGAGATGAAAGGGGATGGTAGACATCCTTCTGAAGCGAGTGGCTACTTGCACTCCTTTGAATTACAATTGGGCGTTGGAGATAGGAAAGAAGATAGGAAGGAGAAGGGAGATTATTGTTTGCGCCCTCCGATTTGAGAGCTGCGAGAGCCTTGCGAATGGAGTCGAATGAGTGCGTGGCCAATTGGTCTTGGAAGGGTGGTGGAGGCGGTGGTGATACAAAGACTCCGGCCACCGGAGGGACTGAGGAATCAAAGTGTTGGGGGAGGAGGAAATTAGAGATGCTGTAGTCATACATGGCTAGAAGAGCATGGAGATGCTTGTGGAGAAAATGAGAGTGGGGGTGTGGGTGTTATATGGGCAGGCCAAAATGAAGGGAAGCTGGATGCTGACGTGGAAAATGACGTTGTCGTTGAGAAGGCGTTGACTCTTTTCTTGACTTGTCACTGCCACAAGACGTTTTTAAGATTCGGCTTCAAAGTTCTTCTTAACCATGTGTGTGTATGTCAAAAAATTCAAATTGCAATCAGAGAATGGGAAGGGTAAACTTTGCTAGAGAAATCACCATCACTAGTGTCACTGTGAAACAAGGCTCCCAACACCTGCAGAGAAGTTCACTTTTACATGATGGGCCTACCTGAGTACCACAGGAGGACAGCCTAAACCATCATTTTTTTTTTAGTTTAGCTGTAGGGTCTAATTAGAAACAATCTGTGTACTGACCATCTTGAATCTGGCCTTAACCCTTTTATGGACAGCAATATTTCAAAAATTGCAGTTATTTTGAGTTTATTTTGAAAATTTAAGAAAATGTCTCACTATAATATTTATGAGATTAATTTTCAGCTGGAAGATAAAGGATAAGAAGGGTTACAAACCCAGAATATAGGGCATGTTTGTTTTATTTATCAGTAGAGTAGAGTAAAATAAATGTCAAATTAATGGAAAAAATGACGATCAAGTATAGAAAAAGTAAAAATAAAATTGTTTGTTTTGCATGGGTGAAGCAATTTGTGTGTGCGTGAGAGAAACCTTTCAAACATTTACTTGTCTTTTATAAAATAAAGTTTTTTAGCCATTGGTAAAAATAAAACTAAAAATTTTGTAGCCTTCAACGTACTTTTCCACAGAGTGGCCTGCCAAACATGAGTAAGGTAATATTTGAGAAAGGACTTGATAGCATAGTTATTAATTTCGTTTTGTTTTGGTTGAAATGGCCGAAATTTTTCGTTTCAATCAAGTGGCCGAAACGAAATTTCATTCAAAACTTTTCGGTTTGAATTTAAGTCAATCTTGGCCGAAATGGCATTTTACATAATTAATTTTTTTTTACACCTATACTTTGTATTTCTTATATTTTCCCAAAATGAAATTCCAAATAATTTACTAGAATGGATTTAATCTATATTTATTTATTTATTTATTTTTTTACATTTATATATATGTGTATATATATTATGCTATATTTTTGCCAAAAAGTAATTCCGAAAAGTTTTGTCGAAATTTCGAATCAGCCGAAACTTTTCATTTATGTATGCCAGAGTGAAATGGGGCCCAAAAGGATATTGACAACTATGCTTGATAGTCCTTATTATTTGCAGTAATTATTAGCATTGTTGCACTATAATAATATATAAAAACTTGCTACTTTTTAGTTTTTATAATATTCTCTCACAGTCCTCCATTTTCTTTGGGTTTCAACTAATTCATTAACTTTTTTTATTTTTTAGTTTAATGGCCTGTTTTGTTCGAGGCATTTTCTGACAATGAATTGAGCTTATTGGAGATTTATAACAGGATGTCACATTTTGTCCGCTGAGCACTCCAAATATTTTGTTTGTTGCAATAATTTAGAATTCCAAAAATATATGAAAAGAGACTTTTTAGCATTATAAATTTTCAGTATTCCAGCATTCCAAATACTAGAGAGGGTTGTACATTTAAAATTCTACTTTAGGAGGCAGCAACTGGAATTCCCATAATTCTCCCAGACAAAAACTCTCATAATTCTTCTAAACAAACCCTAAGACTTACCTTCTGTTTTAATGATATTTGTGAATGATATATTAAAACAAAATGACTCTAATATAATCTTCTATCAATATTATTTTGGTAATGATATTTGCAACATTTGATGCATTGTTGGAGGCACCCACCACTAATTATCCGAAAGGTCCATCAAGAAAAATCTAGCATGGACCACCTAGGATGCGATATGATGGAAATTTTCTTCTGCACACCTTTGCGGGAAAGCTCATCCGGACCGTTCCCAAAGCAGGATCTCCTAAATTTCAAAGAACATGTGTGCTGTTACAAATGACCGGTACAAGGGAGGAAATCATCCTTCATTATGAACAACTAATCCCCATTTACATTGTGATTGGATGATGAGAACTGCAAGATTCATCAATTGCATTTTGAATTTGATGGATGGTATGGATGAGGATCATGGACTGTGGTCGCATGTGGGCCCCTCCACAGGTAAAAATGTCAAATGATAAAGTACTGATTTAGGGAGTTCATGTCGCAATCGAATCCATTGACAAATATTGGATTCATCATTTGAAAGTGATTACATGTGGGGCTCAACATCCATCCTCACATTGACAGCCTTCCAATCAATCCAATCACTACTAACCCACAAATAGATTCCATGTAGTGGACTCTCACCGAATTCTAGGTGATGCTGAGTCAACTCGTTAGAATTTTGTCACAAAAGAAGTCATCCTATCACTCTTGACAAATTTTGTAGGCTTGATTGAGAGCAATTTTGGCTGATATTAGCCAAGGGAAGGGAAGGGAATTCTACAGTGACTTGGGCTGAGTGGGGGCCATGTTTCAAAGAAGAAAAGGGTTGAGAGCTCTTTCAATAAATTTAAGGTTGGCTTTGTGAGTTTTATTTTCTATTCAAGCATCCTTTCATGGTATATTTGTGTAACACTTGAGTGTGATATTCGGTTGAATAAGTATATTTGAAGTAAAATCCCATTCCAATAAAAAATGACTTTATGTTGTAGCAAAGAAAATCACTTTACTTTTTCCTCTTTTTTTAGTTGAGAAGGAGCCTACTAAAGTTAGAAAAAGAAGCAACGTGCAGAAAAGCAAATCCTTTCATGGAATTAGTGTGACACAAATATACCCATTTTATGTTATTTTTTACTGGTTACTATTGAGTTATTAAACTTGTACCTAAATGGAGGCTACTTTTTCCTTCTAGGGTCCCTTTGGCTGCTTGTTTCAACAACATTGAACTTCATAAATTAAAAAAAAAATAGATTTTATTTTTGCATTTTGTTTTCTTTTTGTAACTGTGCTTTTGTTCATAAAATTAATTTTTTCCTCCTGTCAATGGAAGTGAAAACCAAAAGTTACTTGATTTCACAAATGTGTTATTTTACTAATTTACTAAGTACGGAGAGTAAACTATCAGAGCCTTTTTTTAGCATGTACATGTAGTTTTATTTCAACTCTTGCTAAGTCCTTAAACCATTTTAAAAGGCAATGTCAGACCTCAGTTTTCAGTGGTAATTAAATTGTTTACCTCCTGCACTCATTTCTCATTTTATCCTTTCTTGTTATTTCACATCCATTGAGATAAGTTTTTCATGATGATTTCAATGGTAAGTTGTCAGCGGGCGTGGGGAAACCAGAGTTTAAATAAATCAGGACCCAAAAATTTGGCCTAATTATTTTCTAATCCGAACCAGAAATGTGGAAAAACTAATTGGCATTTTTGTAACACCCATTTAGACAGATATTGGACCATTTGAATTGAACTAGACCAGTAAGGACTGTGGACAGGTGGTGATATGCTGAAAAGGAGTGTGAAAGCTAGAAACTCGATCGGCAGACATTTTGGTCAAACTGTTTGATGTGTGCCTTGGTTTTCACCTTCAACATGACCCCATCTATTTCTACTTAATTAGATCCTTACTTTTTAAAATAAAATGCTAAAAGACATCGATTCCCATCCAACTTGCATTTGACTAGAGGAAAGGAAACCCCACCCACTGAGAGAGAGAGAGAGAGAGAGAGAGAGAGAGAGAGAGAGAGAGAGAGGGTAATAGGGGATTGATGGGAGCAGGACCTAGTGCCAAAACCACCGGCCCATGCTCTTTTAAGATGTGTTTGAATAGAATAATAAATTTGATACATGTTCATTGCTTTCATGTAATTTAATGCATACCCATGTGAGAAGCAAATCATTTCAATCATTAATCTTAAGCTAAATATGATTAGTTTAGGATTAAGAGAAAAAATAATGGTGAGGGAGACAACTAAAGAGAATTAAAAGACCCAAGAAAGTAACATCATGTCTTCTATTTTTGCTTTACTAATCTATATATTTTATGACTTATATACAATGTATGCAATTGGAATAATCGCATGATACGTTGCTTTACATCGAAGGAATATTTGGTTGTTAAGGAGATTTTATGGTTGCTTTACTTCAGATGAAGATTATAATTAAAAAAAGTTAAAACTTTCACAAAGTAAGAAAAGCTTCAACTTCTGGAAAAAAGATAATTACTAAAATTGCAAAACATTCTTCTCTTTGTTTACCTTACTTTTACCTTGTCAGTTTCAACTTGGAGGAGATAATTACAAAAAATGCAAAACATTCTTCTCTTTGGTTAGTTTACTTTTACCTTGTTACTCTTTCTATATTTCTTTTGGTATAGATTATCCCATTATGCATATATATATATATATATATATATATATGGGATATGCTCACACAAGCTGCAGCCTACCTTATTACAATCTGGAGCCTCATAAGCACCATTTGGGCCTCACCTGGGCCTCACATGCTCTAGCTTATAATAAGGTGGGCTGCAGCTTGTGTGAGCATAGCCCTATATATATAGCAAGGCTCTCCTAAGCTCAAGCTTAGGAAAAAAATTCGTAAGCTCATGCTTGTGGGGGCCCACCTTTGGTCCATCCAAATGGACCAAACACATGACTTCTCTAAATTGAACATGTTTACCAACTTTCGGTCCGATCCGAATTTACTCAACCGTTGGATCAACTATGTATCAATCCAAATGGACTGTAACCGTTAAACTTTTGGGCTCATATGGAGATGATAGAAATCGCATTTGAGGCTAATTTTTTGTAGAGAGGAAGATCCCATGGAGTCTTTGAAATCCCCCCTACCCCCATCCCCATGTGGGCCCCACCACACACTTGAGCTTACCTTATCCTAAGCTTGAGCTTAGGAGAGCTGGCCCCATATATATATATGGGAAAGTTTCAAGTGCATCTATCCCTCACCATAGGATGAGAGACACTTCCCATTTTTGCACATGAAGACAAGGATGTGTACCTCACCCTATGTACTTGAAAATTCACTTTTGTACTTGAAAATGCCCAATTATGGAAGTGTCCCTCGCCCTATGGTGAAGGATGGATGCACTTGAAACCTCCCATATATATATATATTGTCCTTAAGGACTAGATCTAAAGACCTAGATCTCCTATGTGGATATCCCTCACTAGTATGTTTTATTGCAGTGTCAGCTTTACTATCCCATATGTCCATTTGGCTGAAGACTTAATTATGCCATGTTTGCATAACATTCTTTTTTGGGTTAGTTTACCTTAACCTTATTACCCTTTAATTATTATTATTATTTTTTGGGAAATTCTATATGCACCCCATATATGTGCTGAGCACACCCACATCCATTGTGAACAGTGACACTGTTCACCATGAATGTGGGTGTGCTCAGCACAAGGGGAGGGTGCATATAGAATTTCCCTTATTTTTTTCATTTGGTGGAGTTTACTTCATTAGTTAGGGCAAGATTAAAACAAGTACATAGTCCCCATGGACTAGGTCTTAAGACCAAGATCTTGGTATCGGCTTTTACCATCCTATAGGTTTTGTTTGAAGAAGTAAGTCATGTTTTTTGCAACAATGTGGAAGTCACATTTTTTGCTTTCATGGAAACGCTATTCCTGCATTTCCTTGTTCCTGAGAAAAATATGTGGAAATAGGATGCACTTTTCATAGAAGTTTTCTCGCCGCACCAAACATGGGAACAGGTATTGATGTGGAAATATGCCCAATTTTCCTTTCCCATAAAAATATTGTGGCACAAACGTGCCCTTAGTGAAATGAAATGAATGAGATTATCCCATGCAGCAAAGATTGGGAGTTTCTCGTGGCATCTATTCTTAGCAGTATCCCATTGTCCACAAATTTACTTAAAGCAAGTAAAAAGACACTTCATGGGATCTACAAAATTTGAAAATTTCAAACAAGCATAGAACAATGAGATGAAAAATTCACATCGACACACAACTCCAATTTATTGCCACTTTAGATAATTCCTTTCTGAGAATTCATATAATCCTGAACCAAACACTTCCTGCAGCTGCTATCCTTGTGGCTCACTTTAGGTAACCAGGACAAAAATGGAAGAAGAAAAATGCATTATTGAGTAGTAGGTTTTTAGTTTATACAGTAAGGAGTGTAGGCATTGCTAGTTGTATTTTTTAAAACTATGTAGGTTTCTGCAAACAGTCTATATCTAAGTATGTTTCAGAACCAAAGATTCAGAGTGCAAAATGGAAGGTGCTGGCCATTTTCTACTTTAAAAGGTACAAACTGACAGGGGCGGATCCAGGACTTCTAATCTAGGGGGCTGCACTTAAGTTACACTAAAAAAAATTCTTTGGGCTAAGATAAAACTTTTATTGAAATGTTGTCAAACTTTACAAGAAACATAAATGTTTCAGGCATCATCCAAAGAGAAAATCATGAGAATGAGTCAGAAAATCCACTAGAAAAAACCCAACAAAACCCATGTTTCAGTCATCATCCAAAGAGAGAATGATAAGGAGGAGAAAACCCACAAGAAGGGGGGGGGGGGGGGAAGAAAGAAAAGAAAAACCCAACAAAAAGCATGTTTCAGTCATCAACCACGTGAAAAAGGGAAGAAGAATGGAAGATTTGGGAGGCAATGAACCTGAATAGGAGACAAATTCTTCTAATAAAACACAGTCGCTGTATCTTGAGACTCCCCAAGTTTCTTACAAATGTTGTTAAAACCATGACTTTTGTTACTGATCAAAGGAGGATGACCAACAATGTGCTCATTTTAACATATTCAATAAGGAAGCTTGGTATCTGCCAAAATTGAAAATCTAGTTTTTTTTTTTTTTTGCTGAAATCTTGGGTGGGCTGCAGCCACCCCCGCCCCCCCTGCAAACTGAGCTAAGTGGCAACCCTCTTATCATTAGAGCTGCCAATTAATTTTAGTTTGTTTTAGACGTTACTGCTTGGCAATTTTTCCTAACTTTCATGGAAGGGAGCATTTCCCAAAGGAGGTGGATAGTCCTATTGAAAGAAATAAAGACATGATGAGAAGTTTGCCCGTTTATTTGGAGGTATTTCAGGCATAATTTTTTTATATTTTAGAATTTTTCACAGCAATAAATTAAGTTGCAACCCCCCCCCCCCGCCCCCCCCCCCCCAACAACCCGCAAAAAAAAAATATATCAAATTTCTTATTTAAATGGTGAGAATTCACAAAATCAGCCACATTTATGAAATCAGATGGGGAACAACATTCCGAGAATTCATAAAACCATCCAACAAGAATTCTCCACATTCTTGCAAATAAATGGGCCCTTAGGTAAATGGTTGTTTACCTTCCATTTATGAATTGGATTCAATCATATTAACGGAATAGTTAGAGGTCACCTGTTGGTGCCACATCTTGAACCCATGGCCTAATGATGTAAACCAAAGGTTTAAACCATCAAGACAAGGTAGAGATCGGCCACCTGTAGATTTCATCCTTGAACCTTCACCTTTTAATCCATGAAAGTTCTCTCCTGTTTACCAAGGCCATGTTTTGATCCTTGGAATTTGGATGCTCCGCGCTATCTTTACATGTAAATCTAATTGCAACCTTATCTAACCTCAAAGAGCAGAGCAACTGTTACAGACAAGCAAAACAGACATATACATTGAAAAATTCTTAGTGAAACAGCTGTATCCTCGTCTAGGTATACAATTGCTCATCTTCCTTTCTCAAAGTTCCACAAACTCCCTCTCTCTCCACGTGAATATCACATGCAATTACTGGTCTGTGAATAGAGAGAATATCACAACTAGATTTGGGAAATGGGAAGTACAGGGGACCCCACAAATTTGCACCCAGAACTCTTCCACATGGGCATGATTTTGACACTAGCATACAAGTTGGGTTCATGTCTATCATGATATTGATATATGTTCTTCAAGCAAAAAAAGAAAGGCCTCAAATACAAAACTAGTAAGTCCTCAGAATCTTCCTCTTCAACTAAATCTCAATGGTGTGTATCATGTAAATTACTGCAAAGGTGACATGATATTCATAGAGAATGACTGATACATGCAGGAGAGATCTTGCTAGAGCACACAGGATCAACGTTTCGCAGGCTCATTGGCTCTGACTAAGTTGGTGCTATGTCGGGCCAATGGGTGTGGGGTCATGGACCCCACTAGCCAGGCCACGGCTGGTGGGTGGGTCCACCAAAGTACAGTAACATACCCTGTTTGATGCAACCTTGCACAGGTGTGGCCCCAGCCAACTCTGCATTGAGGGGTCACATACATCCAAGAAAATCTTTCCTTCCAGTTCAGGTCATGGAGATTTCATGATATGATTTTAGATGAACACCACTTTGCACCCAGTTGACTCTGATCATAGAATCTTACTGCACATGATTGGACATCTGCCACAATTTCCTTTGGAATGACATGATAGAATGGCGAGTTTATTACCAATTGCAATGTTCCCCGACACTTTATATTCATTCAAGAAGCATCTTCATCTTGTGTAAGCCGAAGGGGTTAGGTTATTAGGGACTCGGGCATTCTCTTGGGGAGCTCTATGTTAAAAAATTAAAAAAAGAATTTTAGGGGAAGGGGCAAATGTAAAAAGAAAAATATATTAATTTTTAAAATTTACGCGGGGTTCTTAAGAATTTTAAACTATTTTTCAGGTCTGGGTGGAGGCTTCAGCCCCCGACCTTTGCACTTGGGTCCACTGCCGGTTAAAGTGACAAAAATTGGGCTGGGTTACTAATTTAGGTAGCATGTAGTTGGGACTGAACCGAATGCAACCCATTACTTACTCGAGTTGGAATTCAAACGGTAAGTTCAAAGGATTGATAGGTCAAATAGGAAAGAATTACAAGGTCGTATTACGTCCGTTGGTCATTAAGCGGGTAGCAAATGTCAACCCTAACCCAAGCCAGATGGAGGAAGGGTTATCTGAACCCTGAATTAGTGGGTTGTGTTCGAGTTAGGTTCATGGGTTGGGTCTGGAATTGAAGCCCTCATTTATGGTTGTCTGTAGGAAAGAAGGGCAAGGGTGAAGCTTTTGCAAGCTAGCCTTTTGAGTTGTTGGGCCTAATGTTCAAGTCCAAATTTTGGCTGAAGTCCAGGAGGCTGAGCTTGAGCTGAAACAGTTACAATTGGCAATATTTTGAAAATATTGCACTACATATATACCTTTTTTTGCTTTTTTTTTGCTAACGGAGGGTTCCCAATCCTTTGGACTAGACTCATCCCTCCGGGCCCAGAGAGAAGCCGGGTAAAACCCCTGTGGCCCCTAGGAGTGGCCCTTGGTGGTAACACAAGTGGACTCAACCTTCGGTTCCTGAAGAGGGGGGAACCGGGAGTCGATACCAGGACCTCTAGCTCCGGAACTACATATATACCTGAAACAATACTTTTCAATAACACCTCTTATTTCCAAAATATCATCAGAAAATGCAAACATAAAAAAAAAATGAGAAAATTAATATGAAATAGGAAATAGGAAAAATCTATAAAAGCATTTAAAAAAATATTTTTATAATGATGTTGTATTTCTTTTTATACTTTTACTATATATATATATATTAATTGTTTTCCACTACGTTTTTCTGATAATATATCCCCGCAAATTTAGCCCCAAAATTTGAAGATATCACAACATTTTCGTAAGACGATAATTAACATGAATCCTTTCTTTTGTCTTAATAAGACTATCAAAGCACGTAATCAAGTAAGTTTAGCCAAAACAAGTAGCTTAATTTGTATCCCAGTTATCACCAATTATTATCACATAACTACTTCATATCAATCATTATCACATAACTGTGTCATAGTATCTCATTATCTATGTCCTACACAATCTAAATCCGTTGTCTTTTCCAACTACAAGTAACCAAAGATGCTCCCATTCAATGTTTATGAAAAAGAAAGGCCAAAAAGAATAAAAAAAAAGCCCAGAAGTTATTTCCCACTCAAAAGTTTAGATTGTAACAAGATAAGATAACTGGGAGTTATTTGTCCAAAAAGTTCCCCTTGTGTCAACGTTGGTTAAGGTTTTTTTCCACTACTAAGGTGGGAACCATTATTAAGTTCATGTCAATGGAAATTTTGCATGGTGTAGTAGTAGCTTGTAGAAATGGTAAAGAGTGGCATGGTTTTCTAACCTCTTATATTTTCCTCTATGTGGGCGGTGAATGGATGAAATGTCACTTGGGGCATGTTGAAATAAGGAGTGCACAAAGCATCTAAGGTGGTAAGAGCCGTATGCCTGCAAAAGTTATATACACAGTGGAAAGTTGCTGCTTTCATGTAGTGTGCCAATGCTGATTATTACATCCACCATGTGATTGGGAAAGAAGAATGTCTTTGGTGAAAATAGGCAGTGAGTTTTCTAGAAGTTATGAGAGGCTTTTCCCCTTTTATTACAGTTCTAGTGACATTGAGTGGCAGGTCTCATGTACTTGTGATGTGGTTGTCGCAATTTGGTTGGCCTTTTGCTTTCTCAACATTTTTTCACTCTTTACAAAAGAAGTAAGTTTTTAGTGAAGAAGAATGAGACCAATGGCTTATACATGTTTGGTTTTAGTTAGTTAACCTTATAAGCAACTCTAAAAAGCAAGGTAGCAAGGTTTAAAACTGTAATTCCTATTCAATGATGAAGCAAATTTGATCAATTGTGATGAGGCTTCTAAAGTTGCAAAGACTGAATTGTGTGTTGAGTAGGATCAAACACCCATTATGGAGACCAGGAACATCCTTTGTGGAGACTTGGAGATTGTCTCTGAGTGATCAATCCCATCTAGTTCACTTTGTGCGATCCTGCGGTTCAGATGGACTCCTTGATTGCAGAATAAGACAATGAACATGTATCCTCTATTCACCTTCTTTTCGGGTACCCTAGTCAAGGGGGTTGAGATCCAAGAGACAGCTCGCATACACAAGAAAAAACAGCTCAATTAAGTGGAAAGGAGCCCATACAAGCAGGAAGACGTGACGTACATGGGATTGGAACCCCGGGCAGCTAGGTAAGAACTGACACTCCTTACCACTTGAATAAGATGATTGTGTCATAACTTGTACAGCGGAAGAACTGACGCTCCTTGAGGTGATTGTTTCATAACTTGCACAGGGGAAAGAGGTCGGATCAAAGCAAATTGGATTTTCTGAGCTCTCTCATAGTTTGGGCATCAAGGTTTCAATTAGTTCTATGGGACTATCCTAAAAATAGGTGGAGAACTTGGGTGGGTCTGGTACGGTTTTGGGCCACCTTGAACTCAACCTGAATTCCAAATGGGTCAACTGAAACCTGATCCCAAGCCAAGATAAACCGAGCTGGCTCATGTTACACCCCTAAGTTATATTACATCTTTGAAATACATCTGTAAGTGGACCTGACCTCGGGTCATCAAACAGACCAGAGTTCAAACCAGGTATTGATTTTTAAGCCCAAGTGCAACTCGAACATGAAAATTCCATTTGAATTAGGGATGAGATCAGATTAGGTCAGCTAAGTTTGAGTAAGAGACCCAACCCAAGTTGTAGGGTGTCCATGCCTTCATGGATCTGGTAGGGCCGGGCTGAAGTTGGGAATATTGCTGTGGCTGGGATTTAACCACAGGCCCTGACCCAGCCTATTGGCGTAAAATCTAACTCAAATCTAGCTCAAATCAGGTCAGAATCTGATTGAGCTCACGCTAGCCCAATCCATGATCACCCCACCCAAGTTGCATTGGCAATAGGTCAGATCAGGTTGAGCTCTCTGGATGACATTACCGGCCCACCTTGAACCTGGCATGTTAGTAATCGGGCTAAAAATAGCAACCTGAAGCCCACGTCGAGACCATTAACCGGAACCCCTAATTAACAGGTTGTCTTTGGGTTGGGTTAGTGGGTTATAGTGGAATTAGTCGGGTTGGGTCAGGTTCAGGGTGAGTCGTAGTTCAAATTGTAAAAGAGTGGACTCAGCAAGAAATCGGCCCAATCCTATGTTGGAAAGGGGCAACCCGAATTCTTAATTATGGGTCTAGGTTTGGTTCTGGCCCATGTTGAGGGCAAGGAATTGCATCTAGGAAGTGTTTTTTTTATTATATTTTTTTTAATCTGATCATCAATTTGTAGGCCATCAATTAGAAGGTCCTATCCTCTTAGGGCTATTACCAGGTTGGGCTCAAGTTGGTTCTTGTAATCTTGATTAGCCCTGACCTGATTATAGTTAATCAGGGCAGGGTGGAATCCCTGTATATGCTAGGAGCAGAGCCCTCTTTATTTACTGGACCTTGAGGAGTCCATTTTTGTCACCTAAACAAGAAATCAGTAATGTAAAAATATCTACATTTGTAATATTTGGGTTTCAGTCGAATCTATCTATCATTAGGGGATTCAGGTTCACTGGAGGATGATCTCTGGGTCTGACCCAAGTATTAGTTGGATCCATAATGTCTCAGGAGTCTCAGGTCCTACCTGACCTGTGCTGGACAAGATTCGACATTTCAAACTACAATCAAAAGTGGTGTTAAAAGTAACTGCGAACCCATGTTGTCCATGTAGCACAGATTATGCTTGCTTGGATCAATGGAACGAATTTGCAGTTTGTGATTCATAGGGCCCAGCTCGACTCATTCCAAGGACCCACTTCATTAACAACTAGTGGAGTTACCCATGCTAACCAGGGGCAAGTGATAGAGGCAGGGATGTAAATGGGTCCCCAATTCTTCGATTACCCGGAGGTTCTGACCCGTTAAAAATTGGGTCTGGATCCTTATTTAGACCCCGTTAAGTAAATGAGTCCGAGTCCAGTTATACCTTGGTTTGGACCTGTGAACCTAAGACCTGACATATTACCTCAATTTTCAAAAATCTCTATTAAAAATCATGTTTTTTTTAATATCATTCTCTACCTAGACCCATACCTGGATCCAAACCCATCCTATATATGGTTCTAGTTCCAAATCTAGAGCCAAGAAATCAGTTCCGAAACGGTTCTGGGTCCAAATCCGGTTCCACCTTTTTTTTAATGATTTCAGTTCCGGGTCCACCATGGACCCGGGCAAGAACCGACCTATTTACAACCCTAGATAGAGGACATTTGCATGAGGAGACAATCATTTACAACATAAGATTTGTTCCTACATATTATAATTTACAGATATAAAGGTCCTTCAAAATAAAAATAAAAAAATTGAAAGATAAAAGAAAGAGAGAGAGAGAGGATTTTTTTTCAACTTAGAACCATAAATCAAATGGCTAAATGAACCACAAGTTGTATCAAATGAAATAATTCTCTTTTTCGCATTTTGATTTATTAAACAACACATTTTATAATTTGTTTTATTAAAATATTGAATGCAATAGTGAAAGATGAACCTTCAAACTAAAGAAAGAAAATTAAGTAAAGACAAAGAAAAGATGAGGGCTATGCCCATGTTTACTTGAACTTTTTATAAGCGATTTTTAGAATTTTAGCTTTTGAGAAGTCGAAAAAAGCTGTAAAAATTAGTTTGTCTAATTTCTTCCATTGGGTTGAGTGCAAAACAGTGGAGATGGCAATAGCTTGCCTGATTTGACTCAGGCTCAAGGCAAAGTCGAGTTTTGCTGCCTTGCCCCATTTATAACTATTTTAGATAGTTTTTGAAAAAACTTTAAAACAAAAACTTAGGTAGCTTTATGATAGAATCAGTTTAAAAAAGTGAAAGATCTTTGAGGCTTTTAGAATGTATAATTTTTATTATAAGATATGATATAAGGTGAAGATATAAATAAGACCTTAGCTTTCATAAAGCCCCTTAATTTATTTTTAATTAACTAATTCATTTAGACCAACATCCCAGGAGGAAAGGAAAACGTATGTTTTACAATAATCAACATCTTATTGACAACGTTATTAATTCATCGAGGGCCCTGTCTAAAAAATATATTATTAGGGAATTAGAAATCATTTGAGGCTTTTGACCCACGGTGATCGTGAGTGGACCAATCACGATCTGCCACGTTAATGTTGGCAGCAGCCTGGTGTGTATGGTAGGAATCCTGCAATAACATAACTGACCGTGACAGATCCACTCGCGGTCACCCATGGGGTAAAGCCTCACCGATCCCTGAATCATTATTAGGCCATTTGAATTGAAGAGATGGGTTTGTGCAGGGGTGTTCATGGGCCGGATTAGGGCATATCCAGGCTTGATTTGACTTTAGAAACATTGACTCAAGCCCGACACAGGCCATAAAAGTTAGGTTCAAGCTTGCCCATTTAATCAATCGGACCAGGCCGAACATGACTTTTCATCACTTTTGTGGGAATTAGAGTACTAATTAAATTAAATTACATGCATTTCTTACACAAGTCGGGCTGGGCTTTCTATCACTCAATCCAAGCCAGGCCCAAAGCGGGCTAGCCCCGGATCAGCACCCATAGGTCTGTGGGTCCCACCACTGTGGGTTTATACTATACTGCTAAAACCCTATTTTCACATTCCCATTCCTCCTTCCTCCTGCAAAATTGCCACCCAAACGCACAATTCATTTCATTTCCAGTTTCTTCCAAAATGCAGAGACTCAGCAGCAGCTCACTGAGAAACCTACTCAAACCGGGCGGTCCGATCTTCAAAGCGAGTCAATTTGGGACTCAGGCCCTTCTGACTCGCGAACCCGCTACCAGAAGCTTCTCGACAGCTGGTTCAGAAGTAGAAGCTCCTCCTCCCTCCTCCGATCCTTTTCTTCAGCCTCCACCTAAACGTACGTATATGATCCCGATCTTAGTTTCTCTTGTTTGGGTTTCCTTTTTCCTGTAATGTAGTTTCATAGAAATCGCTGAAATCAGTTTCCTCATTTACATGTAATTGTAAGTGGTTTTTGGCAAATGAACAGAGCTACTCTTACTACTTATGATGGGGTAACTGAGGATATCCAAATGTATGAATCCTCATTTACGCGTAAATTGAGTTACTTATGAAGATTTAAACAGACCCTTGTTTGAATCTACCATTTGGGATATTGGGAATGGAAGGAGTGAGTTCCATTTGCCATTCCTGCTCTGTCTTTCATATGGGGCCTGCTTTTGGAATCCTAGATTTTGGATATGGGTTTTCTTTTTCTTTTTTGAAATCAATGGTTCTTGGCAATTCTGTGTAGATTTGTTGTTTGGAAGTGTTGGGTTTTCTGTGTTAATATTTTTGGAGTTCTATAATCTCTTTATCTTAAGTCCTGATTAGTAGCAGGTCTTTCAGGGTTTTATGTGTTGAGCAATTTGGTCCATTTGGAATGCTTTTCACTGAAATGCCTGTGGCGGGAATTTCTCAAATGGAAATTTCAGGGGGCTATTTGTTTAATTGGTTTTGAATTCCTAGGATTTTTAAGCAATGCCTTCCTATCAAAGGTGGGAGGATCCACCATTCCCCCAAGTAAATTAAATCTTAGGAAAGCGATGGTCTCAACAAGAACTTCGCCTTAAACCCTTCACTCCTCACTTCCCTAAAACTCCTTTGACAACAGTCCCAACATCCAAATTTTAGTTTAATATGAAGTGGGCAAAAAGGCAATTAATGTGTATCTTGATTGGGAGGATATCTAAGCAATGCTGTTTAATGAGAAGGCCAAAAGGTGAAGGTGAAGGCCTCTGAGGGGAAGTGATAGGAAAACCGGCAAGGAATCATCTCCGTGGATGGTTCCCAAACGTGCCTGAAAGGAAGTATCTTTGATAGGAGAGGATTACTTACCGATCATCCAAGTAACTTAAATTCTAGGAAAGTGATGGACCGATGATCATATTTACATCTCCACTCTAGACTAGAACCTTCACTCCTTACTTCTTAGCACTCGTTTGATCCTCCACTATAATGTATTCTTGGAAATTTAGTATCGCCCAGGCAAATGGGCTCAAAATTTTTATTATGAATCTAGGCATTTGGGGAATTTTTAGGCCTTCCTCTCTCATCACAAGAATTTCAGGGGATTTTCTTTACTGGCATTTACTATAAAATGCATTTGAGAAGTTATTATTTTAGTTATCGCACCAGAGAAGGATTTTTTACATTTCAGGAACCCAGAAATCCTAGCAACATTCCAAGCACAAAATTTCTATCAACTGGATTTCAGTATCGTAAAATTTCAGCATTTTAATGATGCCACCATTTAGTAACGTCCCTGGCCAGTGTTATTTTCTTTTAAATGGGCCCATAGCTAGAATATTGACTCCTTCTCCACTTTATCTGTAATGTTGTTTTCTGCTCATTTGAACTGGTATGATGTTGTGTAATTATGTTTATCTTATCACTTTCAGGTTTGGTCTATGGAAAGTTGACTGGTGGAGGAAGAAATGCATTGAAGTCCGATGTTATCCAATTTTTTGAAGGGTGTAACTTGTCTCCTGAAGACATAAATGTTAATTACAACAAAAGTTATGCTGCAGCTGGAATGTATGTTTTATTTGCTCTTTGTTTCTCCTGTATACATACTTCATCATCTTAATTCTGTCACATCATATATCAATAATGCATCATGAGAGAGGAGCTTTTAACATTTATAACTGGCACTAGTTTACTTCCTAGTTTCTTTGTATTTGATTCTTTAGGTATAATGCATCATGAGAGAGGAGCTTTTAACATTTATAACTGGCACTAGTTTACCTGCTAGTTTCTTTGCATTTGATTCTTTAGGCATGATGCATCATGAGAAAGGAGCTTTTAACATTTATAACTGGCACTAGTTTACCTCCTAGTTTCTTTGTATTTGATTCTTTAGGCATATTGATAGTAGCCATAATATGAAAATTGATAGCTCCAATGGAAATAACTTTTTATTTTTTGAATGGTAATGCAAATTGATGTAAATGCAAGATGGATTGGTACCCAGAGGTCAAAATCCTAGTTGAGCTTGAAGATGATCGGGTAATCAACACCCAACACAAGAACAATTGCACACTCAATAACACATGGGAGAAATTCTCGACTTTATTAATCAATAGAATGCAATCAGAAATGGGGGATTATATGTACTTACATAGAGATAGACTAGGTGACCACTTGCCTATTTGGAGTAGGTTCCCAATGAGAACTATTTACATCTTTCCCTTCCTAGAGAATAAAAGAAGAAAAACCTCAAAATAATTAGAACTTGCCAAAGTTTTACTTTCCTAACTAGAGTCTTAACAGTAATAAAATAAACTTTCTAGAACTGATAAAAAGACTTTCTAAAATTAAATAAATCCCACAGTAGTAACTGTGAACCCACATATTAATGATAGATGCTATGGAGAATGAGGCCTTCCTGTGTTGAAAATCCATTTGGACTCAAAGACTTAGGCTTGGTGGGTGATGGCCTGTCGGGCCTTAGGTGCAATGGGCTTTTGATGCAGATGGACCTTAGGCCACATGTGTAGGGGCCACATGTGTAGGGCCCAAGTAGATTTAGGATTATTTTATTTCACTAATTGTATGTTAGTTTTTAATTTTATTGTAATTAGGATTAGGTTTCCAATATTGTTTAGTTTCCTAGTTTAGTTACATTTCTTAGCCCCTAAGTTATGCTTTCTTATTTATATGGCATTGTAGACAATTATTTTCAGAGAGTTGGCTAATTGATTTGGGTTTTCCCATTGAGGTGCGTCCTCTTTATTGTCTCCGCGGAGACTTGTTGAAGTGTCTCCGGACACGTGCTTCGGTAGTTGGCACACTTTGTGCTTCAACACTTTCATTCAAGCCCTAACCCTAGGGCTTGCATCAGTTGGTATTAGAGCCAAACGATCCTCATGATCAATTAGCATGATCCATCTATCCATCAATCTCCCTACCAACCCATCATCCCGATCTAAAACCCCGCTTTCTCGTCTCATCACAGCATCTGTCACTACCGCAATCATCCCTAAAGCCCATTTCTGCTTCCTGAAACCCAAATCCATACCACCCAGAAAACCGCACAACCCTATCACTATCCCTTGCTCCAAAATCACCACCGCCGAACCCGAACCATTCACCCAATCAATCCCAACTCCCTTCGATAACGCCAACCCCACCTCTCCGACACCCTCTCCAAGGCCCATCCTTCCCTAAGATTTTCCAATCTCCACATTCCCTACGAAACCGAAAACATATAAAAAAGAACAAACCATCTTCCACTGTCGTAGCCAAAACCAAAACCTTCATCGTCCCAGCCATACCTGTACACAATCACCAGTCCATCGCCTCTTTCCCGTGACACTACCATAGCCTCATCATCATCATTCAACCCTGAATCCCACTGCCAAAAGAAGAAGAAAAAAAACCCCAGCCACCCTCTTGTAACCCCGAATCCCATTGCCTAGACGACCATCTGTCGCCTTCCTAGAAAACCCCCACTGCCAATCTCCAAGTATCCCAGAACCTAGGAAGTACCATGCACATGACTACAACATCATGCCATCCTCGCCATCGCGCCACCAGCATCCTCCTTGTCGCCTCGCCGCTTGAGTCGAACCAGCCCCCTATCTCCATTGTTCATCCACAAGAAAGACGAAGGTAGAGAAGGGTTACAACTTTCAACCCTTTTTTCTCTTCTTTTGGGCGCTTGGATTGAAGCAGAGGGAAAGGAGGCCTCACATGTGCCTATCCAAAATTCTCTTCAGGCTGAGTTCAGGTCCAAGTCAAGAGGGCCTAATACAGTTGGATCCAACCCATGGAGTATGAGCCATAGTTTGGGCCTGATTTCCAAATTTGGGTCAAGCAGATCTATAGATAAGGTAAGTCCATTCTTAAATCCAAGATGAAATTCCATTTAAGTAACTTCTACAATGCACTTCAAAGAACCAAATATGAACTTAATTATGGAATATGGTATGCTTTCGCAATTTCTTGATTTGAAACAAGAATTGTCCTTTGTTGAATACTTTGACCAATTTCAAGGCTCCAAGATGCATGTGGAATGGAAGATGATGAGGAACATAATTTAATTAGTTTTCTCAGAGGCTTGAGACCGGGTATAGTGGAGAGAATGAATGATTGAAAGAATATTCATGAGGCATATTGGGAAGCAATTCGTATTGAGCGCATGCTTAAACGGTCTCATCTGTGGCAAACTAAGGGTATCTTGTGAAAACCGTGGTGGAGGATATCCAAACTGACGTTGTGATGCCATAACCAAAGCATGAGCAAAATGACAAAAATGGACCCAAATTTCCTTCTATGAGTCTTTATGATCAAGAGGTGCAAGCAGCAAGGAAAGACGGACAAGTTGTTGCAAAACTCCACATTAATTCTCACATTGATTTTGTCTTCGGGGATCAACAATGGAAACTTGGAGATGAACAACGGCTGGTCAGAGCTTGTGATTCGATGGTGCAGATTCCACACATGAAGTGCCGAAAGGTTCAATCTCACATCCATATAACATCCGGCTATCAAATGAAGTTATACAAGAAGATGTATATAGAAGCTGCAAATCAACCAACGAATTGGAAGTTCGTTAGACTGATCTTCGACTCAGGTGGGCATTTACCGAGCTCAAGTTCGAGTTCTTTCCAAGCCGGGGAGAATGATGCAGATGGACGTCAGGGCTCAAGTAGATTTAGGATTATTTTATTGTAATTAGGATTAGGTTTCCAATATTGTTTAGATTCCTAGTTTAGTTCGATTTCTTAGGCCCTAAGTTATGCTTTCTTATTTATATGGCATTGTAGACAATTATTTTCAGGGAGTTGATTAATTGATTTGGGTTTTCCCATTGAGGTGCGTCCTTGTTATCGTCTCTGTGGAGACTTGTTGAAGTGTCTCCGGACAGGTGCTTCGGCACTTTCACATTAGGGCTTGCTTCAGCTTTTGGTTCAGCCCCATCATGGTGCAGCCTAACCTGCATCAAAGAATTCACATGCTCTGAGCTACCTTTTGTTCCATGGCAATCCTTTATGGTCGTCCACATAGGAAGTTGAATTCTGACTTGATCTATATTCAAATATTGAGATACTTCTCAAAAAGCTTGATTTGCGTTTTGTTTAGTAGTCAAATATTTTTTTCAATTTATCTGGTTGAAACCTTTGCGGCAATTGAAAGTCTCATTTTGGCATACTAATAGTAGCAGTAAATGAAAATTGAAATCATATAGTATGGTTCAAAATCACATGATACTGTCATATGAATGAGCATCTAATACCATAGATGTCTAAGATCACAAGAGTAACCAGTGAAAGTCGTAGTAGTACTATTCTTTTATTAGTAATGAAAAACTCATTGATGTGAGAAATATGCAGTGGCAAAGAAGTTGTACTTTATAATGGTTTATATGCTATCTATATTGTGTGTGCACCTGGAAAGAACTTCCCCGATAAAAGAAAAAAAAGGTTACCCCTAAACACAAATGAATCCCCTCCCCTCTTAAAACACACATGCGTGTGCGCACACACACACACGTGCACAAAAGAGAAAAAAATTAATTGGCGAGCTTGACATGTCTTTCTACACCTTGTTTAGCCAATTCATTTACCGCTTTGCGGCTTTGTGATTAGAGAAACAAGTGCAAATAACCCTGACATTGAGTCACAAAGTTCCCTGTCTCTCTTGCAATAAAAACCAATTATGATCCAACACTTTCCTTTCAGCCCACTTAATCACTTAGGTGCCTTAGAGGAATCTTACGCTCTAAGAATCCCATTTCTTTTATAGCTTTCATGCTGTCCAATCTGCTTCATTAGATTTATTTCACCTAATTTTTTTTGATAACTGTAAATTTTTTATTGCTCCCAGAAAAACAAAACAAAAAAAAAGAACAATTACAACAACCAAGAAACAAAAAAAGTCTAAACATAAAATATCATTGTATTGAGAAAAACTCCCTCCTTTGCCAATTTATCAGCCTCAGAATTTGCCTCCCGAAGAAAATGATGATAAGTTGCCTCCAACAGTCTTGAAATATCCTGAACCTCCTCAATCCAATGCGCCAGATGCCAGGGAAAAGAAGTCTTTCTTGGCCCCCATTGAATTGCAGGAAAAGAATCACCTTCAATGATAGCATTAAGACCTGCCAAACGGCGCAACTCATGGCAACCAATCAGAAGAGCAAAGACTTCAACTTCATTAGCATATTTATTTCACCTAATTGGTCTGATAAGGTAAGCAGAGTCATTCTAATTATTTGTCAACACCTCTTTAATCCCTGTAGTACTGGTCTTGCCTTGATCTGATCCATCAGTACCAAATTTCGTCATCCCTTATTGAGAGGTTTCTATGTTGTCTTGGCTTTTGCTCATACTTTGCCTTCCAACATTGAAGCCCTCTAATAAACAGAAGTACTTGACAGACCAAACCCCTTGAAGGCTGTAGAAAAAGTTAATCTGGGCTTGATTACTCAAAGGATATCTTCCTCGCATTTTTCTTTTAAGATTGAAAACTCTATCATTGCTCTTTTTTCATGACAAGCACATTGGTGCTAGAGGCACAGTTTTGCACAATGCCTTCTCTCGCTTTTGGAATGATCGGGCTTCCCTTATATACATAAAAAAGTTTTCAGCGACACTAAAAGAACCCAACTCAAGCAGAGGAGAGCAGCCACTTTGAAACCACATGTTTCTTCCATAGATGCCTGCTGCCACTGAAGTGATGGTTGATGGAATCGTTCTAAATCTTGCACAGTGAACAATAATGAGAGGCATTTAGTGCTGATATGCTCATGCAACTTATCACGTTCATTGAAATAGCTTTCTAGCAATTGCATACATAGTTTAAAATATTGGCCATTACGTTAAGGTCTTGGCCTTTATGTATTTCTTCTCTGTTCACTGTTGCTGTTCTGTAAGTATAATGGCTTGAAACATAAAATACATAGCTATTTTGTATACAATGGTATGTGTAGTTTTTTAGATTTTATTTATATCTAAAACACTTCAAAAGCCCTCAAGATTGCATTTTTCATATCTTTGATTGTTTTAGAATTTTGAAAATATAATTTTCACAATGAAAAAGGACTAGATGAACCAATATGGTATAATGGTTTGAACTGTCATATCGGTCATTAAATAATTGTTCTGGCCTTTGCCATTAAATGGTGCGAATTTGTTTTTTTCAACAATGACTGTAGACCAACGAAATACTTTGTTTTGATGTGCAACTAACTTACTCCAGCCAAATAAACAAATGGGACGACTCAAGGAGGAAGCAAAGCCTTAAACAATCAGCCAAGAACGGCCTGAGCAAGTTCCACCATTATATCATTAAATTCTGGCTTGCCAGTTTAAGGGAAACGTGAACCAAAAGAGCGAATTATATTGGACCAACTCTTAACTCTGCTGAAAGACAGACAATGAACCGCCTACCACCTAAGACCTCAAAAGCACTAGTAATGCAGCTCTTGGCCATAGCTCACACGGGATCCACCAAATTGGTTGGCCAATTCTTACTTTGGCTGGACTTTCAAATTTCTCAAGTTACCAAGTTGCAATGTGAGAGAGATTTTTTCAATTCTTTCTTTATTTGTTACGAGTAATTAGGAGTCCTTGTTCAGAAAGACTTCGGAATTGTTTAATGATTAGAAAGTGTTTTGTTTTTGGAACTTGTGTAGATTGATTAGGAATTTGTTCCCTCTATATAAGATTGTGTTGAAATGGACAAGAGATAGATAATTTTGATTGGAATTGTTGATATACATTGTTATGACGTTCACTAACAGCTCAAGCTTTTGGTGTAATTGGTTATTAACATGGTATTACAACCAAAGTTCATGAGTTCGAAACTCGGAGGCATGTTACCTCTATCTGTCTATCTGGTCTGTTCCGTTCTGTCTGTCTATTGGGTTTTACAGCCTCCTGTTCGATCGGGGGGGGGGGGGGGGGGGGGGATTTATATCCATTGTTATGACGTTCATTAGCTGCTCGAGCTTTTGGTGTTACTAGTTATTAATAAGAATAAGATTTATTTATTTATTTTTTTGTGAAAAGGCTTTGGGCATAAGCCTTGCTGTTGTCGGCAATGGCCCTCTAATTTGATCAGGCATGGATGAGAGGGGAATTCCAGGAAGGACAGACGTCTTGCCTCACTCTTCGGCTATGATACCAATTGACGCAGCCAAAGATCTGCGATCAAACAATAGATCAATCTTCCGAAAAATTGAGGTTTGATTTGGGCGAGAGTCAGTCTTGATCCAAGCTGTTTCTCGCTATTTCAAAGGGCACTGCAACTTCCATGTTTTCTTGCGATTCTGCCATTTACTATATCCATAAAGTTGGTTAGGACTGAGCTCCAAGTCTGCTATTTGCCAGTTTTATGGCTGTGGATGTTGAGATGAGTCCGGTTCTTGGTGCTACGTGAGCTGAACTTGGAATTTTATTCTCCATGTTGGTTCCTATTCATGGGCCTGGATGTTGATCTGTGTTGAATTGTTTCGTTGCTGAACTTATAAGCTGTTCGTGGCTGATGATTTATATACATTGTTATGACGTTCATTAACTGCTCGAGCTTTTGGTGTTACTGGTTATTAATAAGAATAAGATTTATTTATTTTTCATTTTTTTGTGAAAAGGCTTTGGGCATAAGCCTTGCTGTTGTCGGCAATGGCCCTCTAATTTGATCAGGCATGGATGAGAGGGGAATTCCAGGAAGGACGGACGTCTCCCCAGCGATCGCTCTTCGGCTCTGATACCAATTGTCGCAGCCAAAGATCCGCGATCGAACAATAGATCAATCTCTCGAAGGATTGAGGTTTGATCTGGGCGAGACTCAGTCTTGATCCAAGCTGTTTCTCGCTATTTCAAAGGGCACTGCAACTTCCATGTTTTCTTGCGATTCTGCCATTTACTATATCCATAAAGTTGGTTAGGACTGAGTTCCAAGTCTGCTATTTACCTGTTCTATGGCTGTGGATGTTGAGATGAGTCCAGTTTTTGGTGCTACGTGAGCTGAACTTGGAAGTTTATTCTCCATGTTGGTTCCTATACATGGGCCTGGATGTTGATCTGTGTTGAATTGTTTTGTTGCTGAACTTATAAGCTGTTCGTGGCCGATGATTGTTAGTAAATTCGAGCTGAATGAACCTGGTAATGGCTAAATCACAACAAATTTTGAATGAAAAGCCATTCAAAGTGTTGGAGATCAATGATAATGCTTGCCACCTAGACTCATCAGAAGGGCAATTTGTTGTTTTCTATGAACTGGGAAGACAAATTCAGTCAAAGTAGACTACATCAACCTGAGCATTCTAACTGGGAATGGAATGATGCAATTGCAAGTATTAATCTAGAAATTAATCAATTGAGAGAAGGGGGATGGGATTGGGCATGTGGCCTGGTTTATTTATATAAGGTGTATGAACTCATGTATGATCAGAAAGTTATGAAGATAATCAAGCTGTTACAGTTGTGTGATTTTAAGGGAAAAAAAACTTGTATAGGCGTAAGGTAGTAATAAAAATTGGATTTTTCCAAGATTAAAGAGGAATAAGAAGTGTGAGAAAAATAAGGGGAGCTATTCACCCAGAAAAAAGAAACATATGGAGAAAATCAAGGCTTGGATAATTTCAAATCGTTGTTGGAGATATCATAGGGTTTTTGTTTTTGTTTGCTACAAGGGACACTTGAACTAATGCACTCAAACACACAACCCATGTCCCTAACCAGCCAGCTTAGATACAGCTTGTGACCATAAGGGGCTTTGTTTTGTTCCCCATATAAACCAAATGGATAGAATTGTAAAAGCCATATGATATGCGTTATTCTCCTTTGATTTTAACCTGTGAACAAAATTAAAGGTTGTTTCTCTTGTTGCTTTTGGTTTAGTCAACTACTACTAAGGAAATGTTTCATTCCACCAGGTACATTGAAAATTGCACGGAAGTGGAGTTGACTATGTAGATATGTATTCACCTTATTGCCTTCTTCTTGGCCCCCCTTTGGTTGCTCCAATCTTCCCCCCTTTGGTTGCTCCAATCTTCAGATCTGCATGTTCGTGAATTAAAGGCTATACTTGTCTCATATATTCACATGTTGATCCTGAAAAACTTTTGGGTTCTCCCCATCGTCGTCATCATCATCATCAAGGCCTTGTCCAACTATATTGGGGTCAACTACATGAACTTTGTTCTCCATTTTGGTCTATCCTTGACCAAATCCTCAAATGAGTTGCACTTCTTCGGATCTATCCTTTCTACTTCCATCCGTGTCCTCTTTGTCCTACCTATTGTCCTTGAGAGATCACCAACCTTCATAGAAAAACTTTTCCTCAACAGCGCCGATGGCCTGTTTTGGACATGTTTGGGCACGTTTGTGTAACCTCCTTTCTGTAGAAACACTAGGGGAAAGTTGACATTTTTCCATCATTTGATGCGAACACTTATTTGCGAGGAAAATCTTGAATACCAATACAATTTTTTGTGATTCCGTGGAAAAGCATTTCCTTTCTTTTTTGGTGCGTGGTTTGTTTTATTTATTTAGTTGTTGTTTTTCTTTTCTTTTTCGTTTTTTTTTTTTTTTGGGGGGGGGGGGGGGGGGGGGGGGGTTTCGTGAAAAAAGAGGAAGTCTGTTACCGATTTCCGTAGGAGCAACACAAATATGCCCTTAATTTATCACCGATTGATGCTGCCCCCTAAATGCTCTTGAACGCGCTCATTTTTAATTTTGTTTTTCCTAGTTTTACCACACATCGATTTCAACATTCTCATCTTTGCTACACTCATTTTTGGCATGTGTTTTCTCCTGAATTACCAACTACTGCTCCATAGGTCATAGATGGTCTAATTGCCGTCCTGTAAAATTTTACTTCAATCATGTTGGTATGCGGATCACAAAGCACTCTAGAAGTAGAAGCGAGTCTTCACTTCAACCATCCAACTCTATCCTATTGAATTCTCCTCCATTGATTGAAATTTGACACCAACTGAATCTATGGTTTCTTTTGGGTTTCTATATCATTGTGAAGAGAATACTGATTCTGGTACACGAGCAGAGCATGATATCTCTACAAATTTGAGTCCTTGTAGGTAACTACTTGTAAATTAGTTGTTCCCAAGATACCCTTCTATACTTTGTGAACACTAATATAAATACATGGCCCTCCCTCTAAGAGATTATGGAAAATTTACAGGAAACCTAAGCTTGTCATGGTATTTGAGCAATTAGGTTTTGAGTTTATGGTACTAGGTGTCATACCTTTCTGCTTCTCTTGATGGTAGCTTGGTTTGGCCTGGGCTTGGCTTTCGAGATTTTTGGGCATTCTTGGCTCGGATTTGTGGGTTCGTACTTCGTAGATCAGAACCTCTCTACCAAACCTTTGCAAGTTGGCTCTGTGCATTTAGGGCCTGTTTGGATGTATGATGAATTGAAGTATGGTAAGGTGAAGCATCAAATCAAGAGAGAATAAAACATAAGGTGTTATGATGGTGTTTTGTTTTTAGTTGTTTGGTATGGAATCTTTTTCACTTTTTGTATAGAAAAGTGGAGTTTTTTTTTTGTCTTTTAGTGGAGAAAGGAGGTTGCTTTTTTTACTTTTTTTGAAAAATCCGAAGGGAATTTTGAAATGATGTACTTTTGATATGACCCCTTGTCATTTTTTGTCTGGCTTCACTTTACTTTACTTTAACTGGTTAATTGCCAAACACGCCCTTAGGGTTTAGAAGGTTGCAATCCTCTTTTCGAGATTAGAGGATTAGGTAGGGTCTATTGCCACTTGGTTTTTCATCTCCATCTTGTTGACATCCGGAAAGGGATCTCCTTACCGTCAACATCACTATTGCCATCTTCGGATCCAGCAAAAATCACTAAAAACAACAATTAGGAAGGAAGCAGCTGCAATGAATTCAGATCTCCTTTTCTTCTTTGCTCATCAATCCCATCATACAATTCTACATCTATCCCTATTCTTGCTGACGATTGGGTTCTGCTCTCTTTTGATTTGTTGTTTCCTTTGTACTTCTCTCTCTCTCTCTCGGATTATACCCAAATCAGCAGTTAGGGTTTTGGGAGCAACTAGGATTGAATCTCCATTGCAAAAGGGGGTTACGAGAGAGAAGACGAATGATGGCATTTTGATTTCTGGGGATGATAAGTTTGACATCGCTTCCCTAAAACTAATATTGCAATCATCTGTTCACATGAAAGATTTGGGACATTGCATATTTTCTTGGTTCGGAAGTTACTCCAACCGCTATTGTCATCTCTCTAGCTCAATATAAATATACCAAGGTCTCATTGACATGGTTTGAATGATAGACATAAAGACTTTTGTTATTCCCATTGAGTTGAATGTCAAATACGAGAAGAATAGTGGGGAACCTGTTTCGGATCATGTTCTCTATAGGACATTAGTTGGGTCTCTTATTTATCCCACCACAACTCAACCGTATATTTCCTATGCAGTTCATATTGTTAGTTAGTTTATGTACGACCCATGACATCCACGTCTTATATGAGCTACAAATTGTTGATTTATTTTCTAAAGCCATGTCTCACGATTCTCCATAATTTATTGGTATCCATATTGATGCTTTTTGAAGGTCTTAATCAATTTGAGGGGAATGTGAAGATTGAAGAGAGTACTGATTCCGGTACACTGGCTGAGCATGATATCTCTACAAGTTTGAGTCCCTCTAGATAATTACTTGTAAATTAGTTGTTCCCAAAATACCCTTGTACATATCCTCTCTTTAAACCCTTTCAAACCGATATTCATGTAATTGTACTTTGTGAACATTAATATAAATAAAGGGCCCTTCCTTTAAGTGGGTACGACAATTTTCCAGGAAACCTAAGTTTGTCATATATATATATATATATATGCTCATATATATGCCAGCTCTCCTAAGCAAAAGCTTAGGATAAGGTAAGCTCAAGTACGGTGGGGCCCACCTGGGGACCCACATGGGGATGGGGATGGGGGGGATTTCAAGGACTCCCTAGGATCCCCCTCTTTGCAAAAAATCAGCCCCAACCGTGATTTCTATCATCTCCATATGGGCCCAAAAGTTTAATTATCAATGGTCCATTTGAATCGATACATAGTCGATCCAACGGTCCAGTAAATTCGGATTTGACTGAAAGTTGGCGGACATGTGCAATTTAGGGGGGTCATGTGTTTGGTCCATTTGGATGGACCAAAAGTGGGCCCCACAAGCATGAGCTTACGGAATTTTATCCTAAGCTCGAGCTTAAGTGAGCCTTGCTCATATATATATATTTATATATATCCTTTTAGTTATGTTATTTCTTTAAGAATAGGAATATCCTTGTATCAGGAGAATTTTTTTTATAATTTTTGTTATTTTTTTTCAATTAGCATATTGTAATGTAGTTTATGCCAAATAATTTGTTTGTTGCAAGTAGGGTATTGCAATTTTCTTCTGGTGCTGCTTTTGACATGGCTGTAAGGCTCAATATAAGGAAGGGTCGTGTGTATCGGTTTGACAGGGTAATGCTACTCCATTATCTCCGTGCTCTTATGGCATTTGGTGCTACAGTCATGCTATTTTAGGATGGTTTTATAGTTGAATTCTTTTTACTGATAAATCAGACAGGTCGTAGCGAGTGGGACCAGTGCACAACATATGATGGAAAAGCTGTAAGTAATAGTTTCGAACTCCCACTTTATAACATGGAAATAGATGCATTTCAATTTTCTTCTTGCGATCTTGTAGTGATTACACTTTAAAACAATTCTGATTTACTTACCATTCAGAAAAAGGTGGGAAAAACTGATGTACTTATATCTGAGGACAGCTGTATCTGTGGACAAAGAAGCTAATACATTTTGGCAATGCTTAGAGGTTAGGTTGTGTTAGCATGACTTTTTTCAAGTCCAAAAATGATATAAGAAATCAGAGTTATTAGAAATTGTTGTTGCTTTCTTTTTTTTTCTTTTTTTTTTCCTATTTTTGTCCGTCTTTGTGAGGTAATATATGAACATGCATAGCATTTCAGTGATGTAGACCTTGGCGCCTTGCACTGTTACATAAATCTAAATTGCTGTGTCCATTGAGTTTTAGTCATTCTATTGGCTTAAACTTGGGGGTTTTATATTTTGGATTTTGGTAGTTACAAGAGTATAATTCATCTATATGCATATGCTAAGCCAAAAAAAAGAAAAAAGAAAAAAGAAAAAGGGGTGACGTGCCCAACTCTTGTGTGCTTTTTTCATTATCATTAAAGCCTTGTCCCAACTATGTTGGGTTGTGATAAAAGTTTTACGTTGGCCGTCAACCTACCTAATGCAGCCCTCCTCCTTTATCAAGGGTTGGGCCCAGCGGTAGAAACTGGCGAAGTTCAAACTGGCAGAGTTAATTCTCATGCTTTTTTCCTTGGAAAAAAAAAAGTCCTTTGCACCACCAT
Source organism: Cinnamomum chago (assembly GCA_038049695.1). Lineage (NCBI taxonomy): Eukaryota > Viridiplantae > Streptophyta > Magnoliopsida > Laurales > Lauraceae > Cinnamomum > Cinnamomum chago. The sequence continues at coordinate 78,890,736 of CP142452.1, forward strand.
TTTGCTTCCTCTTAACAAAGGGGTATTATAGTCATTCTATTATTCCTCTCTTTCAACTCGGTGGTCATGAATGTCCTGTCAGAAAACAACCATTTCTGTTGAGAACTCCTAACTTGTGCTACTATCTTATTCGAAGATATTGTTTATGACAAAATACCCCGCTTTCTTGAATTTACAGGGAATATGGAAAGATTTTTTTGGCGATACTTAATCTCTTGTCTCATGGATTCCTTAAAATGTACAATGGCCTGGTGTTGAACATGTAGGACATTAGGACTAACTGTTGAATACATGTCAGACATTGATTAGGCCTAATCTACAAATTGTGTGCATGGGATTTGCTGAATTGGGTACTGGTATTGGATTTTGACACCCTCATACTAATGGAACTTAATAGTTCTGTATTTATGAACAACTTCATTTTCCATTGAAAAGGTCTCAACAAATTATTTTAAAAAAAATACCCAAAGTGAAAAAGTGAGAGAAAAAAGAACTAAAACTATACTTCCCAAAAAAGTATGTGATTCATATCAATGTTTAAATATATAACCAACAAGAAAATACTACTATTTAAGACAATAAGTAATGATTCTTACTTTTATAATTCATGATAAAAGAATAAGGACTCGTACTTTTAGAGAAACAAAAAAAGAAAGAAAAAATTGCTAAAGGGCATGGAGTACCTACCATGGTTTTAAAATTGGTCTGATTTCAACTCAGACTTCGCACCTACTGGGTGACATGGTGACCTTCCCCCACTGTGGGAACCCACAAAACATTACCCCTATCCCATTTTGAACAAATTTTCCATGAAATGGCTTTAGCACATTGTTTCTCCATGTTCTCTTGTTGGAGGAAGGTTCCGAAGGCTTTTCGGGATCTTTTGCACTGATTTAAGATGATTAAAACCACATTTTGTGGAAGATCTAAGCATCCGAAAATCGGATGTGCTGTTCGTCCAATTGAATGAAAAACAAATGGAAACACCTATAAATTCATTGTGAATAACTAAATTGTGGTTTAAAATTCCATATTTGTATGACATTAATCTTCAATTATTCTTCAATTATTTTATATTCTTATCCTATTTTTCTATATATTCTAAGGCTTTTGGATTAGAGGGTATGCTTGGTCTGACTCGGGGGACCGAGCCTCTCCCTGAGATGATTTTTACAACCTTGGTACCGTTAAACAGATTATTAAGATAATGCTATAACAATATGAAAATTTAGAAAAACACGAAATGTAGTTCTAAGATTACAACCTTTCATGAATGTTTCACCAAGGTTATTATTCAAGAAAAGATGAGAAATAGAAAAGAAGTGAAGACTGAAGTGCTTTTAAAGATAATTTGAAATAGCCTGAAATTTACCAAATGAAAGTGTGCATAAATAGATCTAAGGTATACATGTCTAAAACAATGAATTTTTTTATTTTTTATTTTTTATTTTTTGTATGTGCCTTTTGGTTTCTTTCATTAATTACAAATGAGGTGCATGATCACCCTAAAAAAAATAAAAAACTCAGTTGTTTGAAAAACATAGAATTTGGGCCTTTATTGTGCAGGCTAAGTTTCCTATATTTTTTTTTATCTCGAGGGCTTGGATATGGGTCTGGACAATTACTTTTGCCAGGTTACACCGTCATTGTTACATTGCTCATGTCATGAGTACTGTCACGACATTTCTTTAAGTATGTAGTGCATGATTCATGGAAGGCCGAAGGTGTGTACTTAATGGTTGGCTTTTGCAAGGTTTCTTGTACCAAAACCTATCTCTTGGTTCATTTCAGGTGATACTACAAGGAATTCCTCGTCCCGCCACTCCAGAAGATATAGAGTGGTTCCTTTCTGGTTGCAGTTTTGATGCTTCCAGCATCCAAACATTTATCAGGTTTTTATTTTATTTTATTTTATATTACATAATTGAAGAAAGCTTTCCATTTGGTAAATGGAAAATTTCTAACAGTAACCAATGCCTGGTATATGCAGGTCAGTGTTCGGTGACCCCATTAGGATGGCACTAGTCCACTTTCCATCACAGATTGAGGCAATGAATGCCGTCCGAGTGAAGAATAGGGGCTTCTGTCTCAATAATCTCATTACGATGCGGGTTCTTCAGTGAATTTGTTTGGCATCACTGAGGTAGGGGTTTCTCTGTCATAAGGAGTTGATAAGGAATCTCAGCAGAGATGTAAAGTCATCCTTACTGCTGCTTGTTCACATGCGCATTCACTGGGACACATTCACTGTGGTTTCTAAAGAGATTTGACCTTTTCTTTCTTGAAATGGATAATATTGCTCCTCAGATAAATAATGTGGGGATGATGTAGCATTTAGTCAGCATGGGTACCCAATGTAGCTGAAAATGTCAAACCCTTTTTTTCCTGTTGGTTGATCTATGCATCTGTTGCGACTGGCAGATCCAATTGGACTATATTTTGAATTAGCTCTGATGCGTTGACTTTATATAGCACATCCTGTCTTATATTTTTGAAATTGAATTATCTTGACAGTAATCTGGTAAGCTTGTTTGGTTTCTATTGATAGGTTGTGGTCAGAAATTGCGCCAATAATCCGACTCCTTACATTTGCTAGTGGAGGTGGGATTGTATGATGGTGGTCATGTTTTTTTTTTTTTTTTTTTTCTTTAACTAGGTATTGACATGATAGTATTAAGGTAAGGGTAATGGTTTTATGTGATTTGGTCAGACAGTACTGACAGCGTCATGCTAGAATAGCCATGGTAGCTCATGATTTGCTTCAATCAGAATGATTTAAATTAACTGATGGTGCTCTCCTTTCTCCAAAAATGAAATCTGACACCAGGACTCTGCAGAGAACCTCTTGGTTTGATTGCACTCAGTTTGCCTGTAAATCTAGTTACTTGTGACCACGTCCACTCGCAACCGGTTACGGCCAAGAACTACTGGTGGTTACCGGCAGTAAAGGAACCCTAATTTGTGTTACACACTTACACTAGTTGGACTACTTTACAAAGATCACTGCATCGCTAATGAGAGATGCTGTTAGTTTTTTGAAGGGAATTTCCTTCGTTCTTCTGCCTGTGTCCCTCTTTTAATAACTGAAACCGAGTTGGCCTGCATTAGGTTTACCTGTATATCTAATTAATTGCAACATTAGTGATTGGAGTGATATTCACTGTCAAACTAAATTATTACTTTCAAGGGTATTTATGAGTAAGGTTGGAAAACTTGTGAATTGGACGTCTCATCTAATGCAAAAAAATAAATAAATAAAAAGACTCGAATAGAGTAGTCAACGTGGAGACTCGAGAGATTTATGTTTTTTCTAAAATAATTTCAGAAATATTTAAAAACAAGTCATATATTTATAAAATAGGGGTTTTAACCGGACAAAAACACTTTAAGTGGGTACTAGACAAAACATGGAATATTAGGCAAACATGCACCTAACAGGAATCCATACAGAAAAATCAACTTTTTTTTACAATTTTTTTAGGTAGTTGCTATCGACCTTCATTTTCTGTGTTGAGGGTCGACGGTGACCCTCGACGACTCTCACTGTAATAAGTGAGGGTCGCCGTCGATCTTGAATAGGCATAAATTACTAATCTTCCTCCTCCTTCATCTCTTCCCTAAACTCAGTCCAATGATGGAGAAGTTCATGCCTGCTCATTGCGAGTTTGGTTCATTTTTTCATGGGTCATCAAAATAAAAATAAAGGGACATTTTTGTCATTTAAAGGATACTTAATTGGATGTCAAGGTGTGTGTTCAAATCACCTATTTCATCATTCCACAAAAATTTCTTACCATTGGATGACTTTATTTGTAATTTTTTTGGGGGTCTTTCCTTATGGCTAGTTGCACATCAACAATCATATACCAATTTAAGAATGTCTTTAGAAGTACTTTGTATAAGCTTCTACCCAATCAAAATATGAGAGCTTCTTCTTTCACGTTTTCGATTCCTTGTTAAGCACGACCTTGAAGATTTTATACTTGATCCCGTCTTGTGAATTGTTTGTCCTAAGAGGCTTTATTTGTATTCATTATTTTCTATTTTTTGGAATAAAGATAGTACTTTTAGGTGGGTTAGCCACATACTAAATTGAGTGGGACAACTCGGGCCTATTCCACCAACATGCCAAGTTCTCAGTTTATCATAATTATTTATAAAGTTTTCTCCCCCTCATTTCATCCATGAACACCCAAGGAATGGTTTTAGATACGGTGCAGATAAATAATTTATGCGTAAATGAAGGTTTGTGTTTTGGGTTCTTGATTAGTGATAGTTTTTTTTCATATTTGCAACTAAATTAGGGTAGATAACATAGCAAAATAAATAAATAAAAGGGGAGAGGGATGAGCTCATCAAGTGACCATGCATGGGTTTTTCCATCATTAGATTGGGTTTGGAGAAGAAAGGAAGAAGGAAGAAGATGGGGATTTTATGCATGCTCAGGGTCGACGGCGACCCTTAGTAGTTATAGCGAGGGTCGACGGCGACCCTCAACATAAAAAATGAATGTTGATAGCGATCACTAAAAAAAATGGTAAAAAAAGTTGGTTTTTCTGCATGGATTTCCTGTTATGTACATGTTTGCCTAATATTATCTGTTCGGTCTAATGCCCACCTAAAGTATTTTTTTGGGTAAAAACCCCTATAAAATATAAATAAATATTTATTTACATGCATTCATGATAATCAGTTCAAATTAATGAATTCATATATGAAAGAAAAAAAGCATACAAAGAAAAAATAAAATAAAAACCTTGCATACTACATAATTTATCAGTTCAAGTATCGAATTTAAAAGATCAAGTCTAATGGATAATTATTTAAAAATAAATATTAATTGTTTAAAATCAAATGTAGCTATTATATAGTTTTGAATCCAAATAACTTATTAAAATGAGGTGACTCGAACGAGTCTCCGATGTATTTAACTCGGTCCTTTATCACGAGCTCTCGGGGAGTTTTCCCACCTTGATTATTACCAGGGAATTATACCAAGAGGCCTTATAAGCAAATGGGCTCAAGCATTTCCCCCTACCCACACTGAGTGCAGGTCTAGGACATAGGCCTATACCCATCATCATGGCCAACAAAGAATTAATAATAAAAGAGGCCATTAAAGTTCACAGACATGATCCAAATCTAAAGATCCAAAGTTCACTGACATGATCCAAATCTAAAGATCCCTTACCCATTGATCTTAATTAACTGTTAATTAGGGTAATGCATGAGTAAAGCACAAGAAATGGATAACTGCAAGAAGTGGACCGCAGAAGCAGGAACTCACTCAGATCATGCTATCTACTAATCTACATCCTGAGGAAGCAACAGCCAACATGTTTACATTTTTAATCATTCCTATCTTGTAAAAGCAACATGGTTGCCCCAAGAAAATATATATATATATATATATATTTATGAGATGTTCCTATGAGAGATGTTTCTCACCTTAAATGAAAGATTGGATGGGGCCCTCGCACCTGATCATTGGACTTAAAGATTCCCTCACACCTGATCATTGGACTTCAAGATTTTAAAGACCTAAAGACAAAAGAAGCAGTTCGATCCAACATTTAGACAGGAGTCAAAACAAAAGAACCATTTCATGGGTAAAAACTAGAGAGTTTGAGTGCAATAAATTGATCGTAGATTGGTCTATGTGGGCCCTACGAACTGGTTGACCCTTGAAACTCCTGAGTTGGATAAGGTTACACATTTTCAGCCCAATCACTAAACGGGTCTGGCTCAGGTTGAGCCTTTGCAAGCTAGCTACAATGACCATACCCGACCCACCCATATTTAGACCACCAATTGTGGAACTCCTCCGGTGTAGTTGCCTTGTCTTTCCAGGGAAAGGAAAACATTAAAAACAAACAAGAAGACGGAAAGGCCTGAGAATCTCCCCCCATTACAAGAAACCAAAGAAACTAGAAGAAGAGAGGCTCAAGCAAAGGAAACAGTAGGAAATCCGCGGTTTTCTGCTGTTTGGTTTGTACAGGCAGGAAGGAGATATGGAGATGAAAAGAAGCAGAGCTCTCATCTTCTGTGCTTTGCTATTTGTTCTTGTGGGATTAGGCAGTGGCCAGCCAGAGTCAACAGAAAAACAGGTACATATTATAGTATATTAAAGCCATACATTTTGAAGATAACTTTTATCATAACTTATAACTATTACTGGGAGTTATATATCTCCCCCCTTCGAATATGTAATCACTCATCTCTTCCACTTACCCTCTTCTTCCCACTTTTCACTCCTCATGATCGCCAAATCATTTGTCATGAGTATATGAGGATGATCTTGCATAATATGAGTTTTTTTAATAAATCATTAAATATAGTTTTCAGTTATTGATAAAAAAAAAAAACCGAACATGCTCGTGCTCAGCACTGGTTGTTATGCTAGTATATATATTTATAGGTGCATGGGGTGGGCAATTTATGTACTTAAACATGGGCCGTTGGATAGTTGTCTAATATTAAACCAAATCTAACATGCATATCAGGGCATGTTTGTGAAACATCTTTCCCTAGGCATTCCCACTGATTGAAAAATGAAATCCTCTGCAGTTTCATTTTGTTAGTGTTTGGTTCAGCAACATACTGTGGTGAAATGTGTTTTTAATTAGTATAAACATAAACATGGACCAACGGAAAGTCATTCTGTCTTTGAAGCGATTTTCATTTTTCTTGGAAAATCAGCTGCACAAACATACCTTAAATAAATAACATTTAAGGCACATTTGTGTAATCTGGAATCCTATAATCCTTGCATTTCTGTGTCTGCAGAAAAGTTGTTGTGACCTAGAAATGCTTTTCCATAGTGCTGAGGAAAAATACTTCTTTTTTATTTCACCTAAATGCTCCACATTCAACCAATGAAAAGTAGCATGCACGAAAAATCGTGTTGAAGGGATCGCATGCATGGGAGATTTACCAAACCTTGCTAAGTAATTTTTTGAACTGTTCTTTGTAAGCAAAGATTACTCAATTGCTATACTGTTTTCTAAATCTACTCAAGATATAATTAGGGCCTGTGTGCTTGCACAACATATACAGAAATTCATGTAGTAAGTGGTTAAAAATTATGATATAAGGTTAATATACAAGATGATTGTAAAATAACCTCCTTTTAATGGAAAGTGACTCAATGAAAGCTGAGAATTAATAAATACCCAGCCAGCCAACTATCACCCAAGTAATTTAATACCTAGGAAAGCTTAGGTTCCATTCATATCCTTTACCTCTTGATCATTCGCACTTTACCTCTTTAATAATCCAGCTCATTTGATTATGGTTTTGTATGTATTCATTTCTTATTCTAACGCAAATAAATAGGCCCTTCTTGTATCGATATAAAAAGGCATTTATTGTGAGCTAGAAATTATGTGGGGCCACTGATGATCGCTTTACTCTCCAAACATACACTATTGCCTATAAATCCGACCCAATTTGACAATGATTAATTAGGAGGATGTTAACTTCTGGATTTTACTTTCTAAGAATCTTATCCCCTTCTCACCTTTGATCTTGGAATATTGTTGACATCTACACCTTATGATAACTAATTAAGCATATTTTTGGGTCCATGTCTTACCTAGAGTGAGCTATTTGCTAATAAATATGTAGTATTTGCGTAAGGATTAGCCATCTACCAAAAAAAAAAAAACAAAAGAAAAACCAAAATCTATCAATCATTGGCACTAATGGTTGGATTAAAAGGTCATCAAAATAAAATCTCTCTCTCTCTCTCTCTCCAAATACTAATGTATGATAATCTGATGTTTGGTAGTTGATTAACCTACACATGGTATGAGGTCTGAGCGTGCCATATAGCTATCTTAAATTTCAATTTGCAGGAGAAAACAGTGGGATTCAGAAAATGATTTCAATTACTTATAGGTAGGCCTACTGTGTAGTAATAAAAATGTGACTCCAAAACAAAACCAAGTTTCTCAGAAAGGCATTGAATGAAGCAACTAATGCAAATTTGGCCAAGTACCTTGCAAAACTCAATTCAAACTATTAGAGTTGTTGCCCTTGAGTCAACTCAACCAAGGGAGGCAACTTGAATCAAGTTTTTGAACTATGCATGCCTTATTCCAATACCATACAAATCCTTCATCTTGATACTAACACGCTGCCTGCAACTACTCTATCTCAGGCCAATTGTACATACACAGTCCTCATAGAGACAACATGCTCAAAGGGTGCCGGCACATCAGACCGTGTTAGTCTCCGGTTCGGCGACTCCAAATCCAACGACATTTTGGTGCCACACCTCAGTGCCAAGCGCGGGCGAAGAGTGGACCGGAGAGGTGCAGCGGTCCTCACCGACGTGCCACAGAAACCATTCGAAGCATGTGGCATAGACCAGTTTCAAGTAATTGATAGCTGTGTTGAGTCTCCAATCTGTTATCTCTTTTTCAAACACAGAGGGAATGATAGATGGAGGCCAGGTTTAGCACAGGTGCTTGTGCCGGAGATATCACATTTTTCGTCCAAGTCATTCTATTTCCGGCGGTTCCTTCCTCAGCATGTGTGGCATGGGTCTGATGCATGTGATACTCAAGTCACACCTTTTGGAATCAAGCACACTAGGAAGATATTTGGAGGGAAGTATATGTTAGAGTCGTGAAAGTATCATGCTGCCAGCAGCTAATCATCTAATTTAAATGTTTGGAGTTCACCTTTTCTTCATCTATGAAGTCACATTACAAAGTCTCCCGTGTCTAGGAGTCGATCTAAATTTTACTTTAATTGAAGTAATATGCACCATCGGATTGATCATTATATAAAATGTACTTATATGTGTTATGGGTGGGCTCCAATTGGCGTGAAACTTGGGATAATATTTGTAAACAAGGAGGCTTTTGATAGGAGTGGATTAGATCAAACAAATGTGAGTTTCATGTAAATTCAATAAAGCTGGCAGCAACTATTTATCATAAGGTTATTGCTAATGATTTTAAGGTTCATGCCTAGTTCAATAAGAAGGAAATATGGGGTTTCTATTGTATGCTTATGAGGATGACTTAAATAGTAAGAAACTGATTTGTAATAAAAAATAATTTGCAGTTTATAATAACTGAGGGCTGTACATGGGCCTAAATCTGGGCTGGAGCTAGGGCTGTTCATGGGCCCGATTTAGCCATTGCCAAGATGATCAGTGAAGCAATCGTTTGTAAACTTGGAGACTCCTCCTAGGAAGACATTAGTGGAGCAACTTGGACAAGTTGAAATGATTGCTCATTCATATTCGGTCTAAGCAACTGATCAGTTTTCTAATCAACCATAAAATGAATCAGTTTGTTCTGAGCCACATTGCTCCCTAACGCCCATATTCTATTGATGGGCCACCCATGTGAGAAATCAATGTGAAGACCCACCAAGCTCAAAGTACATGTTCGAACTGTGAACAATTCTCTCTACCTTCATTTTGTCCTCCTTTTCTCTTCATCCGAACAGATCATGATCCAGAGCATCTTCACAGATACGGGTCAGTATTTTGTAAAATTTGGTCCTAACAAAAGTTAGAAGTCAAACAAAGTGATGATATCTTGAGAAATTGAATTTGTGTGGGAACTTAAACTGTTGTATTACTATTCTCAGTAGAAATTCTTACAAGCTAGGGCTGTTAAAGGCCCGGGCCGGCTCTGCCCAAAACCTCACCCATATAGTGGGAGAGACAAAAATTCGGTGCCAATAGAAGCACTCCTTTTGCTTACTGGATCCGAGGTTAGCCCTGGCAGTGATGGATTCTAAATTTGCATTTTGGGTGGCTGATTTCCACAGAAAATATACCTCATTTTCCAGGCAATGAAACACTCTCAAGTGAAAATTTCCCTGCAATTCCGCCGCTGCTGAGAAACCGCTCAAGTTAGTTTCAACAATGGTTTGACCGAATGACTCTTTCAGAAGAATTCCACTTGGGGACCCGTATGAGGATGGGGATGAGGGATTTGAAGGACTCCTTGGGATCCTCTTCTCTAAAAAAAAAAAAAATAGCCCTAATTGATCGATCCAACGGTCCAATAAATTTATATTTGACTGAAAGTTTAGATCATTTGGATATATGCAATTTAAGGGGTCATATGTTTGATTCATTTGGATGGCTCAAAGGTGGGCCCACAAGCATGTAAAATTTTCACCTAAGCTCTTGCTCTTGTTCGTCTTCGTTGTTCGAAAACTCTATATCTTCCTCATCTTCTCATTTCGAAATCCTCTTGTTCTTTGTCAACCTCAGTAGCAGCAGATGATTCTTGGATTGAATCGCCATCTTCATCGGATTCTAGAAATAATCTCTCCCAATTCTCCAATCCCTCCTTCGATAAGAGCTTCCTCTCTGTCGATGGATTACTGACTATAATCCAATCATTGAATCCGCTGCAGGCAAGAGGTGATATTGATGCAATGGCGGTGGTATCAGATCCTAGGGTATTGCAGTTTGTGACATGCCATGTATTGGCGAGGAAAGGGAGGTTGAAGGAATTGCAAGCAGTTTTAGGGAAAATCATTGAAGAAGAAGGTCTGATTACTTTGGGATTACTTTTGATTGATGCATTTGTTGTTCATCTTCTTCTTTTGAAGTTGTTGCTGAGAAATGTGATTTCTTTTAGGGCCAATGAATGAAAATTGTATTGAGCCTTTTTTTTTAATCAACTGTTTTTTGAGTTTTTGCTTTTTGTGATGTTAATCTCTTAATGAAAGTGGCAGTTTAGATTGCGTTCTATATTGTGTCTTCGTAAAAATCCTAACTTTGGAACTCATTATGGATGTGGTATAACAAACACACACCCAAGAAGAAGAAGAAGAAGAAGAAGAAGAAGAAGAATTGATGATAATTCTCACTTTCTAGTTGATTGCTATCAATCTTCATCAATGTCAATATTATCATAGCTTTACTTCTGGAGTTGGTTTTGTGATTTTTACTTCTCCATTTGGTTCTATTTAAACTCATCTTGTATCATGTAACTCCTCCACATTGTCATTTTTTTATCATAGCTTTACCTCCTGGTTGGCTTTGTGAGTTCTACTTCTGCATTTGACGTTACTTAAGGTCATCTCCTATGTAACTCCACAACCTAGCATGCTTATGTCTCTTTTTCATTCATCTTTTTATGAATGTCATAGTTTTGCATCTGGAGTTTGTTCATCAAGTAGTGCATCAAGTCTTTAAGCATGTTCGTGATATATTTTCTTTTTTTGATATTTTTTATTTTAGGAATACTATCATTTTTTTCATCAATGCCTCAAAAAAATACTAGCATTTTGTTTTTCCTTTTTGAGCACTAGCATTACATGACTTCATCTGAATCTGATGCGTGATTCAGTCAATTCATCTCTGATTTTTTTTTTTTTTTTAGTTTCTGAACTTGATTGAGGTTCTGAAATAATTGGCACTTCAATATGACTCAAATATGCTGTCCTTACTATTTTTTTTTCTTTTTTCTTTTTTTTTTCTCTCTTTTGGTTGGTTACATGTAGGTGACCCCAACATAGTTGGGACAAGGCTTTGATGCGATGGTTAGTTACATGTGACTTGGTTCTTTTAAAATGGTTTTGACTTCTAGTGAAATGATTGTGTTGCAATTAGCCATTATATATTGTGGTAGCTGATGGATGTACGTTTAGATACGCCTACACTTGCCACATACTTCTATTCTCTGGTGCCCAGATATGGATATGACCACAGACAGGGATACGGGGATCATGGATATGAAAATGCACTTTAGGATATCTAGCCCGCGGATATGGATATGGCTGTCCTAATTTTTACCTTAGAACACTTTTGAATTATTGAGTTATCATTTTTTTTTGTTCCTTTCCAACATTTTATGTGTTGAGAATTAAGAAAATTAAATGAATTATATGGAATAATGGGGCTTGATAAGTAGGATATACTAAACTTGTACACTAAATTATCGGTGTAGTATCGGGTACCGATACGAGTGTCGTATCGGTCCAACACGGATATGCTAGGCTTGTACTAGCATCCAGGTATCATAGCATCATCATCATCCGAGATCATGCTAGTTATCATAGCTTCTATTTACTTTATTCTTTTTATTTTTTATTTATTTTGATGACGTGGGTATCCTTGAGGTCTTTGACACAACATGACTAATCCTCCGGGTGGCACTTGCTAAATCCACACAAACGCGCACGGGCAAGTCTGGAGTGGGTTTCGAACACAAGACATTATATTTACTTTTATTCTTAATTGTATGATCAATAAGACACAGAAATGCTTCCAAAATGAGAGATCTGTAGAACCTATTATATATGTCAGTGCAAACTAATTTGTGCTGTAGGTCTTCTTGGAAATGTTTGAACCATTGGAATCCCATGAAGTAGTTGTTGGAAAAATGGTTAGAAACCCATTATTTTGGTCATCTTTGAGCCAAAATAAACGTGGGACCCACTTATCCTTTTAGGTGGGAATACATGGGAATGTAATCTACTCTATGAGTAGTTTAATGACATGTATTGGGTTGCTCTAATCCATTAAGATATGAATGAGAAATTGCCTCATTTACACCACTACTTGAACATGTTAAACATGGAAACAAAAGGAAGTGGTAAACTTGCTTCCCACATTGCTTGAGAGCAAAACTTCCCTTGGGTATAAATATACTTACCTTGGTAGTATAAGATGAGCCCCAAGGGGCACCCCACTTTTGTGGGGGAGGGAGGACTTAGATCAAGGTTGGGTCACCACCACACACGCGCGCGCGCCGCCCCGCCCCGCACCGCACCGAACTGGGCCGGGCCTGGGGGCTTGGGCTTGGGCTTCACACGCGAGTTGGGCCTGGCTCGGCCCATTACCCATTTATATTTTTTGGAGAAATTTTATTTAATAAAATTCCTTTTTTCGAAATGGGGTGTGTCCATGACCAAGAGGTGTGTGCAAAGAGGTGTACCTATTCGCATCTGAAAGGGTGTGTCCTAAGAAGAAGCATCTGTTCAAGTGAATAGTCACTGTTCTGAACAGATGCAGCCCCTGTGAAGAGACCTGATTGCAGGCTATTTAAGCATCTCGTTTCATGCTGTTTTGATCATTCAATCATTCCATTTTTCCCTGCTGCTGCTGCACTTGCATTGAGTCAAGAAGAGAGAGTTCTCACACTAACTGGTTCGACAGACACACAGTTTGTAGTGCTGCAACTGTTGTGGGACAGATCATTGTATCCTGGGAGACAGACGCCATCTTGAAGCTCGTAAGCACCATTGCGGGGGCGAATTTGTCTTAAGGACATAGTGTTTACACTAGCCTTGATCAACTGCATCTCTGGTTTTCTGCCTTCAAACAGTGAGTTTAATTTACATTCAAACAGTGTACTGTTCTGTTTATATTTACTGTTTACTGCTCTCCTAAAATACTGAAGTGATTGTACTCGGACTAACAGTAGTTTGTTTTGAGCTAGCCACCTTTGTTCATTTCTAAGACAGATTGACTATCTCCAAAATCAGTCGTATGGTTTATGGTCTGAATTTGGCAACTGGTTTGGTAAATGAATATCCTGTGCGCGCATGTGTGGGGTAACATCACTCAAAGCCGCAACATCATGGTTGCTAAGTTAGCATGATCCAACTGTGCTACTGGCTCTTCTTATTTATTTATTTTTTATTCGGCCAAGCTATTATAAATTTGGAATGTGGGCTTTTGGTAAGTAGACTACATGCATTGCTAGTAAAACTGTGGCCTCTAAATCAGTTGGGTCTTGAACATTAGCTACCAAAACTAAGGGCATTTCTGAATGTGAGGCTTGACACCCTGTATATATTTGATTATATAATTTGATTTATGCAGGATCCCATTATACATTACTTTTGGTGTGTGCTGTTTGTCACATTCCTAACACCACAGGATTACCTCTGTGCTTATTAATTGTAAGTAGTTTCTCTCTCAATCCATCCATCTATCCATCCATCTATCCATCTATATTCTTTTTCTAGATCAATGTGTTTGTAGATCTTGTAATCACTAATTGCTACAAAGAATGATATAATGAAAACCCATATCTGATTTTGAGCCCAAAGAGAATGCATATCCATTTAGTGTTTTGGATAGCTTCTTCATGAAAGCCTCTATTTTTTTTTCCTGGAGCAGGTGAATGGGGACTGGATGCTTAGGCTTGCGGACAATTTCCAGAAGAAATTGTCCACCATTGAAATGCAAGCATCTGAAAAGGAATACTGTTCCTTTGTGAAGTTCTTTCTGTACTTTTGTCGGATATGAGCAAACTTGGACATGAAAAGGAGGTTCGGGTATATAAGGAGAAAGCGAGTATTATAACTCGACATTAAAAATGACCTGAATTATTCTGATTCTCCAAAGATGACAGGTCTCCTTTAGCCCCTTCTAAAGGAGATGCAAGATACATCTTAAGCATCATTGTAAGTCCCTTCCATTCCATCTTTGCTATACTGGGTCAAGACTCCAACCCTGTTTGTGCCCGTCTATCCCTCTTTTGAGTGAAGAGTTATAATTTGACTGTTGGGCAATTATTTTGTTTCAGGCTAAAGGATTCAGAGGCATTCATCTGGTATACACGCACGGCAAGGTCATATACAACTAAATGTTTTCATTCATCTGGTATACCATTTGTACTTGACTATGTAAGAGTGATATACTATCAATTTTGTATGATATAAATGTATGTGTCATTCATCTGGTATACCATTTGCACTTGACTGTGTTAAGAGTGATATCCCATCAATTTTGTATGATATAAATGTGTGTGTGCGCGCGTGGGGGGGCGGCGGCGTCAGCATCATCATCATCTTAGCCTTGTGTCACCAATCTGGAGTTGGCTTAGTCTGTTTTCTCATAAAAATTTGCTTTGACCATATATCCTATTTTTCTAACTTTGGTGAACACAAGAGAGCCCACCATATTGCATGTCCCTCTCCATGTTTTTATATATATATATATATATATATATATATAATTTTCTTAATTTCTTTAGAGATGCTAGAAAAAAACTGAAGAGTTAAGAGAACTGTAGAAAATTACTTGAAAATTCTAGGAAAATGGGCAAAATTTTTTGGTGCTTTCCAGTCTAATCCATTCAGTCTAGCAGTAGTCAAAAAATTAAAACCTAATTGAGATTTCTCTTACTCTCGCCCCCGTAAAATTTCTTTTCCATGAAGAATTTCAAATACAATTGAGACTGTTGAATTTTGCAAGAAATTTGCTCCAATCTCAATCTAGAACATGTTGGGTTGGACCCACAGGGACTATATACACCTGTTTCCTTGCTCACTATTATCTGCCTCGCATGCATTTTCTTACCTTTTTACCCTTTGAGGAACCTCCTCTGCTTATTTTGTAAATATAAGTTCACCTTTTATTTGTTTATTATCATTATTATTATTTTGTGTGTGTGCGTGTGGTTGGGGGGTGGGGGGGATGAACTTTTTTTTTTTTGGTTTTTCATATAGATGGTAACAGTAAATTTTTATTGTATAAAATATAGTGCAAAATTAAAACGCCCAGCAAGGCTATGCCCAAATTCGAACATCAAAAACCTGAAAAAGTTACTTCTGAACCATCACCCAAGACATTTCTATAGCTCGAGCCTCTATAGCTTTTCCCTCTCCTTTTTAGAGCTTTCTCCAACTATTTATAGTATTATACTTATTTGAGGGGTGAGTTTGTCGCCTCCTCTACTAGCTTCTTACTACTGACTAACTGCTGACCTTGTTGTTTGTTTTGTTATTCTAAAACTGTGATGACATTTTTGATATGATCTGATTTTAGTTTGGAGAGTTATGGATTTGTTTTTCAGTTTGTTTTGATAATGATTCCTCTACAACATATTTAAATTTGTGAAAGCATTATAGTTTTTTGGCCAATGCTTTTCATAGTACATAGACAACTCTAATTTTGTCAGTAAATTTGTGGGACGTAATCTGGTTCTTGCATGATTTGAAACTAACTTGGGAATGTTGAGTCTTTCATGCTTCGGCAGAAAATATTCTTGATGATTGATATGCATTGCTGCAACTCAGTTTTGGCAGCTCATCCGTGGGTGCCTGCCTGCCATTTCCAATATCTTCCAAACTGACCATCCAGTTTATATAGTCTTCATGGTCGATGGACCATGTGGTGATGCATCCACTAGACATCAATTTTTTCCAATCTGCACAATTTGTGGACCCATTCATCCTCATCCTCATCACCCTCCATCAATATGTACTTGACCAATTTGTATTATAAATAACATGAAATCTTGGTCTCGCAAAAGACGACTCTGATATTGCCCAATTAATTGGATGGCCGCCAATTTTCCTTTTAGCTGGCTATTGTCATTGCCAAAAACTTGACAAATGAGAGCATCGAATTAGTGATTTTTGGGCCATACTAATGTGTGTAATGAGGACCATACTTGGGATGTCAAGATTGGTTCTAGCCCCTCAGGAGGAGGAAGTTTGCTCCATCATTGAAGAAGCTGTGTGCTGGTATGTAGCAGAGGTGTGGAAGTTTCTGTGTATTACCATGAGGTCTGCACTATTAGCTAACCTTTTGTGAATCAAAGTCCTTTTGAATTGCCAGGTGCACCCAAACTCCACTCTGGTTGTAATAATATTCGCCATTAGATTGGCAAGTGCAGAAAACTTTATCAACTACCGTTTTATGATAGGATTATACTTGATTTTAAATTGGTCGCTTTTATTTTCAAGCTGTAATCGTTTAAAGTCACACATATTCAAGTCCTAGTTGTATTAGAAATTTGATTTATTTTGAAGGCAGCTATAAGTAGGAGTGTTGGTCGAGTATGTGAAGCAACAGGATTGCATTGGGCTCGTGTCCCAAGTCACAAGTAGTCTTTATATACTTGTAGTGAATGACACTTTCAATTATTAAGACTTTGATAAACTTTCTACTTTAGTCTTGGTTTTTCTCTGACTCCAAGCCTCTCTTTGGGTGACGACTCTATTGGAAATCCCTAGGTGCTGAAAACCCTTATAAATTGCTGAACATACCCTTGATTTGTGGCAGCTGTCTTTTTTTAGCTAAAAGAAAATACTTTAAGAAGCACTTAGTGAATAAAATATTGGACGTCTTCATTTAACTGATGTTTGTTGTTTCATTTAACTTATGTTAGTTGTATATTAAAATCATAAAATAGAATGTAAAGATGATGGTGATCCAATACATTTCAGTTTCAGTGCCCAAAGCTTTACACATCAAGCGATATGACTTGAATTTGGTTTTGGACTAGTTCAGATACTATGGTTTGACCACTCACAGAGCTGTCTATAATTTAAAAGTTCACTGGCCCAAGGTGGCCGGCTTAGGAACAACGGGCTTTAGAGATATCACAAGATAATGACATTGGTTTTTGTCCCACTTTATATTTGTCTTGTTTAGGGGATTAGAATATTTAATTCCGCCGGTTCAAAAATGAATATTCATTTCCTGAATCTTACAGTTACTAATCAATTAGAGTCCATCATTGTCGCACTTTCTCTTTTTTGGGTCAGTTGATGCTGGTGGCCCACTAGATCAGTTCTGGTGTAATCTTTCTTAAAAGCTTTCGATCCTACGACTTGATGAAAACACGAATGATAAAGGGTGAATGTTTGATTCTTATTGTAAAGGAAAAAGAATTATTCACAGTGAGATTCTTGTGGAAACATAAGAGCAAGGACCATGAATGGTCACCCAGACACATGTAAATCTTAATTAAAAACAAAGAAAGGTAAAATCACTGTAAATTTTATTAAAACAAGTTTCTCTATATATATAGAGAAGAGAACAACTTGATTCAAAGCAAAATTCAAACCAACCTAATTCTCATCTCTAAGAAATTGACCTACCTATCATCTGTAGCCACTGAATATCTTATTATCTCTGACACTAATGTGGGGCAAAACAAATGGCAACTTCAATCTTCCTCAGCTAGCCCATAACCAAAGAGAAGTGGGAAGGAAAAATGTCAAATGAAGAGGGCGGTTTTGCTATTGTTTAAAGCTCAACATACAGCATCTTATACCTTTTCTTAATCATTTTATTGCCTTCCTTCAGTTAGCATTTTCATTTCCAAAACCTAAACTTGAGGGAGAAGTGTTTGACTCATTAAGCTTGGTGCAAATCGGTTTGACAAGTGGTTCAACTGTGTCTAATCTTGCTATCATAAATTTAAAATTAAAATTAGTAGAAAATATGAAATCTAAAAATCAGTTCAAACCTACCCAAGCAACCAGTTCGTTAGATGATTTTTTATCCCATTCTTGACCAACGAAGCCAAATCCATTTCAAGTTCCAACCAGGCGTTTGAGTTTTAAGTTTTCATGACAATGCTCTTTACAATTTTCACCTTATGATAATATTTCATTGAGATATTTAAAAACCAATTTGGTTTTATGCCACGGAGGTCAACTATGGATGATATCTTCTTAATTAGGTAATTAATAAAAAACAAAAAAAATTGAGCATAGAGGAAAAATCTACACTTGGTCTTCATCGATTTAGAAAGGGCTTTTGACAGGGTACTTAGAGATTTAGTTTTGCGGGTTTTAAACAAAAGGAGCAGTGACAGGTGTGAGAACTACTCGTGGAGATACGAGAGAGTTTCCGCCGTGACCATAGATTTGCATTAGGGGACAACCGTAAGCTCTTATCTCTTTCCATTGATTATGGATGAGTTAACTGCTCACATTTAAATGGAAATACATGAGTGTATATTGTTTATAGATAATATATTGTTGGTGGATGAATCAAGAGATGACGTGAATGTAAAACTCAAGAGTTGTCAAGAGGTTTAGAATTCAAATGCTTTAAAATAAGTTATAGAAAGACGGAATATGTGGATTGTAACTTCAATGAGCATATACAAAGAATTGAAACTACTATGAGAATTGATGCTTAAGGGATATCACAGAGAGATTCATTCCATTACCTGGTTCGATAATTAGGAGGGATGGAGGATTGATGAAGATGTCAAACATAGGATAAAAGCAGGATGATCGAAGTTGAGACTTTCTTTTGGAGTTCTTTGTGACCAAGACAAATGCCAATAAGATTGAAGAAAAAAATTGATAGGACAATGATTAAACCAATGATCTATGGAGCAAAATGTTGTCTAATCAAGTAGGAATATATGCACAAAATGGATGTAGTAGAGATGAGAATGTTGAGATGGATATGTGGTAAAGTTAAGAAGGATAAAATTAGAAATGGGTGATTTCGATAGCATTTAAGGGTAACATCAATAGGGGATAAAATTTTGAAAAAATCCATTTGAGATGATTTGGGTACGTCCAACGTAGGCCGACAACGGTGCCCGTAAAAAAAAAGTTTGGCTATTTACGGTGATGACTCACTAAGGGAAAGGAGTAGGCCAAAGAAGATGTAGATGAAGGTAGTAGAATTAGATATGAAGTACAACTTATCTAAAGATTTGACTCAAAATAGATTGGAATAGATAAACATAATTCATGTAGCCAACCTCAATCTAGTTGGGACAAGCCTTTTCATGATGATGATGATGATGTTATTTTAAACAATGCTCTATACAGATTTTTAAAAATTGCTATCCAAACTGTAAATACAAACCCCACAACAAGATAGTAAGAGTCTTATTCAATTCGCCTTAAAAAAATTCATCATCTAAACAAAGTTTATTTTCTTTCTTTCTTCCCTTAGTAATGGCCTACAAAAGAATAAAAGAAAAGAACTCTACTTAGACATACAAATCCCACAAGAAGATACTAAAAGTCGAGTCTTATTCAATTCACCTAAAAAAAATCATCATCTAAACAAAGTTTATTTTCTTTCTTTCTTCCCTTTGTCATTTCCTACCTAAGAATACAAGACAAGAACTCTACTTAGACAAGTATATACTTCTGGCAAATTTATGGAAATACATATTCATGTGTTTTATCCAAGATTAACCAGATGCTAACAAGTCCTGAGACAGCTTTTCATATCTGAAACCCAACTTCTTAGATTCATCAGCACACCATACAAAGATCCCCTCAAGCTTCCTCTGCTTCTTAAGCTCAGTGCATGCCTCAAAAAAACCATTGCTAGGACCCAAACCTCCATCGCCACTACTAATAAAACTCGCCAAAATCTTCCCTCCTTTGTAATTAGAAGCTTGTGCATCAAAGTAACGTAGAAACTGCGATACCCCAATTCCCTTATCATAGGCATAAAATTGGAAATTAACATAGTCAATTTGGCGCCCATATGTTTTCCACAATGCCAAGTAATGGCTCTGCACCAGGCTGTCATCATAGGGCGCAATGGAAGCAAAGGTGATGACACCCTTGCTCTTCAGTGTCGATATTAGCTGCCCAATGCACAGGGCGAATGTGTTGGGGCCTTTTCGAAAATGCTCATAATCGACGTCGATGCCATCAAGATTATACTGTTTAATGATCTGGGTTAATGAAGAAACAGCATTGTTAACCCATGATGAAATGGACTTTGGCTCGAAGTAGGCCTTGCGGCCACCATCTACTGTGTCCCCGCCTAAGCTGACTGCAACCTTAACGTTGGGGTGGTTGTTCTTGATTGATGCTATATCTGCAGGCTTCAGATTGTTGGTTTCCCAGAAGACGTTGAATTTTCCATTGGTGGTACCATTCGCATAGTCCATGGTGAAGGCGAGTATAAAGTGAACTTCAACGTCGGAGTTTATGGGCATGTCAGTGAGCTTCACGGAATCGGATTCAGCGCCTATGTATTGCCTCAAGAGCTTGGAGTTTGCAGCTGCCGATTACAGATGAAATTGTTAGTGTTCTGTCTTAATAAAGTTTAGGCCATTTGACACAACTTGAGATTTTATAGGCAATTTGGTATAGTGTTCAAAAGGTGGAAATACATGAACTTTATGCTGATAGGTGATAATCTTGCAAAATGGGTTCAAAACAGCACACTATTCTACACAGGCACCTGAGAATATGAAGAGAGTACTTGGAACTTACCATTGCACGTTGAGAGAGAGATGAAGAGGATGACTGCTATAATAAGCTTGGAGGGTTCCATTTCCTTGTTTCCTTGTATGGGGCTCTGGTAACTAGAAATATTTATAGATGTAAACACTTTGGAACGTTTCTTTTTGGAGCTTGTGCCAAAGCCACCTCTAGTTACGGCCGCCCAAACTGTCAAATACACCAAAACTCAAATCCAATGAGAAATGTTTTAACAGATTGTGGGTGGGGGTGGATTAACATTTCCAACCTGAATAATAAATGGTCTGAATTTGATTGGGGCCAAAACCTGACCTGTGAATTGTTTGGGTTCACATTTTACAAACTAGTTAATATATAACATGGGCAGGTTTGGGTTGAGACAGTAGCGATTACTGGAATAGGCCAACTTGACCCGATATAGGCCTGATTTGTTGCCAATTGCAATGGTGAGACCTTGTATTGTGCACTGTTGAAAAATCAAAAGAAAGCCCACATGAGGGCAACCCGAAATCTCAAGTTTGGATTAGCATTTCCAACCTGATTAACAAATGTCAGGTTTGATTGAGGCCAAAACCTGACCTGTGACTTTGGAGTTTGGGTTCACATTTTCCAAACTAATTAATAACTGGGTCAGGTTTGGATTGAGCCAATAGTCATTACTGGAAGAGGCCAGCTTGACCCATACAGTCCTGAGTCGTTGCCGCCTGTAATGGTGAGACCTAGTCTTGTGCACTGTTTAAAAACTCAAAAGAAAGCCCACCTGAGGCGGGTTGGTTACAACTTGGTTGAGAGTTGATTGACTTGACCTAGACTCAGTCCAACTCTGCAACACCAGTGCAAAAATTTGTTACCAAGTGATGCTTGCTATATTTTATTCCAAGAATGTTCAGTTATAACTCTTTGAATGAGACTCTCCTTCATAATCTAGTTTTGGGTTTATAAACAATGAACTTATGTTTTCAGAATGAGATCTTATAATGGGACCTTACAAATTGCTTTTCTATTGATCAAGACCGTTCAATTGGTGCACTTATCATCAATCAATGGGCCACTCAAGGTCATTCCAATTGAATAATGCCAAATTACAGCTTCTCAATTGAATAAGGAGAATCTATGATCTGCTCTTACTAATCCTTTTACAGTGGAACTTGTAGTTGGCTCATGCCAGAACATAAGAACTTTGCAGAACAACAAAAGGAAGGCTACAGAGTTTGTCTTGAACAGAGACAACAGTATAAAAAAATTGACAGTCCTGGTTGGGGTACGAGTCACTAGGGGCTATACAAAGATTTAGCTCTTGTTCTGTAATAGCCTAGAAGCTAACTCCAAGCCTTTTCTTCCTGGGTAGAGACTGTAATATAGAAGCCTTAAGGGCTTGTTTGTTTGGATTTAAATACGTAAGACTTGAATACATTTTATTCATACCTTAAGACAACTTAAGTGGTTAAAAATGAATATCAAGGGTCAATTTAAAAAATTGAGCGTCAAATAATCTTTCCTTTTAGGAAATAGAATCAAAAGAAAATGAGAAATGAATTACTAGGGTGATGGCTTGATTATTCATTTCACATCTTCTTTTGATTTGATTTCAAAGGAAAGGTGATTTGGTTCTTATTTTTGAGAATTCACCTTTGATCTTCATTTTCAAATGCTTATGACAGGAATAACATGTATTCAGTTCCTAGGTATTATAATGCAAACAATTACAAACAGCACTAAAAGTCACTTGTGATGTGAAGCCTTTGCTTGGTAAGTAAAAAAAAATCCTAGGTTTCTCATAAGAACCGATTTATTGTTTGTTGTTTTTCTCTTTCTTCCTGCTGCAACTAGGGATGACAAGGGGAACAAAATTGCCCAGTTACCTGGAGAACCAGAACTACAAATTCTACATATGGACTCTCTTTTTGGACCATGTAAATTTTATTAAAACAAGCTTCTCTATATATAGAGAAGAGAACAATTAAACTCAAACTAACCTAATTCTTATCTCTAAGATGTTGGATCGGTTTTCTTGGTGTGGCCCACATGACCACATTTACATGTGGATCGGTCCTCTCTCTTTATATTCCATTTATGGTTTATCCTTGGTCACTGAAAGATTTTTAATTAGTTGCCAGTAATTGCTATATCAAGGGGCAAATTAGAGAGATTTTCCCTTCTTGATGGAAGGAGAGATTATAGCTTTTGGGCCTACAAATAGATCCTTGGGTAACTCTCTTACCTACGAAGGTTTCTCTGTAACCATCACTCACCTTGGAGAAGAAAGGCAAATGACAAGATAGTTGTAATTCCCACTGAGGACCAACCTTTTGTTGGACGGTTTAGATTTATTGTTTGCGGTATTATTGGATTGATTCTAGAGAGATCTTTGATGGTTGAAAACCTAAGATTTTCTAACATAAGAAACTAACCTATCATCTGTAGTCACTGAATATCTTATTATCTCTGACACTAATGTGGGGCAAAACAAATGGCAACTTCAATCTTCCTCAGCTAGCCCATAACCAAAGAGAAGTGGGAAGGAAAAATGTCAAATGAAGAGGGCGGTTTTGCTATTGTTTAAAGCTCAACATACAGCATCTTATACCTTTTCTTAATCATTTTATTGCCTTCCTTCAGTTAGCATTTTCATTTTCAAAACCTAGACGTGAGGCAGAAGGCGTTTGACTCGATAGTTTGGTCCAAATTGGTTTGACAAGTGGTTCAACTGGGTCTAATTTGCTATCATAAATCCAAAGTTAAAATAAGTAGAAAATATGAAATCTAAAAATCAGTTCAAACCTACCCAAGCAACCAGTTCTTTAAATAGTTTTATCCCATTCTTTGACCAATGAAGCCAAATCCATTTCAAGTTCCAACAAGGCGGTTGAGTCTCAAGTCTTTTTGACAATGCTCTTAACAATTTTCACCAGATGATAATATTTTAAACAATGGTCTATATAGATAAAAAAAAAAAAAAACTATCATAACAGTAAATACAAATCCCACAACAAATTACTAAGTCAAGACTCTTACTCAATTCACCTTTAAAAAAAATCATCATCTAAAGAAGGATTATTTTCTTTCTTCCCTCCCTTTGTCATTGCCTACCAAAGAATACTAGACAAGAACTACAGTTATACATGTTTATACTTCTGGGAAATTGATGGAAATACATTTTCTTGTATTCCATCCAAGTTTAAGGAGATGCTAACAAGTCCTGAGACTGATTTTCGTATCTAAAACCAAACTTCTTAGATTCATCAGCACACCATACAAAGATTCCCTCAAGCTTCCTCTGCTTCTTAAGCTCATAGCATGCCTCAAAAAAACCATTGCTAGGACCCAAACCTCCATCGCCACCACTAATAAAACTTGCCAAAACCTTCCCTCCCTTGTAATTAGAAGCTTGTGCATCAAAGTAGCTTAGAAATTGTGATACCCCAATTCCCTTATCGTAGGCATAGAATTGGAAATTAACATAGT
Organism: Cinnamomum chago; assembly: GCA_038049695.1. Classification (NCBI taxonomy): domain Eukaryota; kingdom Viridiplantae; phylum Streptophyta; class Magnoliopsida; order Laurales; family Lauraceae; genus Cinnamomum; species Cinnamomum chago. Next base: position 78,915,129 of record CP142452.1, read on the forward strand.
CGATTTGGCGCCCATATTTTTTCCACAAAGCCAAGTAATGGCTCTGCACTGGGCCGCCGTCGTCAAAGGGTGCAATGGAAGCAAAGCTGATGACACCCTTGCTCTTCAGTGTCGATATTAGCTGCCCAATGCACAGGGCGAAAGTGTTGGGGCCTTTTCGAAAATGCTCATAATCGACGTCGATGCCATCAAGATTATACTGTTTAATGATCTGGGTCAATGAAGAAACAGCATTGTTAACCCATGATGAGATGGACTTTGGCTTGAAGTAGGCCTTGTGGCGGCGGTCTACTGAGTCGCCTCCTAAGCTGACTGCAACCTTGACATTGCGGTGCTTGTTCTTGATTGATACTATATCTGCAGGCTTCAGATTGTTGGTTTTCCAGAAGATGTTGAATTTGCCGTTGGTGGTACCGTTTTCATAGTCAATGGCGAAGGCAAGTATAAAGTGAACTTCAACGTCGGAGTTTATGGGCATGTCAGTGAGCTTCACAGAATCGGATTCGGCGCCTATGTATTCCCTGAAGAGCTTGGAGTTTGCAGCTGCCGATTACAGATGAAAAATGTTAGTGTTCTGTCTTAAGTTTAGACCATTTGACACAACTTGAAGTTTTATGGGCTATTTGGGTCTGGGTCTATGCTATAGTAGATTATTCAAAAGGTGGAAAAACATGAACTTTATGCTGATTACCTTTCAAAATGGATTCAAAACAGCATACTATTCTACATAAAGGCACCTGAGAATATGAAGAGTGCTTGGAACTTACCATTGCATGTTGAGAGAGATAGGAAAAGGATGACTGCTATAAGCTTGGAGGGTTCCATTTCCTTGTTTCCTTGTATGGGGGTGTCTGATAACTAGCAATATTTATGTAGGCAAACACTTTCAATTTTTTTTTTTTTTTTTTTTTTGGAGCTTGTGCCGCCCAAACTGTCAAATACACCAAAACTCAAATCCAATGACAAATGTTTAACAGAATGTGGGTGGGGGTGGCAATTCCTAAAAAGACTGCCGGCCCGAGCCAAACGCGACCTGAAAATTTCAAGTTTGGATTAACATTTCCAACCCGAATAATAAATGGTCTGAATTTGATTGGCCAAAAGCTGACCTGTGAATATGGAGTTTGGGTTCACATTTTACCAACTAATTAATATATAACTTGGTCAGGTTCGGGGTTGAGACACTAGTCATTACTGGAATAGGTCAACTTGACCCAATACAGGCCTGATTTGTTGCCATCTGCAATGGTGAGACCTTGTCTTGTGCACTGTTTAAAAACTCAAGAGAAAGCCCACATGAGGCCGGTTGATTACAACTTGGTCTAGAGTTGATTGATTTGACCTAGACTCGGTCCAACTCTGCAAGACCAGAGCAAAAATTTGTTACCAAGTTATGTTTGTTATATTTTTATACCGAAAATCTTCATTTATAACTCTTTGAATGAAACTCTCATTCAGAATCTAGTTTTGGGTTTATAAACAATGATCTTATATTTTCAGAATGAGATCATTTTTATGGGGCATTACAATCACAACTGTTCAATGTTATTTATAAACACCTAGTAGTTGTTGTTGTTGTTGTTTTCCTTTTCTTTTTATATGTATTAAATGACTAGTTTATTGGCCGGCGATTCGGCGACCCATGAAAAAGTTCTCAGGTGCTATTAGGCAAGACCTTAAAATTTTCTTCACTTCTTAGACTCAACTTATAATTCTAATTCTTAACTGCAGGAGAAAAGCAATGTTGTCTTACTAGTTAGAGTCTTACTGTAATGTGGTTGGGTGCTGTGTTCTGGGATTTTTGCATTGTTCTAGTTCTCAGGCTGCTGTTCTCTGTGATCACTGTGCAGCTCCACATGGTGGAAGTGTTGGTTATTTTGGTTTATGAACTTCATTTGCTGATTGTTTGCTTTTTGTATGATGTTTGCAGTACTACTTTCACGGCCTTCCCAAAATATCTTGAGAAAAATGTTCAATTTTGATTAGCGGTCGTGGTTCCAAGTTAGCTGACTTTTCAGTAAAATTAATTGTGAAAATTCCTATGGAATCGTGGTACATCCATAGTTTATAAAACTCAACCGATGGAAGGACACAGAGTCAAGTAACTCAGATGAATGTGTTTAGGATTTTTGCTGAGTCAATTTGACTTGGTGCCATTCAAATTGAATTATGGAGTACTTTTTTGGTACCCCAGCTAAGGGGACTAGACCTGATTGAGCCCTTGAGTGAGGGAAGTACACCTCGGGTGAGGTGAAGATCCCTTGGGTAAGGAAATTAGGTGGCATGTCGAAGGCCCATCCCTAGGCAACTAAGTGAGAACTCATGCATCTTACCATTGGAGTAAGATGTCATTCTCAATTCTGGTGTACTTGGCCCAATCCACCTCGTTTCTTTCTTTTTGGAGATATATAAATATATATATATATATAGAGAGAGAGAGGTGCTTAAGGCCATTTTCTACATCATTTGTTAAGGTAATAGCATTTTTGAGAACTGCTTAATAAGACCCACAAAAGTGATCTTTGGTTAAAGTTTCTTCTTTATGAAATTTATTTCAATCTAGTGGATACTTCCATAGATGGGAAATGACCTTGAACAATCTCAAGTGGATAGCGCCCACCTGAATGCACGCCAATCACAGGGGAGGGGGAAAGAAAGGTATAGGAGGTGGAGTAAAGCTCGGGCAAAGATTAAGGTTCGCTCCCCTTTGATCATCCTGGCCTCGAGTTTTTAAGAATATAATTTGTAACGCCCCAATTCCGGATACCGATATACTCGTTCGATTACCCGAAATTGGCGCGCTACTTCCCGGAAAATCCGAGAACTTCCAAGATCGTAGGCTGCAGTGAGGTCCAATTTAAAACTTTTTGACCAATAGAGTTATAATATTTAAATTGCGGAAGCATAACGATTTAAACAAGGCGGAAGCAATAGTATCGAGATATAAATTTAAGTGTGAGCAAAACATAGTCTATTAAAATGATTCAATGTTAATCAAGGTTATACATTTTCATTCTACCCTTCTCACTACAGAATATCTCTCAAAAACCCAAAATAACAATGTCCCTCAAAACCCTGGAATGAACTCCTCGCCCTCCGGCTCGACGTCCGTGTCGGCCTGGCCCCAAGCGTACTCTCCTGCCACGGGTGCCTCCACTAGGGCTAATGCGTCGTCGGGAATCTCTGGGTCAAGGCCTAAGCACCATAGAATGGGTCAGATCTAAACGATCTGGCAAGATACAGCATACTACTAACATAGCATATATATATCAAAGGAAATAAAGATGGGTACATAAGTTAAATGAATAGCAAGGGAAAAGAACTAGGCAGTTGTGCATTTAAATCATAAGGGATCAGTATAAATAGAAAACATCTAAACTACTACAAACAAGGTGGCACATTCACACGAGCTGGAATACCGCGGGATATTATGCCGCGGCCCTCCCATACTGAACACAGTTGCGGCGGGGAAATCTCACTAGTGTTGGGAATTACTAATCCCACAAATCACCTCATCAACTCATCATCTCAACACTCCAGATCGGCACGGTATGACACCTTGCCGTCTTAACCACACAGCTCATCATGATAGCTCCACAACACTCAACTAGCTCCTACCGGGGATGATCAGTCCACAGGCTGAGCTTAAATCAACCGAGTGAATGTTCATGCCGACTCAAGAATAACTCTAAGGTCTGTGTCTGTCTAGGCTTTGCCTTGCGTGAACAAGGTCCTATCAATATCCCTAAGAGGTCCAAACATCTCAACACAGTCTCTGGATCTCATTCAAGGTCCAGGCCCACTCGTTGGATCCATACCAAGGCCCATCAGTACATGGTCTGGTCTATAACCGTCCAAACGAGGCAACAATCCATCTACTACTGACAAACAGTTCCATACAATCTATAACATCTTAACAGTCCAATAGAAACTACCTCTTCAGCTAAAGGGTTCACATCTCCACACTTAGGCCCAATAAGGGCCCGCCTAGACACAGACACGGGTCAATGATCTCCGAAATCACACCGTCGGGTCACCTCTAGATACCCTAGGTTCAGGTCTTCCAATTATGATTAATTAATAGCAAACAGCTAATCTAAAGATCTAAGAATGACAGAGTAATAATAATGAAGTATAAACTTCAATCAGAGAATCAACGGGAAAAGCAACGGTCCAATCCTAGGTAAATGGGCCACTTTAGGTTCGGGTCTATCTCCGGTAATTCGATCTCTAAACGATGTCATTAATGCCGTAAAATATTGTATTTGGTGCTTAGTTAGTTAATGGCATCTATGACAACTCTTAGAGGTCGAATCATCTTAGATTATCAACCAAAACTCTAAACAGTGGTCCCCGCGAGTCAAGGTTGAGCCACACCGTTGACTCGGGCTTAGGACACTGACAAATGCTCATTTGGATGGTCAATAGGCCCCACAACTGATCATATCTCCTAAATGTTGAAAGATGGAAAATCAGGGTTTTCCAGGTGAACCTGATGTGTTGTGAGCTCGGTTGATTTCCTGGCCGGGAAGATCAACCGAGTGCACTGACAAACCTGAGTCAGGCTTCCTGGATAACTTAAATCGTTTCTAAAGGCTTACAGCGTGTCCGGTCAAACAACCTGGCCTGGATGATTGACCGCATACTCTGAAAACCTTAGAAAGATTGATGATCCAGCTTTAAACACTTTTGAAATATTAATTCTAAGTTTCAGGTTGATTTGGGCGCAAACAGTCTGAGTTTCGGGTGAAAAACCAACTTTCAGTCATTTCTAGTGAAAACCATGTAAACGGGTCAACCTGGGCTAAGCCGGGTCAACTAAACTGATTAAAATGGGTTTTCTACAAGAATATGGCTGATGGCCAATTTTCCATCAAAACCTAGTTGTCTCGGTCGACCAGGATGGGTCCCAGTCGATCCAGACAACAGAAACTCTCCCTGCAGAACAGAGCTAACTGAGAGCTCTGTTTTTCCAATTTTCAGTGTTCCCGGTCGACCTAGAACACTGTCGGGCGAGTCCCCGGGCGTGTCAGGGAAATTCTGCAGAAAATAACTGAGACTCAATTTTTTGGAAACTGCAGTGTTGCCGGTCGACCGAGAGGGGTCTCGGTCGACCTAGAACACTGGGATTTCAGTCCCAGTTGCATTTCTGCAACTTTTCCGTTTCAGCTCCTTTTTCGCCCAAACCACCTCCAATCTCTTCCAAACTTCACCCAAACACTTCTAATAAATTAACAACACAAAAACCATCCATCCATCACCTTATGGCCCACTGATCTTCCAAATGGGGGGTGAAAACCCCCATCCATCAGCGACCTTTCAACCAAAATTATAAAACAGAGCTCAAATGTAATCTAGACTGAACTGAGCATGTTTATGAACTGAAAAACCACTGAATCACGAAATGAAATATACAATCTAAGTTATCAGTATGATGCACTTGCCTCTTTAGCTTGAGAGAGAGAGAGAGTTGTAGAGAGAAAGATAGCTAGAAATGAAGGTCCAGACTCAGTCCAGCTGAACAGAGGGGAGGAGAAGAAGAAGATGATGACCCAGCAGGTGCTGCAGCAGGTGTAGCAGCAGGTCCACACAATCCCAGCAGAAATAAAGCCTCCCAGGTGAAGAAAAGAGAGAGGAAGAAGAAGGGGTGGCAGCTGCTGTAACTCCAATGGGTTCCAGCAACAGATTCAGCCCAGCTCAAAGGAGAATAAGTAATATGGCAGCTGCAACTCCTTAAGGAAGAATTCCAGCAGAATAACAGTTGGATGAGGGGAAATGAGAGAGATGTAAGAGAATGAAATGGTGGCTGCAGCAGTTGTTCTTCAAGATGGGTTTCCAGCAGAGGTTGATGAAGAAGAAGGAGGATTACAGCAGTAGTTCCTCCGGATGGAAATTCCAGCACAGTGACTATTGCAACCCTTAGCTCAAACGTAGAGAGATGAAGGAGGAGAAGAGAGTTGCAATGGAAATGAAGGTAGTTGGGAGTGGTTTTCTTGGGAAGAGGGCTGGAAGTTATCTTGGGAAGGGGGCTGCTTAGGGTTTAGGGTTTATTGCAAATGGGGATTAAGAGATGTTATATAGGTCCAGGGGGAAGTGATTAAGGACTAAAATACCCTTAGGGTTTTAGGGTTTAACTTGGGATTAGGGTTAGGGTTTGAGGGTAGGTTGGTCATTAGGTTAGGAAGTTTCTAGAAGAGAGGCACCTTATACTAACCCAACCTAGTTAGCTTAATTAATTAGACTCTACTAACTAAGCCTAAGATTAACACAACACCCAACTTAATTAAAAACACTAACCCACTAAGTTAACCTAACTAACTTAGGAAATCTAACTAGTCCATCTAATTAGCCCCAAATAAACTCAATTAAAACAGTAATTAACAATGATTAGCCATAATTAGCAATAATTAGCGAAGATTAACGAAGATTATCAAAATTAAACAATAATTAACATAGATTAGAGTTAATTAGTCTATAAAATAGCCCTTAGAGGGCCCACCAAGGGTGGGACCTCACATCATTCCGTCCTTTTAAAACATTTGTCCCCAAATGTAAAAAAAAACAAAGTTAGAACATACCTGAGGTAGAAGATGTGGATAGTCCTTCTCCACCTGGTCGCGTAGCTCCCACGTAGCCTCCTCCGGAGTGTGATGCTCCCACTGAACCTTCACCCAAAGAATGGTTCGGGTCCGGAGCACCTGCTCCTTGGTGTCGATGATCGCGACCGGCCTGGCGACGTACGAAGCATCTGGCTGGATGTCGAGTGGCTCGTGATAAAGAATGTGGGTCGGGTCCTCCACATACTTCTTCAGCATAGAGACGTGGAACACATCGTGCACTCCCGATAGCTCTGGGGGTAGCTGAAGCTTGTAGGCGACATCTCCAACTCTCGATCTGATCTCGAAGGGTCCAACATATCTCCGCGCTAGCTTACCCTTCTCACCAAACCTCAGGGTACCTCTAGCCGGAGAAACCTTCAGGAAAACTCTGTCTCCCTTCTCGAACTCGAGCGGTCTGCGCCGGTTGTCTGCTGCGGCTGACCTTTAGGTTCTCAACAATCTGCCGAACCTTCTCGCTGGTGTCGCTGACTATGGATGGACCATGGAAACTCCTGACACCAACTTCTTCCCAGCAAACTGGGGTCTTGCATCTCCTCCCGTACAAAGCCTCGTACGGTGCAAGCTTGATGCTCGCATGGAAGCTGTTGTTGTAGGCGAACTCGCACATCGGTAAGGAATCCTCCCAGTTCTCCTTGAAATCCAAGACACAAGCTCTCAACATGTCCTCTAGTGTCTGGTTGGTGCGCTCTGTCTGGCCGTCTGTCTGAGGATGATAGGCTGTGCTGAAGCTCAACTTTGTGCCCAAAGCCTGCTGAAGACTCTCCCAGAAGTGCGAAGTGAATCTCGGGTCTCTGTCTGAAACTATCGAGGCTGGAACTCCATGCAACGAGACAATCCGATCGACGTACAGCTTAGCAAGGACGTCGAGTCCTGCTCTCATCGACACTGGCAAGAAATGGGCTGACTTAGTCAGCCGATCCACGATCACCCAAATGCCGTCGTGGCGCCTCCTGGTGGCTGGAAGTCCTGCGATGAAGTCCATGGTGATGTGCTCCCACTTCCACTGCGGAATCTCAAGCTGATGAAGCAGTCCTGGCGGCTTCTGGTGTTCGACTTTGATCTGCTGGCACGTCAAACACCTGGAGACATAGCGAGCTATCTCCTTCTTCATGTTGTTCCACCAGTAGTAGCTCCTCAGGTTCTGGTACATCTTGGTGCTGCCGGGGTGAATCGAGTATCTGCTGTGGTGTGCATCTGCAAGAATCTCGTCCTTCAGCTCCTGAATATCTGGCACGCACAGTCTGTCCTGGTAGTAGAGCACTCCTCCTATCAGTCTGAACTCGGGCCTCTGGTCGATCTGCTCGATCACTCTGACAAGCTTCGGATCGTTGCGCTGACTGTCCTTGACTTTGCCCAGCAACTCTGGTTCCCACGCTGACATGGTGGCAAGCAAAACTCTCTCGCCGAGTGGCTGAAACTGGACGTCTAAACTGCTGAAGACGTCGGTCCACACACCCTCTGCTGCTAGGAAACTGACGAGGGCGGTCTTCCTGCTCAAAGCGTCTGCTACGACGTTCGCCTTACCAGGATGGTATTTGATAGGGAAGTCGTAGTCCTTGATGTACTCCATCCACCTCCTCTGCCGGTTGTTGAGGTCGCTCTGCGTGAACAAGTACTGCAAACTACGATGATCTGAGTGCACCTCGAACTTCTCGCCGTAAAGGTAGTGCCGCCACAACTTCAAGGCAAAAACAACTGCTGTAAGCTCCAAGTCGTGAGTGGCGTACTTCTTCTCGTGCTCCTTCAACTGGCGCGATCCGTAGGCAATAACCTTGCCCTCCTGCATCAGAACACATCCAAGACCGGTCCCTGAAGCGTCGGTGAAGACTACGAATCCACCACTGCCAGAAGGTAAAGATAAGATTGGTGCTGTCGTCAATCTCTCCTTCAGCTCTTGAAAGCTGTTCTCACAAGCATCGGACCAAACGAACGGCACATCCTTCCGTGTCAGCTTGGTCAACGGTGCTGAGATCGTGGAGAAACTCTTGACGAATCTGCGGTAGTAGCCTGCTAATCCGAGGAAGCTCCTGATCTCTGTGGCATTCTTCGGTCTGGCCCAGTTTGTCACTGCCTCTATCTTCGCCGGGTCCACTGCTAGCCCATCCTTGGAGATGATGTGTCCAAGGAAGACTACCTGCTCCAACCAAAACTCGCACTTGCTGAGCTTCGCGTACAACTGGTTGTCGCGCAACAACTGTAGAGACGTCCTCAAATGCTGCTCGTGCTCCTCTCTGGTCTTAGAATAGACCAAAACATCGTCGATGAAGACCACTGTGAAGCTGTCGAGGTGCGGAGCGAAGATCTTGTTCATCAGGGACATGAACACTGCGGGTGCATTCGTCAACCCGAACGGCATCACCAGAAACTCATAGTGGCCATAGCGTGAACGGAACGCTGTCTTCTGCACATCTTGCTCTCTGACTCGAAGCTGATGATACCCCGACCTCAAGTCTATCTTCGAAAAGAACTGCGCACCCTGAAGCTGGTCGAAAAGCTCGTCGATCCGGGGAAGAGGATACTTGTTCTTCACTGTTGCCTGGTTCAACTGCCGGTAGTCGATGCACATCCTCATCGATCCATCCTTCTTCTTCACGAAGAGAACTGGTGCGCCCCATGGCGACACGCTCGGCCTGATGAAGCCTTTCTCTAGCAATTCCTCCAACTGAGTCTTCAACTCTCGCAGCTCTGCTGGAGCCATGCGATAGGGAGCTCTCGAAATCGGTGCCGTGCCTGGTGCAAGCTCGATGGTGAAGTCGATCTCTCGAATAGGCGGCAATCCCGGGATCTCGTCGGGAAACACATCTGGAAACTCACAGACAACCGGAATCTCCTCGACCCTCTTGGACTCCTTGTCCTCTGAGACAAAAGCGATGTAGCCCTCACAACCTGATCTCATCAGTCTCTCGGCCTTCAGTGCCGATATCATCCGAGTGCTAGGTGATCTCCTCTCACCCACAAACTCGATCGCGTCGTCTGAACCTTCGATGGAGAATCTGACTGTCTTCTTGAAGCAATCCATCACTGCTCGATATCTGGCCAACCAATCCATCCCCAAAATGACGTCGAAGTCATGCATGGGTAGCACGATCAGATCTGCAAGCAAAATGCACTCCCCGATCTGCACTCGGCATCTGGGGTGGTAAGTCTGACACATCACACTCCTACCCATCGGAGTGGACACAACTAAGGTGCAGGGCATAGCCTCACCTACTCCACCAAGAATCAAAGCAAAAGCAGACGACACAAACGAATGTGTCGCGCCTGGATCTAACAACACTCTAGCAGGGTGATCGCAAATAGAAAGGGTACCTTCGACGACGTTGCCTGCTGCCTCTGCCTCCTCATGAGTCAGCGCGAATGCTCGCCCCACAGCCTGGGGTCTCTGCTGATGATGCTGGCCCTGATGCCTCTGATGACGTCCACGGTGGAAGGGCTGCCCTCTAGGCTGCTGAGGTCCCCGTGCCTGCTGCTGATGAGCACGGTACTGCTGCTGCTGAGGTGGAAGTGCAACCTGACGTGCGGGCTGAGCCGCTGGAGCTGGGGCTGGAGCTGCCGGAGGTGCGGGAAGTCGAAGCATCTGAGGCTGACCTCCACGGAGCGGGCAATACCTGGAGATATGCCCTGGCTCTCCACAGTCGTAGCACACTCGGGGTCCATGCTGCGGCTGCTGTTGCTGACGATGCTGATGCTGAGGCTGGAACTGCCCTGCCGGCCTCTGCCTCTGAAATGGCTGCAGCTGTCGTAGAGGCATGGGCTGCTGCCTGATCGGAGTGATCCGGAGTCGCTTCTGCTGGCGAATGGACTCTAGCCGCTGGAGATGCTCCTCTGCCCAGAAAGCTCTCCTCAAAGCCTCCTCGTAGGTAGGCAGCTCAATGCAGGTCATGGCGATCTGAATCTCCTCGCTGAGACCGTCGACGAACCGCCGAACCCTCTCGGCCTCTGACGTGAGCAGCGCCTTTGCAAACCGGGACAGCTGGGTGAAGCGAACCTCGTACTGCGAGACTGTCATGCTACCCTGAACGAGAGTCTGGAACTCCCGGAGCTTACGCTCTCTGACGTGAGTGGGGATGAACTTCCGGAGGAAGTCAGTCTTGAAGGCAGTCCATGCTACCTCGTCCCCAATCTCCTCATAGGGCCTCTGCATGGTCCTCCACCAATCCTCTGCCACGCCGCGGAACATGTAAGCCGCTAACTGCACTCTCTGGCGCCCCGAGCACTCGAAGACTCGGAAGATCTTCTCCATCCGGACGATCTAGTCGTCCGCCACCATAGGGTCGTCTGCTCCCGTGAACTCAGGCGGTCCCCTTTTGAGGAACCTCTCAAAGATAAGGTTCGGGTCTGCCCCCCGAACCGGCACATCCCCGGGGGCTGGCGGAGCCACCTTATCAATAACATCCAGGACCTGCGCCTGAAACTGCGCAAAATCCTCTGTCTGCCTCTGGTGAGCTGCGGTCTGGGCCTCCTGAGAAGCAAGGAAAGCCTGGAGAAATCTCTCGAAACGACGCTCATGGGCGGAGAGCTCGTCGATAGCTATCGTCTCTCGTGGTGCACCGCCTCCAGACATCTGTCATGAAAAAGAACTTGTGTCAATTTAAATCCAAGACCTAAAACTATACTGACTCTACCCAATCCATCGTCCTCACACGTATCCCGTTACTCGAATCCTCACTACGTCCTATGGTTTCTAGTGTGTTTTATTTCCTAGAGACCAGCTCGCTCTGATACCATAAAATGTAACGCCCCAATTCCGGATACCGATATACTCGTTCGATTACCCGAAATTGGCGCGCTACTTCCCGGAAAATCCGAGAACTTCCAAGATCGTAGGCTGCAGTGAGGTCCAATTTAAAACTTTTTGACCAATAGAGTTATAATATTTAAATTGCGGAAGCATAACGATTTAAACAAGGCGGAAGCAATAGTATCGAGATATAAATTTAAGTGTGAGCAAAACATAGTCTATTAAAATGATTCAATGTTAATCAAGGTTATACATTTTCATTCTACCCTTCTCACTACAGAATATCTCTCAAAAACCCAAAATAACAATGTCCCTCAAAACCCTGGAATGAACTCCTCGCCCTCCGGCTCGACGTCCGTGTCGGCCTGGCCCCAAGCGTACTCTCCTGCCACGGGTGCCTCCACTAGGGCTAATGCGTCGTCGGGAATCTCTGGGTCAAGGCCTAAGCACCATAGAATGGGTCAGATCTAAACGATCTGGCAAGATACAGCATACTACTAACATAGCATATATATATCAAAGGAAATAAAGATGGGTACATAAGTTAAATGAATAGCAAGGGAAAAGAACTAGGCAGTTGTGCATTTAAATCATAAGGGATCAGTATAAATAGAAAACATCTAAACTACTACAAACAAGGTGGCACATTCACACGAGCTGGAATACCGCGGGATATTATGCCGCGGCCCTCCCATACTGAACACAGTTGCGGCGGGGAAATCTCACTAGTGTTGGGAATTACTAATCCCACAAATCACCTCATCAACTCATCATCTCAACACTCCAGATCGGCACGGTATGACACCTTGCCGTCTTAACCACACAGCTCATCATGATAGCTCCACAACACTCAACTAGCTCCTACCGGGGATGATCAGTCCACAGGCTGAGCTTAAATCAACCGAGTGAATGTTCATGCCGACTCAAGAATAACTCTAAGGTCTGTGTCTGTCTAGGCTTTGCCTTGCGTGAACAAGGTCCTATCAATATCCCTAAGAGGTCCAAACATCTCAACACAGTCTCTGGATCTCATTCAAGGTCCAGGCCCACTCGTTGGATCCATACCAAGGCCCATCAGTACATGGTCTGGTCTATAACCGTCCAAACGAGGCAACAATCCATCTACTACTGACAAACAGTTCCATACAATCTATAACATCTTAACAGTCCAATAGAAACTACCTCTTCAGCTAAAGGGTTCACATCTCCACACTTAGGCCCAATAAGGGCCCGCCTAGACACAGACACGGGTCAATGATCTCCGAAATCACACCGTCGGGTCACCTCTAGATACCCTAGGTTCAGGTCTTCCAATTATGATTAATTAATAGCAAACAGCTAATCTAAAGATCTAAGAATGACAGAGTAATAATAATGAAGTATAAACTTCAATCAGAGAATCAACGGGAAAAGCAACGGTCCAATCCTAGGTAAATGGGCCACTTTAGGTTCGGGTCTATCTCCGGTAATTCGATCTCTAAACGATGTCATTAATGCCGTAAAATATTGTATTTGGTGCTTAGTTAGTTAATGGCATCTATGACAACTCTTAGAGGTCGAATCATCTTAGATTATCAACCAAAACTCTAAACAGTGGTCCCCGCGAGTCAAGGTTGAGCCACACCGTTGACTCGGGCTTAGGACACTGACAAATGCTCATTTGGATGGTCAATAGGCCCCACAACTGATCATATCTCCTAAATGTTGAAAGATGGAAAATCAGGGTTTTCCAGGTGAACCTGATGTGTTGTGAGCTCGGTTGATTTCCTGGCCGGGAAGATCAACCGAGTGCACTGACAAACCTGAGTCAGGCTTCCTGGATAACTTAAATCGTTTCTAAAGGCTTACAGCGTGTCCGGTCAAACAACCTGGCCTGGATGATTGACCGCATACTCTGAAAACCTTAGAAAGATTGATGATCCAGCTTTAAACACTTTTGAAATATTAATTCTAAGTTTCAGGTTGATTTGGGCGCAAACAGTCTGAGTTTCGGGTGAAAAACCAACTTTCAGTCATTTCTAGTGAAAACCATGTAAACGGGTCAACCTGGGCTAAGCCGGGTCAACCAAACTGATTAAAATGGGTTTTCTACAAGAATATGGCTGATGGCCAATTTTCCATCAAAACCTAGTTGTCTCGGTCGACCAGGATGGGTCCCAGTCGATCCAGACAACAGAAACTCTCCCTGCAGAACAGAGCTAACTGAGAGCTCTGTTTTTCCAATTTTCAGTGTTCCCGGTCGACCTAGAACACTGTCGGGCGAGTCCCCGGGCGTGTCAGGGAAATTCTGCAGAAAATAACTGAGACTCAATTTTTTGGAAACTGCAGTGTTGCCGGTCGACCGAGAGGGGTCTCGGTCGACCTAGAACACTGGGATTTCAGTCCCAGTTGCATTTCTGCAACTTTTCCGTTTCAGCTCCTTTTTCGCCCAAACCACCTCCAATCTCTTCCAAACTTCACCCAAACACTTCTAATAAATTAACAACACAAAAACCATCCATCCATCACCTTATGGCCCACTGATCTTCCAAATGGGGGGTGAAAACCCCCATCCATCAGCGACCTTTCAACCAAAATTATAAAACAGAGCTCAAATGTAATCTAGACTGAACTGAGCATGTTTATGAACTGAAAAACCACTGAATCACGAAATGAAATATACAATCTAAGTTATCAGTATGATGCACTTGCCTCTTTAGCTTGAGAGAGAGAGAGAGTTGTAGAGAGAAAGATAGCTAGAAATGAAGGTCCAGACTCAGTCCAGCTGAACAGAGGGGAGGAGAAGAAGAAGATGATGACCCAGCAGGTGCTGCAGCAGGTGTAGCAGCAGGTCCACACAATCCCAGCAGAAATAAAGCCTCCCAGGTGAAGAAAAGAGAGAGGAAGAAGAAGGGGTGGCAGCTGCTGTAACTCCAATGGGTTCCAGCAACAGATTCAGCCCAGCTCAAAGGAGAATAAGTAATATGGCAGCTGCAACTCCTTAAGGAAGAATTCCAGCAGAATAACAGTTGGATGAGGGGAAATGAGAGAGATGTAAGAGAATGAAATGGTGGCTGCAGCAGTTGTTCTTCAAGATGGGTTTCCAGCAGAGGTTGATGAAGAAGAAGGAGGATTACAGCAGTAGTTCCTCCGGATGGAAATTCCAGCACAGTGACTATTGCAACCCTTAGCTCAAACGTAGAGAGATGAAGGAGGAGAAGAGAGTTGCAATGGAAATGAAGGTAGTTGGGAGTGGTTTTCTTGGGAAGAGGGCTGGAAGTTATCTTGGGAAGGGGGCTGCTTAGGGTTTAGGGTTTATTGCAAATGGGGATTAAGAGATGTTATATAGGTCCAGGGGGAAGTGATTAAGGACTAAAATACCCTTAGGGTTTTAGGGTTTAACTTGGGATTAGGGTTAGGGTTTGAGGGTAGGTTGGTCATTAGGTTAGGAAGTTTCTAGAAGAGAGGCACCTTATACTAACCCAACCTAGTTAGCTTAATTAATTAGACTCTACTAACTAAGCCTAAGATTAACACAACACCCAACTTAATTAAAAACACTAACCCACTAAGTTAACCTAACTAACTTAGGAAATCTAACTAGTCCATCTAATTAGCCCCAAATAAACTCAATTAAAACAGTAATTAACAATGATTAGCCATAATTAGCAATAATTAGCGAAGATTAACGAAGATTATCAAAATTAAACAATAATTAACATAGATTAGAGTTAATTAGTCTATAAAATAGCCCTTAGAGGGCCCACCAAGGGTGGGACCTCACATCATTCCGTCCTTTTAAAACATTTGTCCCCAAATGTAAAAAAAAACAAAGTTAGAACATACCTGAGGTAGAAGATGTGGATAGTCCTTCTCCACCTGGTCGCGTAGCTCCCACGTAGCCTCCTCCGAAGTGTGATGCTCCCACTGAACCTTCACCCAAAGAATGGTTCGGGTCCGGAGCACCTGCTCCTTGGTGTCGATGATCGCGACCGGCCTGGCGACGTACGAAGCATCTGGCTGGATGTCGAGTGGCTCGTGATAAAGAATGTGGGTCGGGTCCTCCACATACTTCTTCAGCATAGAGACGTGGAACACATCGTGCACTCCCGATAGCTCTGGGGGTAGCTGAAGCTTGTAGGCGACATCTCCAACTCTCGATCTGATCTCGAAGGGTCCAACATATCTCCGCGCTAGCTTACCCTTCTCACCAAACCTCAGGGTACCTCTAGCCGGAGAAACCTTCAGGAAAACTCTGTCTCCCTTCTCGAACTCGAGCGGTCTGCGCCGGTTGTCTGCTGCGGCTGACCTTTAGGTTCTCAACAATCTGCCGAACCTTCTCGCTGGTGTCGCTGACTATGGATGGACCATGGAAACTCCTGACACCAACTTCTTCCCAGCAAACTGGGGTCTTGCATCTCCTCCCGTACAAAGCCTCGTACGGTGCAAGCTTGATGCTCGCATGGAAGCTGTTGTTGTAGGCGAACTCGCACATCGGTAAGGAATCCTCCCAGTTCTCCTTGAAATCCAAGACACAAGCTCTCAACATGTCCTCTAGTGTCTGGTTGGTGCGCTCTGTCTGGCCGTCTGTCTGAGGATGATAGGCTGTGCTGAAGCTCAACTTTGTGCCCAAAGCCTGCTGAAGACTCTCCCAGAAGTGCGAAGTGAATCTCGGGTCTCTGTCTGAAACTATCGAGGCTGGAACTCCATGCAACGAGACAATCCGATCGACGTACAGCTTAGCAAGGACGTCGAGTCCTGCTCTCATCGACACTGGCAAGAAATGGGCTGACTTAGTCAGCCGATCCACGATCACCCAAATGCCGTCGTGGCGCCTCCTGGTGGCTGGAAGTCCTGCGATGAAGTCCATGGTGATGTGCTCCCACTTCCACTGCGGAATCTCAAGCTGATGAAGCAGTCCTGGCGGCTTCTGGTGTTCGACTTTGATCTGCTGGCACGTCAAACACCTGGAGACATAGCGAGCTATCTCCTTCTTCATGTTGTTCCACCAGTAGTAGCTCCTCAGGTTCTGGTACATCTTGGTGCTGCCGGGGTGAATCGAGTATCTGCTGTGGTGTGCATCTGCAAGAATCTCGTCCTTCAGCTCCTGAATATCTGGCACGCACAGTCTGTCCTGGTAGTAGAGCACTCCTCCTATCAGTCTGAACTCGGGCCTCTGGTCGATCTGCTCGATCACTCTGACAAGCTTCGGATCGTTGCGCTGACTGTCCTTGACTTTGCCCAGCAACTCTGGTTCCCACGCTGACATGGTGGCAAGCAAAACTCTCTCGCCGAGTGGCTGAAACTGGACGTCTAAACTGCTGAAGACGTCGGTCCACACACCCTCTGCTGCTAGGAAACTGACGAGGGCGGTCTTCCTGCTCAAAGCGTCTGCTACGACGTTCGCCTTACCAGGATGGTATTTGATAGGGAAGTCGTAGTCCTTGATGTACTCCATCCACCTCCTCTGCCGGTTGTTGAGGTCGCTCTGCGTGAACAAGTACTGCAAACTACGATGATCTGAGTGCACCTCGAACTTCTCGCCGTAAAGGTAGTGCCGCCACAACTTCAAGGCAAAAACAACTGCTGTAAGCTCCAAGTCGTGAGTGGCGTACTTCTTCTCGTGCTCCTTCAACTGGCGCGATCCGTAGGCAATAACCTTGCCCTCCTGCATCAGAACACATCCAAGACCGGTCCCTGAAGCGTCGGTGAAGACTACGAATCCACCACTGCCAGAAGGTAAAGATAAGATTGGTGCTGTCGTCAATCTCTCCTTCAGCTCTTGAAAGCTGTTCTCACAAGCATCGGACCAAACGAACGGCACATCCTTCCGTGTCAGCTTGGTCAACGGTGCTGAGATCGTGGAGAAACTCTTGACGAATCTGCGGTAGTAGCCTGCTAATCCGAGGAAGCTCCTGATCTCTGTGGCATTCTTCGGTCTGGCCCAGTTTGTCACTGCCTCTATCTTCGCCGGGTCCACTGCTAGCCCATCCTTGGAGATGATGTGTCCAAGGAAGACTACCTGCTCCAACCAAAACTCGCACTTGCTGAGCTTCGCGTACAACTGGTTGTCGCGCAACAACTGTAGAGACGTCCTCAAATGCTGCTCGTGCTCCTCTCTGGTCTTAGAATAGACCAAAACATCGTCGATGAAGACCACTGTGAAGCTGTCGAGGTGCGGAGCGAAGATCTTGTTCATCAGGGACATGAACACTGCGGGTGCATTCGTCAACCCGAACGGCATCACCAGAAACTCATAGTGGCCATAGCGTGAACGGAACGCTGTCTTCTGCACATCTTGCTCTCTGACTCGAAGCTGATGATACCCCGACCTCAAGTCTATCTTCGAAAAGAACTGCGCACCCTGAAGCTGGTCGAAAAGCTCGTCGATCCGGGGAAGAGGATACTTGTTCTTCACTGTTGCCTGGTTCAACTGCCGGTAGTCGATGCACATCCTCATCGATCCATCCTTCTTCTTCACGAAGAGAACTGGTGCGCCCCATGGCGACACGCTCGGCCTGATGAAGCCTTTCTCTAGCAATTCCTCCAACTGAGTCTTCAACTCTCGCAGCTCTGCTGGAGCCATGCGATAGGGAGCTCTCGAAATCGGTGCCGTGCCTGGTGCAAGCTCGATGGTGAAGTCGATCTCTCGAATAGGCGGCAATCCCGGGATCTCGTCGGGAAACACATCTGGAAACTCACAGACAACCGGAATCTCCTCGACCCTCTTGGACTCCTTGTCCTCTGAGACAAAAGCGATGTAGCCCTCACAACCTGATCTCATCAGTCTCTCGGCCTTCAGTGCCGATATCATCCGAGTGCTAGGTGATCTCCTCTCACCCACAAACTCGATCGCGTCGTCTGAACCTTCGATGGAGAATCTGACTGTCTTCTTGAAGCAATCCATCACTGCTCGATATCTGGCCAACCAATCCATCCCCAAAATGACGTCGAAGTCATGCATGGGTAGCACGATCAGATCTGCAAGCAAAATGCACTCCCCGATCTGCACTCGGCATCTGGGGTGGTAAGTCTGACACATCACACTCCTACCCATCGGAGTGGACACAACTAAGGTGCAGGGCATAGCCTCACCTACTCCACCAAGAATCAAAGCAAAAGCAGACGACACAAACGAATGTGTCGCGCCTGGATCTAACAACACTCTAGCAGGGTGATCGCAAATAGAAAGGGTACCTTCGACGACGTTGCCTGCTGCCTCTGCCTCCTCATGAGTCAGCGCGAATGCTCGCCCCACAGCCTGGGGTCTCTGCTGATGATGCTGGCCCTGATGCCTCTGATGACGTCCACGGTGGAAGGGCTGCCCTCTAGGCTGCTGAGGTCCCCGTGCCTGCTGCTGATGAGCACGGTACTGCTGCTGCTGAGGTGGAAGTGCAACCTGACGTGCGGGCTGAGCCGCTGGAGCTGGGGCTGGAGCTGCCGGAGGTGCGGGAAGTCGAAGCATCTGAGGCTGACCTCCACGGAGCGGGCAATACCTGGAGATATGCCCTGGCTCTCCACAGTCGTAGCACACTCGGGGTCCATGCTGCGGCTGCTGTTGCTGACGATGCTGATGCTGAGGCTGGAACTGCCCTGCCGGCCTCTGCCTCTGAAATGGCTGCAGCTGTCGTAGAGGCATGGGCTGCTGCCTGATCGGAGTGATCCGGAGTCGCTTCTGCTGGCGAATGGACTCTAGCCGCTGGAGATGCTCCTCTGCCCAGAAAGCTCTCCTCAAAGCCTCCTCGTAGGTAGGCAGCTCAATGCAGGTCATGGCGATCTGAATCTCCTCGCTGAGACCGTCGACGAACCGCCGAACCCTCTCGGCCTCTGACGTGAGCAGCGCCTTTGCAAACCGGGACAGCTGGGTGAAGCGAACCTCGTACTGCGAGACTGTCATGCTACCCTGAACGAGAGTCTGGAACTCCCGGAGCTTACGCTCTCTGACGTGAGTGGGGATGAACTTCCGGAGGAAGTCAGTCTTGAAGGCAGTCCATGCTACCTCGTCCCCAATCTCCTCATAGGGCCTCTGCATGGTCCTCCACCAATCCTCTGCCACGCCGCGGAACATGTAAGCCGCTAACTGCACTCTCTGGCGCCCCGAGCACTCGAAGACTCGGAAGATCTTCTCCATCCGGACGATCTAGTCGTCCGCCACCATAGGGTCGTCTGCTCCCGTGAACTCAGGCGGTCCCCTTTTGAGGAACCTCTCAAAGATAAGGTTCGGGTCTGCCCCCCGAACCGGCACATCCCCGGGGGCTGGCGGAGCCACCTTATCAATAACATCCAGGACCTGCGCCTGAAACTGCGCAAAATCCTCTGTCTGCCTCTGGTGAGCTGCGGTCTGGGCCTCCTGAGAAGCAAGGAAAGCCTGGAGAAATCTCTCGAAACGACGCTCATGGGCGGAGAGCTCGTCGATAGCTATCGTCTCTCGTGGTGCACCGCCTCCAGACATCTGTCATGAAAAAGAACTTGTGTCAATTTAAATCCAAGACCTAAAACTATACTGACTCTACCCAATCCATCGTCCTCACACGTATCCCGTTACTCGAATCCTCACTACGTCCTATGGTTTCTAGTGTGTTTTATTTCCTAGAGACCAGCTCGCTCTGATACCATAAAATGTAACGCCCCAATTCCGGATACCGATATACTCGTTCGATTACCCGAAATTGGCGCGCTACTTCCCGGAAAATCCGAGAACTTCCAAGATCGTAGGCCGCAGTGAGGTCCAATTTAAAACTTTTTGACCAATAGAGTTATAATATTTAAATTGCGGAAGCATAACGATTTAAACAAGGCGGAAGCAATAGTATCGAGATATAAATTTAAGTGTGAGCAAAACATAGTCTATTAAAATGATTCAATGTTAATCAAGGTTATACATTTTCATTCTACCCTTCTCACTACAGAATATCTCTCAAAAACCCAAAATAACAATGTCCCTCAAAACCCTGGAATGAACTCCTCGCCCTCCGGCTCGACGTCCGTGTCGGCCGGGCCCCAAGCGTACTCTCCTGCCACGGGTGCCTCCACTAGGGCTAATGCGTCGTCGGGAATCTCTGGGTCAAGGCCTAAGCACCATAGAATGGGTCAGATCTAAACGATCTGGCAAGATACAGCATACTACTAACATAGCATATATATATCAAAGGAAATAAAGATGGGTACATAAGTTAAATGAATAGCAAGGGAAAAGAACTAGGCAGTTGTGCATTTAAATCATAAGGGATCAGTATAAATAGAAAACATCTAAACTACTACAAACAAGGTGGCACATTCACACGAGCTGGAATACCGCGGGATATTATGCCGCGGCCCTCCCATACTGAACACAGTTGCGGCGGGGAAATCTCACTAGTGTTGGGAATTACTAATCCCACAAATCACCTCATCAACTCATCATCTCAACACTCCAGATCGGCACGGTATGACACCTTGCCGTCTTAACCACACAGCTCATCATGATAGCTCCACAACACTCAACTAGCTCCTACCGGGGATGATCAGTCCACAGGCTGAGCTTAAATCAACCGAGTGAATGTTCATGCCGACTCAAGAATAACTCTAAGGTCTGTGTCTGTCTAGGCTTTGCCTTGCGTGAACAAGGTCCTATCAATATCCCTAAGAGGTCCAAACATCTCAACACAGTCTCTGGATCTCATTCAAGGTCCAGGCCCACTCGTTGGATCCATACCAAGGCCCATCAGTACATGGTCTGGTCTATAACCGTCCAAACGAGGCAACAATCCATCTACTACTGACAAACAGTTCCATACAATCTATAACATCTTAACAGTCCAATAGAAACTACCTCTTCAGCTAAAGGGTTCACATCTCCACACTTAGGCCCAATAAGGGCCCGCCTAGACACAGACACGGGTCAATGATCTCCGAAATCACACCGTCGGGTCACCTCTAGATACCCTAGGTTCAGGTCTTCCAATTATGATTAATTAATAGCAAACAGCTAATCTAAAGATCTAAGAATGACAGAGTAATAATAATGAAGTATAAACTTCAATCAGAGAATCAACGGGAAAAGCAACGGTCCAATCCTAGGTAAATGGGCCACTTTAGGTTCGGGTCTATCTCCGGTAATTCGATCTCTAAACGATGTCATTAATGCCGTAAAATATTGTATTTGGTGCTTAGTTAGTTAATGGCATCTATGACAACTCTTAGAGGTCGAATCATCTTAGATTATCAACCAAAACTCTAAACAGTGGTCCCCGCGAGTCAAGGTTGAGCGACACCGTTGACTCGGGCTTAGGACACTGACAAATGCTCATTTGGATGGTCAATAGGCCCCACAACTGATCATATCTCCTAAATGTTGAAAGATGGAAAATCAGGGTTTTCCAGGTGAACCTGATGTGTTGTGAGCTCGGTTGATTTCCTGGCCGGGAAGATCAACCGAGTGCACTGACAAACCTGAGTCAGGCTTCCTGGATAACTTAAATCGTTTCTAAAGGCTTACAGCGTGTCCGGTCAAACAACCTGGCCTGGATGATTGACCGCATACTCTGAAAACCTTAGAAAGATTGATGATCCAGCTTTAAACACTTTTGAAATATTAATTCTAAGTTTCAGGTTGATTTGGGCGCAAACAGTCTGAGTTTCGGGTGAAAAACCAACTTTCAGTCATTTCTAGTGAAAACCATGTAAACGGGTCAACCTGGGCTAAGCCGGGTCAACCAAACTGATTAAAATGGGTTTTCTACAAGAATATGGCTGATGGCCAATT
Organism: Cinnamomum chago; assembly: GCA_038049695.1. NCBI lineage: Eukaryota > Viridiplantae > Streptophyta > Magnoliopsida > Laurales > Lauraceae > Cinnamomum > Cinnamomum chago. The sequence goes on from CP142452.1 coordinate 78,937,213, forward strand.
TTCCATCAAAACCTAGTTGTCTCGGTCGACCAGGATGGGTCCCAGTCGATCCAGACAACAGAAACTCTCCCTGCAGAACAGAGCTAACTGAGAGCTCTGTTTTTCCAATTTTCAGTGTTCCCGGTCGACCTAGAACACTGTCGGGCGAGTCCCCGGGCGTGTCAGGGAAATTCTGCAGAAAATAACTGAGACTCAATTTTTTGGAAACTGCAGTGTTGCCGGTCGACCGAGAGGGGTCTCGGTCGACCTAGAACACTGGGATTTCAGTCCCAGTTGCATTTCTGCAACTTTTCCGTTTCAGCTCCTTTTTCGCCCAAACCACCTCCAATCTCTTCCAAACTTCACCCAAACACTTCTAATAAATTAACAACACAAAAACCATCCATCCATCACCTTATGGCCCACTGATCTTCCAAATGGGGGGTGAAAACCCCCATCCATCAGCGACCTTTCAACCAAAATTATAAAACAGAGCTCAAATGTAATCTAGACTGAACTGAGCATGTTTATGAACTGAAAAACCACTGAATCACGAAATGAAATATACAATCTAAGTTATCAGTATGATGCACTTGCCTCTTTAGCTTGAGAGAGAGAGAGAGTTGTAGAGAGAAAGATAGCTAGAAATGAAGGTCCAGACTCAGTCCAGCTGAACAGAGGGGAGGAGAAGAAGAAGATGATGACCCAGCAGGTGCTGCAGCAGGTGTAGCAGCAGGTCCACACAATCCCAGCAGAAATAAAGCCTCCCAGGTGAAGAAAAGAGAGAGGAAGAAGAAGGGGTGGCAGCTGCTGTAACTCCAATGGGTTCCAGCAACAGATTCAGCCCAGCTCAAAGGAGAATAAGTAATATGGCAGCTGCAACTCCTTAAGGAAGAATTCCAGCAGAATAACAGTTGGATGAGGGGAAATGAGAGAGATGTAAGAGAATGAAATGGTGGCTGCAGCAGTTGTTCTTCAAGATGGGTTTCCAGCAGAGGTTGATGAAGAAGAAGGAGGATTACAGCAGTAGTTCCTCCGGATGGAAATTCCAGCACAGTGACTATTGCAACCCTTAGCTCAAACGTAGAGAGATGAAGGAGGAGAAGAGAGTTGCAATGGAAATGAAGGTAGTTGGGAGTGGTTTTCTTGGGAAGAGGGCTGGAAGTTATCTTGGGAAGGGGGCTGCTTAGGGTTTAGGGTTTATTGCAAATGGGGATTAAGAGATGTTATATAGGTCCAAGGGGAAGTGATTAAGGACTAAAATACCCTTAGGGTTTTAGGGTTTAACTTGGGATTAGGGTTAGGGTTTGAGGGTAGGTTGGTCATTAGGTTAGGAAGTTTCTAGAAGAGAGGCACCTTATACTAACCCAACCTAGTTAGCTTAATTAATTAGACTCTACTAACTAAGCCTAAGATTAACACAACACCCAACTTAATTAAAAACACTAACCCACTAAGTTAACCTAACTAACTTAGGAAATCTAACTAGTCCATCTAATTAGCCCCAAATAAACTCAATTAAAACAGTAATTAACAATGATTAGCCATAATTAGCAATAATTAGCGAAGATTAACGAAGATTATCAAAATTAAACAATAATTAACATAGATTAGAGTTAATTAGTCTATAAAATAGCCCTTAGAGGGCCCACCAAGGGTGGGACCTCACATCATTCCGTCCTTTTAAAACATTTGTCCCCAAATGTAAAAAAAAACAAAGTTAGAACATACCTGAGGTAGAAGATGTGGATAGTCCTTCTCCACCTGGTCGCGTAGCTCCCACGTAGCCTCCTCCGGAGTGTGATGCTCCCACTGAACCTTCACCCAAAGAATGGTTCGGGTCCGGAGCACCTGCTCCTTGGTGTCGATGATCGCGACCGGCCTGGCGACGTACGAAGCATCTGGCTGGATGTCGAGTGGCTCGTGATAAAGAATGTGGGTCGGGTCCTCCACATACTTCTTCAGCATAGAGACGTGGAACACATCGTGCACTCCCGATAGCTCTGGGGGTAGCTGAAGCTTGTAGGCGACATCTCCAACTCTCGATCTGATCTCGAAGGGTCCAACATATCTCCGCGCTAGCTTACCCTTCTCACCAAACCTCAGGGTACCTCTAGCCGGAGAAACCTTCAGGAAAACTCTGTCTCCCTTCTCGAACTCGAGCGGTCTGCGCCGGTTGTCTGCTGCGGCTGACCTTTAGGTTCTCAACAATCTGCCGAACCTTCTCGCTGGTGTCGCTGACTATGGATGGACCATGGAAACTCCTGACACCAACTTCTTCCCAGCAAACTGGGGTCTTGCATCTCCTCCCGTACAAAGCCTCGTACGGTGCAAGCTTGATGCTCGCATGGAAGCTGTTGTTGTAGGCGAACTCGCACATCGGTAAGGAATCCTCCCAGTTCTCCTTGAAATCCAAGACACAAGCTCTCAACATGTCCTCTAGTGTCTGGTTGGTGCGCTCTGTCTGGCCGTCTGTCTGAGGATGATAGGCTGTGCTGAAGCTCAACTTTGTGCCCAAAGCCTGCTGAAGACTCTCCCAGAAGTGCGAAGTGAATCTCGGGTCTCTGTCTGAAACTATCGAGGCTGGAACTCCATGCAACGAGACAATCCGATCGACGTACAGCTTAGCAAGGACGTCGAGTCCTGCTCTCATCGACACTGGCAAGAAATGGGCTGACTTAGTCAGCCGATCCACGATCACCCAAATGCCGTCGTGGCGCCTCCTGGTGGCTGGAAGTCCTGCGATGAAGTCCATGGTGATGTGCTCCCACTTCCACTGCGGAATCTCAAGCTGATGAAGCAGTCCTGGCGGCTTCTGGTGTTCGACTTTGATCTGCTGGCACGTCAAACACCTGGAGACATAGCGAGCTATCTCCTTCTTCATGTTGTTCCACCAGTAGTAGCTCCTCAGGTTCTGGTACATCTTGGTGCTGCCGGGGTGAATCGAGTATCTGCTGTGGTGTGCATCTGCAAGAATCTCGTCCTTCAGCTCCTGAATATCTGGCACGCACAGTCTGTCCTGGTAGTAGAGCACTCCTCCTATCAGTCTGAACTCGGGCCTCTGGTCGATCTGCTCGATCACTCTGACAAGCTTCGGATCGTTGCGCTGACTGTCCTTGACTTTGCCCAGCAACTCTGGTTCCCACGCTGACATGGTGGCAAGCAAAACTCTCTCGCCGAGTGGCTGAAACTGGACGTCTAAACTGCTGAAGACGTCGGTCCACACACCCTCTGCTGCTAGGAAACTGACGAGGGCGGTCTTCCTGCTCAAAGCGTCTGCTACGACGTTCGCCTTACCAGGATGGTATTTGATAGGGAAGTCGTAGTCCTTGATGTACTCCATCCACCTCCTCTGCCGGTTGTTGAGGTCGCTCTGCGTGAACAAGTACTGCAAACTACGATGATCTGAGTGCACCTCGAACTTCTCGCCGTAAAGGTAGTGCCGCCACAACTTCAAGGCAAAAACAACTGCTGTAAGCTCCAAGTCGTGAGTGGCGTACTTCTTCTCGTGCTCCTTCAACTGGCGCGATCCGTAGGCAATAACCTTGCCCTCCTGCATCAGAACACATCCAAGACCGGTCCCTGAAGCGTCGGTGAAGACTACGAATCCACCACTGCCAGAAGGTAAAGATAAGATTGGTGCTGTCGTCAATCTCTCCTTCAGCTCTTGAAAGCTGTTCTCACAAGCATCGGACCAAACGAACGGCACATCCTTCCGTGTCAGCTTGGTCAACGGTGCTGAGATCGTGGAGAAACTCTTGACGAATCTGCGGTAGTAGCCTGCTAATCCGAGGAAGCTCCTGATCTCTGTGGCATTCTTCGGTCTGGCCCAGTTTGTCACTGCCTCTATCTTCGCCGGGTCCACTGCTAGCCCATCCTTGGAGATGATGTGTCCAAGGAAGACTACCTGCTCCAACCAAAACTCGCACTTGCTGAGCTTCGCGTACAACTGGTTGTCGCGCAACAACTGTAGAGACGTCCTCAAATGCTGCTCGTGCTCCTCTCTGGTCTTAGAATAGACCAAAACATCGTCGATGAAGACCACTGTGAAGCTGTCGAGGTGCGGAGCGAAGATCTTGTTCATCAGGGACATGAACACTGCGGGTGCATTCGTCAACCCGAACGGCATCACCAGAAACTCATAGTGGCCATAGCGTGAACGGAACGCTGTCTTCTGCACATCTTGCTCTCTGACTCGAAGCTGATGATACCCCGACCTCAAGTCTATCTTCGAAAAGAACTGCGCACCCTGAAGCTGGTCGAAAAGCTCGTCGATCCGGGGAAGAGGATACTTGTTCTTCACTGTTGCCTGGTTCAACTGCCGGTAGTCGATGCACATCCTCATCGATCCATCCTTCTTCTTCACGAAGAGAACTGGTGCGCCCCATGGCGACACGCTCGGCCTGATGAAGCCTTTCTCTAGCAATTCCTCCAACTGAGTCTTCAACTCTCGCAGCTCTGCTGGAGCCATGCGATAGGGAGCTCTCGAAATCGGTGCCGTGCCTGGTGCAAGCTCGATGGTGAAGTCGATCTCTCGAATAGGCGGCAATCCCGGGATCTCGTCGGGAAACACATCTGGAAACTCACAGACAACCGGAATCTCCTCGACCCTCTTGGACTCCTTGTCCTCTGAGACAAAAGCGATGTAGCCCTCACAACCTGATCTCATCAGTCTCTCGGCCTTCAGTGCCGATATCATCCGAGTGCTAGGTGATCTCCTCTCACCCACAAACTCGATCGCGTCGTCTGAACCTTCGATGGAGAATCTGACTGTCTTCTTGAAGCAATCCATCACTGCTCGATATCTGGCCAACCAATCCATCCCCAAAATGACGTCGAAGTCATGCATGGGTAGCACGATCAGATCTGCAAGCAAAATGCACTCCCCGATCTGCACTCGGCATCTGGGGTGGTAAGTCTGACACATCACACTCCTACCCATCGGAGTGGACACAACTAAGGTGCAGGGCATAGCCTCACCTACTCCACCAAGAATCAAAGCAAAAGCAGACGACACAAACGAATGTGTCGCGCCTGGATCTAACAACACTCTAGCAGGGTGATCGCAAATAGAAAGGGTACCTTCGACGACGTTGCCTGCTGCCTCTGCCTCCTCATGAGTCAGCGCGAATGCTCGCCCCACAGCCTGGGGTCTCTGCTGATGATGCTGGCCCTGATGCCTCTGATGACGTCCACGGTGGAAGGGCTGCCCTCTAGGCTGCTGAGGTCCCCGTGCCTGCTGCTGATGAGCACGGTACTGCTGCTGCTGAGGTGGAAGTGCAACCTGACGTGCGGGCTGAGCCGCTGGAGCTGGGGCTGGAGCTGCCGGAGGTGCGGGAAGTCGAAGCATCTGAGGCTGACCTCCACGGAGCGGGCAATACCTGGAGATATGCCCTGGCTCTCCACAGTCGTAGCACACTCGGGGTCCATGCTGCGGCTGCTGTTGCTGACGATGCTGATGCTGAGGCTGGAACTGCCCTGCCGGCCTCTGCCTCTGAAATGGCTGCAGCTGTCGTAGAGGCATGGGCTGCTGCCTGATCGGAGTGATCCGGAGTCGCTTCTGCTGGCGAATGGACTCTAGCCGCTGGAGATGCTCCTCTGCCCAGAAAGCTCTCCTCAAAGCCTCCTCGTAGGTAGGCAGCTCAATGCAGGTCATGGCGATCTGAATCTCCTCGCTGAGACCGTCGACGAACCGCCGAACCCTCTCGGCCTCTGACGTGAGCAGCGCCTTTGCAAACCGGGACAGCTGGGTGAAGCGAACCTCGTACTGCGAGACTGTCATGCTACCCTGAACGAGAGTCTGGAACTCCCGGAGCTTACGCTCTCTGACGTGAGTGGGGATGAACTTCCGGAGGAAGTCAGTCTTGAAGGCAGTCCATGCTACCTCGTCCCCAATCTCCTCATAGGGCCTCTGCATGGTCCTCCACCAATCCTCTGCCACGCCGCGGAACATGTAAGCCGCTAACTGCACTCTCTGGCGCCCCGAGCACTCGAAGACTCGGAAGATCTTCTCCATCCGGACGATCTAGTCGTCCGCCACCATAGGGTCGTCTGCTCCCGTGAACTCAGGCGGTCCCCTTTTGAGGAACCTCTCAAAGATAAGGTTCGGGTCTGCCCCCCGAACCGGCACATCCCCGGGGGCTGGCGGAGCCACCTTATCAATAACATCCAGGACCTGCGCCTGAAACTGCGCAAAATCCTCTGTCTGCCTCTGGTGAGCTGCGGTCTGGGCCTCCTGAGAAGCAAGGAAAGCCTGGAGAAATCTCTCGAAACGACGCTCATGGGCGGAGAGCTCGTCGATAGCTATCGTCTCTCGTGGTGCACCGCCTCCAGACATCTGTCATGAAAAAGAACTTGTGTCAATTTAAATCCAAGACCTAAAACTATACTGACTCTACCCAATCCATCGTCCTCACACGTATCCCGTTACTCGAATCCTCACTACGTCCTATGGTTTCTAGTGTGTTTTATTTCCTAGAGACCAGCTCGCTCTGATACCATAAAATGTAACGCCCCAATTCCGGATACCGATATACTCGTTCGATTACCCGAAATTGGCGCGCTACTTCCCGGAAAATCCGAGAACTTCCAAGATCGTAGGCCGCAGTGAGGTCCAATTTAAAACTTTTTGACCAATAGAGTTATAATATTTAAATTGCGGAAGCATAACGATTTAAACAAGGCGGAAGCAATAGTATCGAGATATAAATTTAAGTGTGAGCAAAACATAGTCTATTAAAATGATTCAATGTTAATCAAGGTTATACATTTTCATTCTACCCTTCTCACTACAGAATATCTCTCAAAAACCCAAAATAACAATGTCCCTCAAAACCCTGGAATGAACTCCTCGCCCTCCGGCTCGACGTCCGTGTCGGCCGGGCCCCAAGCGTACTCTCCTGCCACGGGTGCCTCCACTAGGGCTAATGCGTCGTCGGGAATCTCTGGGTCAAGGCCTAAGCACCATAGAATGGGTCAGATCTAAACGATCTGGCAAGATACAGCATACTACTAACATAGCATATATATATCAAAGGAAATAAAGATGGGTACATAAGTTAAATGAATAGCAAGGGAAAAGAACTAGGCAGTTGTGCATTTAAATCATAAGGGATCAGTATAAATAGAAAACATCTAAACTACTACAAACAAGGTGGCACATTCACACGAGCTGGAATACCGCGGGATATTATGCCGCGGCCCTCCCATACTGAACACAGTTGCGGCGGGGAAATCTCACTAGTGTTGGGAATTACTAATCCCACAAATCACCTCATCAACTCATCATCTCAACACTCCAGATCGGCACGGTATGACACCTTGCCGTCTTAACCACACAGCTCATCATGATAGCTCCACAACACTCAACTAGCTCCTACCGGGGATGATCAGTCCACAGGCTGAGCTTAAATCAACCGAGTGAATGTTCATGCCGACTCAAGAATAACTCTAAGGTCTGTGTCTGTCTAGGCTTTGCCTTGCGTGAACAAGGTCCTATCAATATCCCTAAGAGGTCCAAACATCTCAACACAGTCTCTGGATCTCATTCAAGGTCCAGGCCCACTCGTTGGATCCATACCAAGGCCCATCAGTACATGGTCTGGTCTATAACCGTCCAAACGAGGCAACAATCCATCTACTACTGACAAACAGTTCCATACAATCTATAACATCTTAACAGTCCAATAGAAACTACCTCTTCAGCTAAAGGGTTCACATCTCCACACTTAGGCCCAATAAGGGCCCGCCTAGACACAGACACGGGTCAATGATCTCCGAAATCACACCGTCGGGTCACCTCTAGATACCCTAGGTTCAGGTCTTCCAATTATGATTAATTAATAGCAAACAGCTAATCTAAAGATCTAAGAATGACAGAGTAATAATAATGAAGTATAAACTTCAATCAGAGAATCAACGGGAAAAGCAACGGTCCAATCCTAGGTAAATGGGCCACTTTAGGTTCGGGTCTATCTCCGGTAATTCGATCTCTAAACGATGTCATTAATGCCGTAAAATATTGTATTTGGTGCTTAGTTAGTTAATGGCATCTATGACAACTCTTAGAGGTCGAATCATCTTAGATTATCAACCAAAACTCTAAACAGTGGTCCCCGCGAGTCAAGGTTGAGCCACACCGTTGACTCGGGCTTAGGACACTGACAAATGCTCATTTGGATGGTCAATAGGCCCCACAACTGATCATATCTCCTAAATGTTGAAAGATGGAAAATCAGGGTTTTCCAGGTGAACCTGATGTGTTGTGAGCTCGGTTGATTTCCTGGCCGGGAAGATCAACCGAGTGCACTGACAAACCTGAGTCAGGCTTCCTGGATAACTTAAATCGTTTCTAAAGGCTTACAGCGTGTCCGGTCAAACAACCTGGCCTGGATGATTGACCGCATACTCTGAAAACCTTAGAAAGATTGATGATCCAGCTTTAAACACTTTTGAAATATTAATTCTAAGTTTCAGGTTGATTTGGGCGCAAACAGTCTGAGTTTCGGGTGAAAAACCAACTTTCAGTCATTTCTAGTGAAAACCATGTAAACGGGTCAACCTGGGCTAAGCCGGGTCAACCAAACTGATTAAAATGGGTTTTCTACAAGAATATGGCTGATGGCCAATTTTCCATCAAAACCTAGTTGTCTCGGTCGACCAGGATGGGTCCCAGTCGATCCAGACAACAGAAACTCTCCCTGCAGAACAGAGCTAACTGAGAGCTCTGTTTTTCCAATTTTCAGTGTTCCCGGTCGACCTAGAACACTGTCGGGCGAGTCCCCGGGCGTGTCAGGGAAATTCTGCAGAAAATAACTGAGACTCAATTTTTTGGAAACTGCAGTGTTGCCGGTCGACCGAGAGGGGTCTCGGTCGACCTAGAACACTGGGATTTCAGTCCCAGTTGCATTTCTGCAACTTTTCCGTTTCAGCTCCTTTTTCGCCCAAACCACCTCCAATCTCTTCCAAACTTCACCCAAACACTTCTAATAAATTAACAACACAAAAACCATCCATCCATCACCTTATGGCCCACTGATCTTCCAAATGGGGGGTGAAAACCCCCATCCATCAGCGACCTTTCAACCAAAATTATAAAACAGAGCTCAAATGTAATCTAGACTGAACTGAGCATGTTTATGAACTGAAAAACCACTGAATCACGAAATGAAATATACAATCTAAGTTATCAGTATGATGCACTTGCCTCTTTAGCTTGAGAGAGAGAGAGAGTTGTAGAGAGAAAGATAGCTAGAAATGAAGGTCCAGACTCAGTCCAGCTGAACAGAGGGGAGGAGAAGAAGAAGATGATGACCCAGCAGGTGCTGCAGCAGGTGTAGCAGCAGGTCCACACAATCCCAGCAGAAATAAAGCCTCCCAGGTGAAGAAAAGAGAGAGGAAGAAGAAGGGGTGGCAGCTGCTGTAACTCCAATGGGTTCCAGCAACAGATTCAGCCCAGCTCAAAGGAGAATAAGTAATATGGCAGCTGCAACTCCTTAAGGAAGAATTCCAGCAGAATAACAGTTGGATGAGGGGAAATGAGAGAGATGTAAGAGAATGAAATGGTGGCTGCAGCAGTTGTTCTTCAAGATGGGTTTCCAGCAGAGGTTGATGAAGAAGAAGGAGGATTACAGCAGTAGTTCCTCCGGATGGAAATTCCAGCACAGTGACTATTGCAACCCTTAGCTCAAACGTAGAGAGATGAAGGAGGAGAAGAGAGTTGCAATGGAAATGAAGGTAGTTGGGAGTGGTTTTCTTGGGAAGAGGGCTGGAAGTTATCTTGGGAAGGGGGCTGCTTAGGGTTTAGGGTTTATTGCAAATGGGGATTAAGAGATGTTATATAGGTCCAGGGGGAAGTGATTAAGGACTAAAATACCCTTAGGGTTTTAGGGTTTAACTTGGGATTAGGGTTAGGGTTTGAGGGTAGGTTGGTCATTAGGTTAGGAAGTTTCTAGAAGAGAGGCACCTTATACTAACCCAACCTAGTTAGCTTAATTAATTAGACTCTACTAACTAAGCCTAAGATTAACACAACACCCAACTTAATTAAAAACACTAACCCACTAAGTTAACCTAACTAACTTAGGAAATCTAACTAGTCCATCTAATTAGCCCCAAATAAACTCAATTAAAACAGTAATTAACAATGATTAGCCATAATTAGCAATAATTAGCGAAGATTAACGAAGATTATCAAAATTAAACAATAATTAACATAGATTAGAGTTAATTAGTCTATAAAATAGCCCTTAGAGGGCCCACCAAGGGTGGGACCTCACATCATTCCGTCCTTTTAAAACATTTGTCCCCAAATGTAAAAAAAAACAAAGTTAGAACATACCTGAGGTAGAAGATGTGGATAGTCCTTCTCCACCTGGTCGCGTAGCTCCCACGTAGCCTCCTCCGGAGTGTGATGCTCCCACTGAACCTTCACCCAAAGAATGGTTCGGGTCCGGAGCACCTGCTCCTTGGTGTCGATGATCGCGACCGGCCTGGCGACGTACGAAGCATCTGGCTGGATGTCGAGTGGCTCGTGATAAAGAATGTGGGTCGGGTCCTCCACATACTTCTTCAGCATAGAGACGTGGAACACATCGTGCACTCCCGATAGCTCTGGGGGTAGCTGAAGCTTGTAGGCGACATCTCCAACTCTCGATCTGATCTCGAAGGGTCCAACATATCTCCGCGCTAGCTTACCCTTCTCACCAAACCTCAGGGTACCTCTAGCCGGAGAAACCTTCAGGAAAACTCTGTCTCCCTTCTCGAACTCGAGCGGTCTGCGCCGGTTGTCTGCTGCGGCTGACCTTTAGGTTCTCAACAATCTGCCGAACCTTCTCGCTGGTGTCGCTGACTATGGATGGACCATGGAAACTCCTGACACCAACTTCTTCCCAGCAAACTGGGGTCTTGCATCTCCTCCCGTACAAAGCCTCGTACGGTGCAAGCTTGATGCTCGCATGGAAGCTGTTGTTGTAGGCGAACTCGCACATCGGTAAGGAATCCTCCCAGTTCTCCTTGAAATCCAAGACACAAGCTCTCAACATGTCCTCTAGTGTCTGGTTGGTGCGCTCTGTCTGGCCGTCTGTCTGAGGATGATAGGCTGTGCTGAAGCTCAACTTTGTGCCCAAAGCCTGCTGAAGACTCTCCCAGAAGTGCGAAGTGAATCTCGGGTCTCTGTCTGAAACTATCGAGGCTGGAACTCCATGCAACGAGACAATCCGATCGACGTACAGCTTAGCAAGGACGTCGAGTCCTGCTCTCATCGACACTGGCAAGAAATGGGCTGACTTAGTCAGCCGATCCACGATCACCCAAATGCCGTCGTGGCGCCTCCTGGTGGCTGGAAGTCCTGCGATGAAGTCCATGGTGATGTGCTCCCACTTCCACTGCGGAATCTCAAGCTGATGAAGCAGTCCTGGCGGCTTCTGGTGTTCGACTTTGATCTGCTGGCACGTCAAACACCTGGAGACATAGCGAGCTATCTCCTTCTTCATGTTGTTCCACCAGTAGTAGCTCCTCAGGTTCTGGTACATCTTGGTGCTGCCGGGGTGAATCGAGTATCTGCTGTGGTGTGCATCTGCAAGAATCTCGTCCTTCAGCTCCTGAATATCTGGCACGCACAGTCTGTCCTGGTAGTAGAGCACTCCTCCTATCAGTCTGAACTCGGGCCTCTGGTCGATCTGCTCGATCACTCTGACAAGCTTCGGATCGTTGCGCTGACTGTCCTTGACTTTGCCCAGCAACTCTGGTTCCCACGCTGACATGGTGGCAAGCAAAACTCTCTCGCCGAGTGGCTGAAACTGGACGTCTAAACTGCTGAAGACGTCGGTCCACACACCCTCTGCTGCTAGGAAACTGACGAGGGCGGTCTTCCTGCTCAAAGCGTCTGCTACGACGTTCGCCTTACCAGGATGGTATTTGATAGGGAAGTCGTAGTCCTTGATGTACTCCATCCACCTCCTCTGCCGGTTGTTGAGGTCGCTCTGCGTGAACAAGTACTGCAAACTACGATGATCTGAGTGCACCTCGAACTTCTCGCCGTAAAGGTAGTGCCGCCACAACTTCAAGGCAAAAACAACTGCTGTAAGCTCCAAGTCGTGAGTGGCGTACTTCTTCTCGTGCTCCTTCAACTGGCGCGATCCGTAGGCAATAACCTTGCCCTCCTGCATCAGAACACATCCAAGACCGGTCCCTGAAGCGTCGGTGAAGACTACGAATCCACCACTGCCAGAAGGTAAAGATAAGATTGGTGCTGTCGTCAATCTCTCCTTCAGCTCTTGAAAGCTGTTCTCACAAGCATCGGACCAAACGAACGGCACATCCTTCCGTGTCAGCTTGGTCAACGGTGCTGAGATCGTGGAGAAACTCTTGACGAATCTGCGGTAGTAGCCTGCTAATCCGAGGAAGCTCCTGATCTCTGTGGCATTCTTCGGTCTGGCCCAGTTTGTCACTGCCTCTATCTTCGCCGGGTCCACTGCTAGCCCATCCTTGGAGATGATGTGTCCAAGGAAGACTACCTGCTCCAACCAAAACTCGCACTTGCTGAGCTTCGCGTACAACTGGTTGTCGCGCAACAACTGTAGAGACGTCCTCAAATGCTGCTCGTGCTCCTCTCTGGTCTTAGAATAGACCAAAACATCGTCGATGAAGACCACTGTGAAGCTGTCGAGGTGCGGAGCGAAGATCTTGTTCATCAGGGACATGAACACTGCGGGTGCATTCGTCAACCCGAACGGCATCACCAGAAACTCATAGTGGCCATAGCGTGAACGGAACGCTGTCTTCTGCACATCTTGCTCTCTGACTCGAAGCTGATGATACCCCGACCTCAAGTCTATCTTCGAAAAGAACTGCGCACCCTGAAGCTGGTCGAAAAGCTCGTCGATCCGGGGAAGAGGATACTTGTTCTTCACTGTTGCCTGGTTCAACTGCCGGTAGTCGATGCACATCCTCATCGATCCATCCTTCTTCTTCACGAAGAGAACTGGTGCGCCCCATGGCGACACGCTCGGCCTGATGAAGCCTTTCTCTAGCAATTCCTCCAACTGAGTCTTCAACTCTCGCAGCTCTGCTGGAGCCATGCGATAGGGAGCTCTCGAAATCGGTGCCGTGCCTGGTGCAAGCTCGATGGTGAAGTCGATCTCTCGAATAGGCGGCAATCCCGGGATCTCGTCGGGAAACACATCTGGAAACTCACAGACAACCGGAATCTCCTCGACCCTCTTGGACTCCTTGTCCTCTGAGACAAAAGCGATGTAGCCCTCACAACCTGATCTCATCAGTCTCTCGGCCTTCAGTGCCGATATCATCCGAGTGCTAGGTGATCTCCTCTCACCCACAAACTCGATCGCGTCGTCTGAACCTTCGATGGAGAATCTGACTGTCTTCTTGAAGCAATCCATCACTGCTCGATATCTGGCCAACCAATCCATCCCCAAAATGACGTCGAAGTCATGCATGGGTAGCACGATCAGATCTGCAAGCAAAATGCACTCCCCGATCTGCACTCGGCATCTGGGGTGGTAAGTCTGACACATCACACTCCTACCCATCGGAGTGGACACAACTAAGGTGCAGGGCATAGCCTCACCTACTCCACCAAGAATCAAAGCAAAAGCAGACGACACAAACGAATGTGTCGCGCCTGGATCTAACAACACTCTAGCAGGGTGATCGCAAATAGAAAGGGTACCTTCGACGACGTTGCCTGCTGCCTCTGCCTCCTCATGAGTCAGCGCGAATGCTCGCCCCACAGCCTGGGGTCTCTGCTGATGATGCTGGCCCTGATGCCTCTGATGACGTCCACGGTGGAAGGGCTGCCCTCTAGGCTGCTGAGGTCCCCGTGCCTGCTGCTGATGAGCACGGTACTGCTGCTGCTGAGGTGGAAGTGCAACCTGACGTGCGGGCTGAGCCGCTGGAGCTGGGGCTGGAGCTGCCGGAGGTGCGGGAAGTCGAAGCATCTGAGGCTGACCTCCACGGAGCGGGCAATACCTGGAGATATGCCCTGGCTCTCCACAGTCGTAGCACACTCGGGGTCCATGCTGCGGCTGCTGTTGCTGACGATGCTGATGCTGAGGCTGGAACTGCCCTGCCGGCCTCTGCCTCTGAAATGGCTGCAGCTGTCGTAGAGGCATGGGCTGCTGCCTGATCGGAGTGATCCGGAGTCGCTTCTGCTGGCGAATGGACTCTAGCCGCTGGAGATGCTCCTCTGCCCAGAAAGCTCTCCTCAAAGCCTCCTCGTAGGTAGGCAGCTCAATGCAGGTCATGGCGATCTGAATCTCCTCGCTGAGACCGTCGACGAACCGCCGAACCCTCTCGGCCTCTGACGTGAGCAGCGCCTTTGCAAACCGGGACAGCTGGGTGAAGCGAACCTCGTACTGCGAGACTGTCATGCTACCCTGAACGAGAGTCTGGAACTCCCGGAGCTTACGCTCTCTGACGTGAGTGGGGATGAACTTCCGGAGGAAGTCAGTCTTGAAGGCAGTCCATGCTACCTCGTCCCCAATCTCCTCATAGGGCCTCTGCATGGTCCTCCACCAATCCTCTGCCACGCCGCGGAACATGTAAGCCGCTAACTGCACTCTCTGGCGCCCCGAGCACTCGAAGACTCGGAAGATCTTCTCCATCCGGACGATCTAGTCGTCCGCCACCATAGGGTCGTCTGCTCCCGTGAACTCAGGCGGTCCCCTTTTGAGGAACCTCTCAAAGATAAGGTTCGGGTCTGCCCCCCGAACCGGCACATCCCCGGGGGCTGGCGGAGCCACCTTATCAATAACATCCAGGACCTGCGCCTGAAACTGCGCAAAATCCTCTGTCTGCCTCTGGTGAGCTGCGGTCTGGGCCTCCTGAGAAGCAAGGAAAGCCTGGAGAAATCTCTCGAAACGACGCTCATGGGCGGAGAGCTCGTCGATAGCTATCGTCTCTCGTGGTGCACCGCCTCCAGACATCTGTCATGAAAAAGAACTTGTGTCAATTTAAATCCAAGACCTAAAACTATACTGACTCTACCCAATCCATCGTCCTCACACGTATCCCGTTACTCGAATCCTCACTACGTCCTATGGTTTCTAGTGTGTTTTATTTCCTAGAGACCAGCTCGCTCTGATACCATAAAATGTAACGCCCCAATTCCGGATACCGATATACTCGTTCGATTACCCGAAATTGGCGCGCTACTTCCCGGAAAATCCGAGAACTTCCAAGATCGTAGGCCGCAGTGAGGTCCAATTTAAAACTTTTTGACCAATAGAGTTATAATATTTAAATTGCGGAAGCATAACGATTTAAACAAGGCGGAAGCAATAGTATCGAGATATAAATTTAAGTGTGAGCAAAACATAGTCTATTAAAATGATTCAATGTTAATCAAGGTTATACATTTTCATTCTACCCTTCTCACTACAGAATATCTCTCAAAAACCCAAAATAACAATGTCCCTCAAAACCCTGGAATGAACTCCTCGCCCTCCGGCTCGACGTCCGTGTCGGCCGGGCCCCAAGCGTACTCTCCTGCCACGGGTGCCTCCACTAGGGCTAATGCGTCGTCGGGAATCTCTGGGTCAAGGCCTAAGCACCATAGAATGGGTCAGATCTAAACGATCTGGCAAGATACAGCATACTACTAACATAGCATATATATATCAAAGGAAATAAAGATGGGTACATAAGTTAAATGAATAGCAAGGGAAAAGAACTAGGCAGTTGTGCATTTAAATCATAAGGGATCAGTATAAATAGAAAACATCTAAACTACTACAAACAAGGTGGCACATTCACACGAGCTGGAATACCGCGGGATATTATGCCGCGGCCCTCCCATACTGAACACAGTTGCGGCGGGGAAATCTCACTAGTGTTGGGAATTACTAATCCCACAAATCACCTCATCAACTCATCATCTCAACACTCCAGATCGGCACGGTATGACACCTTGCCGTCTTAACCACACAGCTCATCATGATAGCTCCACAACACTCAACTAGCTCCTACCGGGGATGATCAGTCCACAGGCTGAGCTTAAATCAACCGAGTGAATGTTCATGCCGACTCAAGAATAACTCTAAGGTCTGTGTCTGTCTAGGCTTTGCCTTGCGTGAACAAGGTCCTATCAATATCCCTAAGAGGTCCAAACATCTCAACACAGTCTCTGGATCTCATTCAAGGTCCAGGCCCACTCGTTGGATCCATACCAAGGCCCATCAGTACATGGTCTGGTCTATAACCGTCCAAACGAGGCAACAATCCATCTACTACTGACAAACAGTTCCATACAATCTATAACATCTTAACAGTCCAATAGAAACTACCTCTTCAGCTAAAGGGTTCACATCTCCACACTTAGGCCCAATAAGGGCCCGCCTAGACACAGACACGGGTCAATGATCTCCGAAATCACACCGTCGGGTCACCTCTAGATACCCTAGGTTCAGGTCTTCCAATTATGATTAATTAATAGCAAACAGCTAATCTAAAGATCTAAGAATGACAGAGTAATAATAATGAAGTATAAACTTCAATCAGAGAATCAACGGGAAAAGCAACGGTCCAATCCTAGGTAAATGGGCCACTTTAGGTTCGGGTCTATCTCCGGTAATTCGATCTCTAAACGATGTCATTAATGCCGTAAAATATTGTATTTGGTGCTTAGTTAGTTAATGGCATCTATGACAACTCTTAGAGGTCGAATCATCTTAGATTATCAACCAAAACTCTAAACAGTGGTCCCCGCGAGTCAAGGTTGAGCCACACCGTTGACTCGGGCTTAGGACACTGACAAATGCTCATTTGGATGGTCAATAGGCCCCACAACTGATCATATCTCCTAAATGTTGAAAGATGGAAAATCAGGGTTTTCCAGGTGAACCTGATGTGTTGTGAGCTCGGTTGATTTCCTGGCCGGGAAGATCAACCGAGTGCACTGACAAACCTGAGTCAGGCTTCCTGGATAACTTAAATCGTTTCTAAAGGCTTACAGCGTGTCCGGTCAAACAACCTGGCCTGGATGATTGACCGCATACTCTGAAAACCTTAGAAAGATTGATGATCCAGCTTTAAACACTTTTGAAATATTAATTCTAAGTTTCAGGTTGATTTGGGCGCAAACAGTCTGAGTTTCGGGTGAAAAACCAACTTTCAGTCATTTCTAGTGAAAACCATGTAAACGGGTCAACCTGGGCTAAGCCGGGTCAACCAAACTGATTAAAATGGGTTTTCTACAAGAATATGGCTGATGGCCAATTTTCCATCAAAACCTAGTTGTCTCGGTCGACCAGGATGGGTCCCAGTCGATCCAGACAACAGAAACTCTCCCTGCAGAACAGAGCTAACTGAGAGCTCTGTTTTTCCAATTTTCAGTGTTCCCGGTCGACCTAGAACACTGTCGGGCGAGTCCCCGGGCGTGTCAGGGAAATTCTGCAGAAAATAACTGAGACTCAATTTTTTGGAAACTGCAGTGTTGCCGGTCGACCGAGAGGGGTCTCGGTCGACCTAGAACACTGGGATTTCAGTCCCAGTTGCATTTCTGCAACTTTTCCGTTTCAGCTCCTTTTTCGCCCAAACCACCTCCAATCTCTTCCAAACTTCACCCAAACACTTCTAATAAATTAACAACACAAAAACCATCCATCCATCACCTTATGGCCCACTGATCTTCCAAATGGGGGGTGAAAACCCCCATCCATCAGCGACCTTTCAACCAAAATTATAAAACAGAGCTCAAATGTAATCTAGACTGAACTGAGCATGTTTATGAACTGAAAAACCACTGAATCACGAAATGAAATATACAATCTAAGTTATCAGTATGATGCACTTGCCTCTTTAGCTTGAGAGAGAGAGAGAGTTGTAGAGAGAAAGATAGCTAGAAATGAAGGTCCAGACTCAGTCCAGCTGAACAGAGGGGAGGAGAAGAAGAAGATGATGACCCAGCAGGTGCTGCAGCAGGTGTAGCAGCAGGTCCACACAATCCCAGCAGAAATAAAGCCTCCCAGGTGAAGAAAAGAGAGAGGAAGAAGAAGGGGTGGCAGCTGCTGTAACTCCAATGGGTTCCAGCAACAGATTCAGCCCAGCTCAAAGGAGAATAAGTAATATGGCAGCTGCAACTCCTTAAGGAAGAATTCCAGCAGAATAACAGTTGGATGAGGGGAAATGAGAGAGATGTAAGAGAATGAAATGGTGGCTGCAGCAGTTGTTCTTCAAGATGGGTTTCCAGCAGAGGTTGATGAAGAAGAAGGAGGATTACAGCAGTAGTTCCTCCGGATGGAAATTCCAGCACAGTGACTATTGCAACCCTTAGCTCAAACGTAGAGAGATGAAGGAGGAGAAGAGAGTTGCAATGGAAATGAAGGTAGTTGGGAGTGGTTTTCTTGGGAAGAGGGCTGGAAGTTATCTTGGGAAGGGGGCTGCTTAGGGTTTAGGGTTTATTGCAAATGGGGATTAAGAGATGTTATATAGGTCCAGGGGGAAGTGATTAAGGACTAAAATACCCTTAGGGTTTTAGGGTTTAACTTGGGATTAGGGTTAGGGTTTGAGGGTAGGTTGGTCATTAGGTTAGGAAGTTTCTAGAAGAGAGGCACCTTATACTAACCCAACCTAGTTAGCTTAATTAATTAGACTCTACTAACTAAGCCTAAGATTAACACAACACCCAACTTAATTAAAAACACTAACCCACTAAGTTAACCTAACTAACTTAGGAAATCTAACTAGTCCATCTAATTAGCCCCAAATAAACTCAATTAAAACAGTAATTAACAATGATTAGCCATAATTAGCAATAATTAGCGAAGATTAACGAAGATTATCAAAATTAAACAATAATTAACATAGATTAGAGTTAATTAGTCTATAAAATAGCCCTTAGAGGGCCCACCAAGGGTGGGACCTCACATCATTCCGTCCTTTTAAAACATTTGTCCCCAAATGTAAAAAAAAACAAAGTTAGAACATACCTGAGGTAGAAGATGTGGATAGTCCTTCTCCACCTGGTCGCGTAGCTCCCACGTAGCCTCCTCCGGAGTGTGATGCTCCCACTGAACCTTCACCCAAAGAATGGTTCGGGTCCGGAGCACCTGCTCCTTGGTGTCGATGATCGCGACCGGCCTGGCGACGTACGAAGCATCTGGCTGGATGTCGAGTGGCTCGTGATAAAGAATGTGGGTCGGGTCCTCCACATACTTCTTCAGCATAGAGACGTGGAACACATCGTGCACTCCCGATAGCTCTGGGGGTAGCTGAAGCTTGTAGGCGACATCTCCAACTCTCGATCTGATCTCGAAGGGTCCAACATATCTCCGCGCTAGCTTACCCTTCTCACCAAACCTCAGGGTACCTCTAGCCGGAGAAACCTTCAGGAAAACTCTGTCTCCCTTCTCGAACTCGAGCGGTCTGCGCCGGTTGTCTGCTGCGGCTGACCTTTAGGTTCTCAACAATCTGCCGAACCTTCTCGCTGGTGTCGCTGACTATGGATGGACCATGGAAACTCCTGACACCAACTTCTTCCCAGCAAACTGGGGTCTTGCATCTCCTCCCGTACAAAGCCTCGTACGGTGCAAGCTTGATGCTCGCATGGAAGCTGTTGTTGTAGGCGAACTCGCACATCGGTAAGGAATCCTCCCAGTTCTCCTTGAAATCCAAGACACAAGCTCTCAACATGTCCTCTAGTGTCTGGTTGGTGCGCTCTGTCTGGCCGTCTGTCTGAGGATGATAGGCTGTGCTGAAGCTCAACTTTGTGCCCAAAGCCTGCTGAAGACTCTCCCAGAAGTGCGAAGTGAATCTCGGGTCTCTGTCTGAAACTATCGAGGCTGGAACTCCATGCAACGAGACAATCCGATCGACGTACAGCTTAGCAAGGACGTCGAGTCCTGCTCTCATCGACACTGGCAAGAAATGGGCTGACTTAGTCAGCCGATCCACGATCACCCAAATGCCGTCGTGGCGCCTCCTGGTGGCTGGAAGTCCTGCGATGAAGTCCATGGTGATGTGCTCCCACTTCCACTGCGGAATCTCAAGCTGATGAAGCAGTCCTGGCGGCTTCTGGTGTTCGACTTTGATCTGCTGGCACGTCAAACACCTGGAGACATAGCGAGCTATCTCCTTCTTCATGTTGTTCCACCAGTAGTAGCTCCTCAGGTTCTGGTACATCTTGGTGCTGCCGGGGTGAATCGAGTATCTGCTGTGGTGTGCATCTGCAAGAATCTCGTCCTTCAGCTCCTGAATATCTGGCACGCACAGTCTGTCCTGGTAGTAGAGCACTCCTCCTATCAGTCTGAACTCGGGCCTCTGGTCGATCTGCTCGATCACTCTGACAAGCTTCGGATCGTTGCGCTGACTGTCCTTGACTTTGCCCAGCAACTCTGGTTCCCACGCTGACATGGTGGCAAGCAAAACTCTCTCGCCGAGTGGCTGAAACTGGACGTCTAAACTGCTGAAGACGTCGGTCCACACACCCTCTGCTGCTAGGAAACTGACGAGGGCGGTCTTCCTGCTCAAAGCGTCTGCTACGACGTTCGCCTTACCAGGATGGTATTTGATAGGGAAGTCGTAGTCCTTGATGTACTCCATCCACCTCCTCTGCCGGTTGTTGAGGTCGCTCTGCGTGAACAAGTACTGCAAACTACGATGATCTGAGTGCACCTCGAACTTCTCGCCGTAAAGGTAGTGCCGCCACAACTTCAAGGCAAAAACAACTGCTGTAAGCTCCAAGTCGTGAGTGGCGTACTTCTTCTCGTGCTCCTTCAACTGGCGCGATCCGTAGGCAATAACCTTGCCCTCCTGCATCAGAACACATCCAAGACCGGTCCCTGAAGCGTCGGTGAAGACTACGAATCCACCACTGCCAGAAGGTAAAGATAAGATTGGTGCTGTCGTCAATCTCTCCTTCAGCTCTTGAAAGCTGTTCTCACAAGCATCGGACCAAACGAACGGCACATCCTTCCGTGTCAGCTTGGTCAACGGTGCTGAGATCGTGGAGAAACTCTTGACGAATCTGCGGTAGTAGCCTGCTAATCCGAGGAAGCTCCTGATCTCTGTGGCATTCTTCGGTCTGGCCCAGTTTGTCACTGCCTCTATCTTCGCCGGGTCCACTGCTAGCCCATCCTTGGAGATGATGTGTCCAAGGAAGACTACCTGCTCCAACCAAAACTCGCACTTGCTGAGCTTCGCGTACAACTGGTTGTCGCGCAACAACTGTAGAGACGTCCTCAAATGCTGCTCGTGCTCCTCTCTGGTCTTAGAATAGACCAAAACATCGTCGATGAAGACCACTGTGAAGCTGTCGAGGTGCGGAGCGAAGATCTTGTTCATCAGGGACATGAACACTGCGGGTGCATTCGTCAACCCGAACGGCATCACCAGAAACTCATAGTGGCCATAGCGTGAACGGAACGCTGTCTTCTGCACATCTTGCTCTCTGACTCGAAGCTGATGATACCCCGACCTCAAGTCTATCTTCGAAAAGAACTGCGCACCCTGAAGCTGGTCGAAAAGCTCGTCGATCCGGGGAAGAGGATACTTGTTCTTCACTGTTGCCTGGTTCAACTGCCGGTAGTCGATGCACATCCTCATCGATCCATCCTTCTTCTTCACGAAGAGAACTGGTGCGCCCCATGGCGACACGCTCGGCCTGATGAAGCCTTTCTCTAGCAATTCCTCCAACTGAGTCTTCAACTCTCGCAGCTCTGCTGGAGCCATGCGATAGGGAGCTCTCGAAATCGGTGCCGTGCCTGGTGCAAGCTCGATGGTGAAGTCGATCTCTCGAATAGGCGGCAATCCCGGGATCTCGTCGGGAAACACATCTGGAAACTCACAGACAACCGGAATCTCCTCGACCCTCTTGGACTCCTTGTCCTCTGAGACAAAAGCGATGTAGCCCTCACAACCTGATCTCATCAGTCTCTCGGCCTTCAGTGCCGATATCATCCGAGTGCTAGGTGATCTCCTCTCACCCACAAACTCGATCGCGTCGTCTGAACCTTCGATGGAGAATCTGACTGTCTTCTTGAAGCAATCCATCACTGCTCGATATCTGGCCAACCAATCCATCCCCAAAATGACGTCGAAGTCATGCATGGGTAGCACGATCAGATCTGCAAGCAAAATGCACTCCCCGATCTGCACTCGGCATCTGGGGTGGTAAGTCTGACACATCACACTCCTACCCATCGGAGTGGACACAACTAAGGTGCAGGGCATAGCCTCACCTACTCCACCAAGAATCAAAGCAAAAGCAGACGACACAAACGAATGTGTCGCGCCTGGATCTAACAACACTCTAGCAGGGTGATCGCAAATAGAAAGGGTACCTTCGACGACGTTGCCTGCTGCCTCTGCCTCCTCATGAGTCAGCGCGAATGCTCGCCCCACAGCCTGGGGTCTCTGCTGATGATGCTGGCCCTGATGCCTCTGATGACGTCCACGGTGGAAGGGCTGCCCTCTAGGCTGCTGAGGTCCCCGTGCCTGCTGCTGATGAGCACGGTACTGCTGCTGCTGAGGTGGAAGTGCAACCTGACGTGCGGGCTGAGCCGCTGGAGCTGGGGCTGGAGCTGCCGGAGGTGCGGGAAGTCGAAGCATCTGAGGCTGACCTCCACGGAGCGGGCAATACCTGGAGATATGCCCTGGCTCTCCACAGTCGTAGCACACTCGGGGTCCATGCTGCGGCTGCTGTTGCTGACGATGCTGATGCTGAGGCTGGAACTGCCCTGCCGGCCTCTGCCTCTGAAATGGCTGCAGCTGTCGTAGAGGCATGGGCTGCTGCCTGATCGGAGTGATCCGGAGTCGCTTCTGCTGGCGAATGGACTCTAGCCGCTGGAGATGCTCCTCTGCCCAGAAAGCTCTCCTCAAAGCCTCCTCGTAGGTAGGCAGCTCAATGCAGGTCATGGCGATCTGAATCTCCTCGCTGAGACCGTCGACGAACCGCCGAACCCTCTCGGCCTCTGACGTGAGCAGCGCCTTTGCAAACCGGGACAGCTGGGTGAAGCGAACCTCGTACTGCGAGACTGTCATGCTACCCTGAACGAGAGTCTGGAACTCCCGGAGCTTACGCTCTCTGACGTGAGTGGGGATGAACTTCCGGAGGAAGTCAGTCTTGAAGGCAGTCCATGCTACCTCGTCCCCAATCTCCTCATAGGGCCTCTGCATGGTCCTCCACCAATCCTCTGCCACGCCGCGGAACATGTAAGCCGCTAACTGCACTCTCTGGCGCCCCGAGCACTCGAAGACTCGGAAGATCTTCTCCATCCGGACGATCTAGTCGTCCGCCACCATAGGGTCGTCTGCTCCCGTGAACTCAGGCGGTCCCCTTTTGAGGAACCTCTCAAAGATAAGGTTCGGGTCTGCCCCCCGAACCGGCACATCCCCGGGGGCTGGCGGAGCCACCTTATCAATAACATCCAGGACCTGCGCCTGAAACTGCGCAAAATCCTCTGTCTGCCTCTGGTGAGCTGCGGTCTGGGCCTCCTGAGAAGCAAGGAAAGCCTGGAGAAATCTCTCGAAACGACGCTCATGGGCGGAGAGCTCGTCGATAGCTATCGTCTCTCGTGGTGCACCGCCTCCAGACATCTGTCATGAAAAAGAACTTGTGTCAATTTAAATCCAAGACCTAAAACTATACTGACTCTACCCAATCCATCGTCCTCACACGTATCCCGTTACTCGAATCCTCACTACGTCCTATGGTTTCTAGTGTGTTTTATTTCCTAGAGACCAGCTCGCTCTGATACCATAAAATGTAACGCCCCAATTCCGGATACCGATATACTCGTTCGATTACCCGAAATTGGCGCGCTACTTCCCGGAAAATCCGAGAACTTCCAAGATCGTAGGCCGCAGTGAGGTCCAATTTAAAACTTTTTGACCAATAGAGTTATAATATTTAAATTGCGGAAGCATAACGATTTAAACAAGGCGGAAGCAATAGTATCGAGATATAAATTTAAGTGTGAGCAAAACATAGTCTATTAAAATGATTCAATGTTAATCAAGGTTATACATTTTCATTCTACCCTTCTCACTACAGAATATCTCTCAAAAACCCAAAATAACAATGTCCCTCAAAACCCTGGAATGAACTCCTCGCCCTCCGGCTCGACGTCCGTGTCGGCCGGGCCCCAAGCGTACTCTCCTGCCACGGGTGCCTCCACTAGGGCTAATGCGTCGTCGGGAATCTCTGGGTCAAGGCCTAAGCACCATAGAATGGGTCAGATCTAAACGATCTGGCAAGATACAGCATACTACTAACATAGCATATATATATCAAAGGAAATAAAGATGGGTACATAAGTTAAATGAATAGCAAGGGAAAAGAACTAGGCAGTTGTGCATTTAAATCATAAGGGATCAGTATAAATAGAAAACATCTAAACTACTACAAACAAGGTGGCACATTCACACGAGCTGGAATACCGCGGGATATTATGCCGCGGCCCTCCCATACTGAACACAGTTGCGGCGGGGAAATCTCACTAGTGTTGGGAATTACTAATCCCACAAATCACCTCATCAACTCATCATCTCAACACTCCAGATCGGCACGGTATGACACCTTGCCGTCTTAACCACACAGCTCATCATGATAGCTCCACAACACTCAACTAGCTCCTACCGGGGATGATCAGTCCACAGGCTGAGCTTAAATCAACCGAGTGAATGTTCATGCCGACTCAAGAATAACTCTAAGGTCTGTGTCTGTCTAGGCTTTGCCTTGCGTGAACAAGGTCCTATCAATATCCCTAAGAGGTCCAAACATCTCAACACAGTCTCTGGATCTCATTCAAGGTCCAGGCCCACTCGTTGGATCCATACCAAGGCCCATCAGTACATGGTCTGGTCTATAACCGTCCAAACGAGGCAACAATCCATCTACTACTGACAAACAGTTCCATACAATCTATAACATCTTAACAGTCCAATAGAAACTACCTCTTCAGCTAAAGGGTTCACATCTCCACACTTAGGCCCAATAAGGGCCCGCCTAGACACAGACACGGGTCAATGATCTCCGAAATCACACCGTCGGGTCACCTCTAGATACCCTAGGTTCAGGTCTTCCAATTATGATTAATTAATAGCAAACAGCTAATCTAAAGATCTAAGAATGACAGAGTAATAATAATGAAGTATAAACTTCAATCAGAGAATCAACGGGAAAAGCAACGGTCCAATCCTAGGTAAATGGGCCACTTTAGGTTCGGGTCTATCTCCGGTAATTCGATCTCTAAACGATGTCATTAATGCCGTAAAATATTGTATTTGGTGCTTAGTTAGTTAATGGCATCTATGACAACTCTTAGAGGTCGAATCATCTTAGATTATCAACCAAAACTCTAAACAGTGGTCCCCGCGAGTCAAGGTTGAGCCACACCGTTGACTCGGGCTTAGGACACTGACAAATGCTCATTTGGATGGTCAATAGGCCCCACAACTGATCATATCTCCTAAATGTTGAAAGATGGAAAATCAGGGTTTTCCAGGTGAACCTGATGTGTTGTGAGCTCGGTTGATTTCCTGGCCGGGAAGATCAACCGAGTGCACTGACAAACCTGAGTCAGGCTTCCTGGATAACTTAAATCGTTTCTAAAGGCTTACAGCGTGTCCGGTCAAACAACCTGGCCTGGATGATTGACCGCATACTCTGAAAACCTTAGAAAGATTGATGATCCAGCTTTAAACACTTTTGAAATATTAATTCTAAGTTTCAGGTTGATTTGGGCGCAAACAGTCTGAGTTTCGGGTGAAAAACCAACTTTCAGTCATTTCTAGTGAAAACCATGTAAACGGGTCAACCTGGGCTAAGCCGGGTCAACCAAACTGATTAAAATGGGTTTTCTACAAGAATATGGCTGATGGCCAATTTTCCATCAAAACCTAGTTGTCTCGGTCGACCAGGATGGGTCCCAGTCGATCTAGACAACAGAAACTCTCCCTGCAGAACAGAGCTAACTGAGAGCTCTGTTTTTCCAATTTTCAGTGTTCCCGGTCGACCTAGAACACTGTCGGGCGAGTCCCCGGGCGTGTCAGGGAAATTCTGCAGAAAATAACTGAGACTCAATTTTTTGGAAACTGCAGTGTTGCCGGTCGACCGAGAGGGGTCTCGGTCGACCTAGAACACTGGGATTTCAGTCCCAGTTGCATTTCTGCAACTTTTCCGTTTCAGCTCCTTTTTCGCCCAAACCACCTCCAATCTCTTCCAAACTTCACCCAAACACTTCTAATAAATTAACAACACAAAAACCATCCATCCATCACCTTATGGCCCACTGATCTTCCAAATGGGGGGTGAAAACCCCCATCCATCAGCGACCTTTCAACCAAAATTATAAAACAGAGCTCAAATGTAATCTAGACTGAACTGAGCATGTTTATGAACTGAAAAACCACTGAATCACGAAATGAAATATACAATCTAAGTTATCAGTATGATGCACTTGCCTCTTTAGCTTGAGAGAGAGAGAGAGTTGTAGAGAGAAAGATAGCTAGAAATGAAGGTCCAGACTCAGTCCAGCTGAACAGAGGGGAGGAGAAGAAGAAGATGATGACCCAGCAGGTGCTGCAGCAGGTGTAGCAGCAGGTCCACACAATCCCAGCAGAAATAAAGCCTCCCAGGTGAAGAAAAGAGAGAGGAAGAAGAAGGGGTGGCAGCTGCTGTAACTCCAATGGGTTCCAGCAACAGATTCAGCCCAGCTCAAAGGAGAATAAGTAATATGGCAGCTGCAACTCCTTAAGGAAGAATTCCAGCAGAATAACAGTTGGATGAGGGGAAATGAGAGAGATGTAAGAGAATGAAATGGTGGCTGCAGCAGTTGTTCTTCAAGATGGGTTTCCAGCAGAGGTTGATGAAGAAGAAGGAGGATTACAGCAGTAGTTCCTCCGGATGGAAATTCCAGCACAGTGACTATTGCAACCCTTAGCTCAAACGTAGAGAGATGAAGGAGGAGAAGAGAGTTGCAATGGAAATGAAGGTAGTTGGGAGTGGTTTTCTTGGGAAGAGGGCTGGAAGTTATCTTGGGAAGGGGGCTGCTTAGGGTTTAGGGTTTATTGCAAATGGGGATTAAGAGATGTTATATAGGTCCAGGGGGAAGTGATTAAGGACTAAAATACCCTTAGGGTTTTAGGGTTTAACTTGGGATTAGGGTTAGGGTTTGAGGGTAGGTTGGTCATTAGGTTAGGAAGTTTCTAGAAGAGAGGCACCTTATACTAACCCAACCTAGTTAGCTTAATTAATTAGACTCTACTAACTAAGCCTAAGATTAACACAACACCCAACTTAATTAAAAACACTAACCCACTAAGTTAACCTAACTAACTTAGGAAATCTAACTAGTCCATCTAATTAGCCCCAAATAAACTCAATTAAAACAGTAATTAACAATGATTAGCCATAATTAGCAATAATTAGCGAAGATTAACGAAGATTATCAAAATTAAACAATAATTAACATAGATTAGAGTTAATTAGTCTATAAAATAGCCCTTAGAGGGCCCACCAAGGGTGGGACCTCACATCATTCCGTCCTTTTAAAACATTTGTCCCCAAATGTAAAAAAAAACAAAGTTAGAACATACCTGAGGTAGAAGATGTGGATAGTCCTTCTCCACCTGGTCGCGTAGCTCCCACGTAGCCTCCTCCGGAGTGTGATGCTCCCACTGAACCTTCACCCAAAGAATGGTTCGGGTCCGGAGCACCTGCTCCTTGGTGTCGATGATCGCGACCGGCCTGGCGACGTACGAAGCATCTGGCTGGATGTCGAGTGGCTCGTGATAAAGAATGTGGGTCGGGTCCTCCACATACTTCTTCAGCATAGAGACGTGGAACACATCGTGCACTCCCGATAGCTCTGGGGGTAGCTGAAGCTTGTAGGCGACATCTCCAACTCTCGATCTGATCTCGAAGGGTCCAACATATCTCCGCGCTAGCTTACCCTTCTCACCAAACCTCAGGGTACCTCTAGCCGGAGAAACCTTCAGGAAAACTCTGTCTCCCTTCTCGAACTCGAGCGGTCTGCGCCGGTTGTCTGCTGCGGCTGACCTTTAGGTTCTCAACAATCTGCCGAACCTTCTCGCTGGTGTCGCTGACTATGGATGGACCATGGAAACTCCTGACACCAACTTCTTCCCAGCAAACTGGGGTCTTGCATCTCCTCCCGTACAAAGCCTCGTACGGTGCAAGCTTGATGCTCGCATGGAAGCTGTTGTTGTAGGCGAACTCGCACATCGGTAAGGAATCCTCCCAGTTCTCCTTGAAATCCAAGACACAAGCTCTCAACATGTCCTCTAGTGTCTGGTTGGTGCGCTCTGTCTGGCCGTCTGTCTGAGGATGATAGGCTGTGCTGAAGCTCAACTTTGTGCCCAAAGCCTGCTGAAGACTCTCCCAGAAGTGCGAAGTGAATCTCGGGTCTCTGTCTGAAACTATCGAGGCTGGAACTCCATGCAACGAGACAATCCGATCGACGTACAGCTTAGCAAGGACGTCGAGTCCTGCTCTCATCGACACTGGCAAGAAATGGGCTGACTTAGTCAGCCGATCCACGATCACCCAAATGCCGTCGTGGCGCCTCCTGGTGGCTGGAAGTCCTGCGATGAAGTCCATGGTGATGTGCTCCCACTTCCACTGCGGAATCTCAAGCTGATGAAGCAGTCCTGGCGGCTTCTGGTGTTCGACTTTGATCTGCTGGCACGTCAAACACCTGGAGACATAGCGAGCTATCTCCTTCTTCATGTTGTTCCACCAGTAGTAGCTCCTCAGGTTCTGGTACATCTTGGTGCTGCCGGGGTGAATCGAGTATCTGCTGTGGTGTGCATCTGCAAGAATCTCGTCCTTCAGCTCCTGAATATCTGGCACGCACAGTCTGTCCTGGTAGTAGAGCACTCCTCCTATCAGTCTGAACTCGGGCCTCTGGTCGATCTGCTCGATCACTCTGACAAGCTTCGGATCGTTGCGCTGACTGTCCTTGACTTTGCCCAGCAACTCTGGTTCCCACGCTGACATGGTGGCAAGCAAAACTCTCTCGCCGAGTGGCTGAAACTGGACGTCTAAACTGCTGAAGACGTCGGTCCACACACCCTCTGCTGCTAGGAAACTGACGAGGGCGGTCTTCCTGCTCAAAGCGTCTGCTACGACGTTCGCCTTACCAGGATGGTATTTGATAGGGAAGTCGTAGTCCTTGATGTACTCCATCCACCTCCTCTGCCGGTTGTTGAGGTCGCTCTGCGTGAACAAGTACTGCAAACTACGATGATCTGAGTGCACCTCGAACTTCTCGCCGTAAAGGTAGTGCCGCCACAACTTCAAGGCAAAAACAACTGCTGTAAGCTCCAAGTCGTGAGTGGCGTACTTCTTCTCGTGCTCCTTCAACTGGCGCGATCCGTAGGCAATAACCTTGCCCTCCTGCATCAGAACACATCCAAGACCGGTCCCTGAAGCGTCGGTGAAGACTACGAATCCACCACTGCCAGAAGGTAAAGATAAGATTGGTGCTGTCGTCAATCTCTCCTTCAGCTCTTGAAAGCTGTTCTCACAAGCATCGGACCAAACGAACGGCACATCCTTCCGTGTCAGCTTGGTCAACGGTGCTGAGATCGTGGAGAAACTCTTGACGAATCTGCGGTAGTAGCCTGCTAATCCGAGGAAGCTCCTGATCTCTGTGGCATTCTTCGGTCTGGCCCAGTTTGTCACTGCCTCTATCTTCGCCGGGTCCACTGCTAGCCCATCCTTGGAGATGATGTGTCCAAGGAAGACTACCTGCTCCAACCAAAACTCGCACTTGCTGAGCTTCGCGTACAACTGGTTGTCGCGCAACAACTGTAGAGACGTCCTCAAATGCTGCTCGTGCTCCTCTCTGGTCTTAGAATAGACCAAAACATCGTCGATGAAGACCACTGTGAAGCTGTCGAGGTGCGGAGCGAAGATCTTGTTCATCAGGGACATGAACACTGCGGGTGCATTCGTCAACCCGAACGGCATCACCAGAAACTCATAGTGGCCATAGCGTGAACGGAACGCTGTCTTCTGCACATCTTGCTCTCTGACTCGAAGCTGATGATACCCCGACCTCAAGTCTATCTTCGAAAAGAACTGCGCACCCTGAAGCTGGTCGAAAAGCTCGTCGATCCGGGGAAGAGGATACTTGTTCTTCACTGTTGCCTGGTTCAACTGCCGGTAGTCGATGCACATCCTCATCGATCCATCCTTCTTCTTCACGAAGAGAACTGGTGCGCCCCATGGCGACACGCTCGGCCTGATGAAGCCTTTCTCTAGCAATTCCTCCAACTGAGTCTTCAACTCTCGCAGCTCTGCTGGAGCCATGCGATAGGGAGCTCTCGAAATCGGTGCCGTGCCTGGTGCAAGCTCGATGGTGAAGTCGATCTCTCGAATAGGCGGCAATCCCGGGATCTCGTCGGGAAACACATCTGGAAACTCACAGACAACCGGAATCTCCTCGACCCTCTTGGACTCCTTGTCCTCTGAGACAAAAGCGATGTAGCCCTCACAACCTGATCTCATCAGTCTCTCGGCCTTCAGTGCCGATATCATCCGAGTGCTAGGTGATCTCCTCTCACCCACAAACTCGATCGCGTCGTCTGAACCTTCGATGGAGAATCTGACTGTCTTCTTGAAGCAATCCATCACTGCTCGATATCTGGCCAACCAATCCATCCCCAAAATGACGTCGAAGTCATGCATGGGTAGCACGATCAGATCTGCAAGCAAAATGCACTCCCCGATCTGCACTCGGCATCTGGGGTGGTAAGTCTGACACATCACACTCCTACCCATCGGAGTGGACACAACTAAGGTGCAGGGCATAGCCTCACCTACTCCACCAAGAATCAAAGCAAAAGCAGACGACACAAACGAATGTGTCGCGCCTGGATCTAACAACACTCTAGCAGGGTGATCGCAAATAGAAAGGGTACCTTCGACGACGTTGCCTGCTGCCTCTGCCTCCTCATGAGTCAGCGCGAATGCTCGCCCCACAGCCTGGGGTCTCTGCTGATGATGCTGGCCCTGATGCCTCTGATGACGTCCACGGTGGAAGGGCTGCCCTCTAGGCTGCTGAGGTCCCCGTGCCTGCTGCTGATGAGCACGGTACTGCTGCTGCTGAGGTGGAAGTGCAACCTGACGTGCGGGCTGAGCCGCTGGAGCTGGGGCTGGAGCTGCCGGAGGTGCGGGAAGTCGAAGCATCTGAGGCTGACCTCCACGGAGCGGGCAATACCTGGAGATATGCCCTGGCTCTCCACAGTCGTAGCACACTCGGGGTCCATGCTGCGGCTGCTGTTGCTGACGATGCTGATGCTGAGGCTGGAACTGCCCTGCCGGCCTCTGCCTCTGAAATGGCTGCAGCTGTCGTAGAGGCATGGGCTGCTGCCTGATCGGAGTGATCCGGAGTCGCTTCTGCTGGCGAATGGACTCTAGCCGCTGGAGATGCTCCTCTGCCCAGAAAGCTCTCCTCAAAGCCTCCTCGTAGGTAGGCAGCTCAATGCAGGTCATGGCGATCTGAATCTCCTCGCTGAGACCGTCGACGAACCGCCGAACCCTCTCGGCCTCTGACGTGAGCAGCGCCTTTGCAAACCGGGACAGCTGGGTGAAGCGAACCTCGTACTGCGAGACTGTCATGCTACCCTGAACGAGAGTCTGGAACTCCCGGAGCTTACGCTCTCTGACGTGAGTGGGGATGAACTTCCGGAGGAAGTCAGTCTTGAAGGCAGTCCATGCTACCTCGTCCCCAATCTCCTCATAGGGCCTCTGCATGGTCCTCCACCAATCCTCTGCCACGCCGCGGAACATGTAAGCCGCTAACTGCACTCTCTGGCGCCCCGAGCACTCGAAGACTCGGAAGATCTTCTCCATCCGGACGATCTAGTCGTCCGCCACCATAGGGTCGTCTGCTCCCGTGAACTCAGGCGGTCCCCTTTTGAGGAACCTCTCAAAGATAAGGTTCGGGTCTGCCCCCCGAACCGGCACATCCCCGGGGGCTGGCGGAGCCACCTTATCAATAACATCCAGGACCTGCGCCTGAAACTGCGCAAAATCCTCTGTCTGCCTCTGGTGAGCTGCGGTCTGGGCCTCCTGAGAAGCAAGGAAAGCCTGGAGAAATCTCTCGAAACGACGCTCATGGGCGGAGAGCTCGTCGATAGCTATCGTCTCTCGTGGTGCACCGCCTCCAGACATCTGTCATGAAAAAGAACTTGTGTCAATTTAAATCCAAGACCTAAAACTATACTGACTCTACCCAATCCATCGTCCTCACACGTATCCCGTTACTCGAATCCTCACTACGTCCTATGGTTTCTAGTGTGTTTTATTTCCTAGAGACCAGCTCGCTCTGATACCATAAAATGTAACGCCCCAATTCCGGATACCGATATACTCGTTCGATTACCCGAAATTGGCGCGCTACTTCCCGGAAAATCCGAGAACTTCCAAGATCGTAGGCCGCAGTGAGGTCCAATTTAAAACTTTTTGACCAATAGAGTTATAATATTTAAATTGCGGAAGCATAACGATTTAAACAAGGCGGAAGCAATAGTATCGAGATATAAATTTAAGTGTGAGCAAAACATAGTCTATTAAAATGATTCAATGTTAATCAAGGTTATACATTTTCATTCTACCCTTCTCACTACAGAATATCTCTCAAAAACCCAAAATAACAATGTCCCTCAAAACCCTGGAATGAACTCCTCGCCCTCCGGCTCGACGTCCGTGTCGGCCGGGCCCCAAGCGTACTCTCCTGCCACGGGTGCCTCCACTAGGGCTAATGCGTCGTCGGGAATCTCTGGGTCAAGGCCTAAGCACCATAGAATGGGTCAGATCTAAACGATCTGGCAAGATACAGCATACTACTAACATAGCATATATATATCAAAGGAAATAAAGATGGGTACATAAGTTAAATGAATAGCAAGGGAAAAGAACTAGGCAGTTGTGCATTTAAATCATAAGGGATCAGTATAAATAGAAAACATCTAAACTACTACAAACAAGGTGGCACATTCACACGAGCTGGAATACCGCGGGATATTATGCCGCGGCCCTCCCATACTGAACACAGTTGCGGCGGGGAAATCTCACTAGTGTTGGGAATTACTAATCCCACAAATCACCTCATCAACTCATCATCTCAACACTCCAGATCGGCACGGTATGACACCTTGCCGTCTTAACCACACAGCTCATCATGATAGTTCCACAACACTCAACTAGCTCCTACCGGAGATGATCAGTCCACAGGCTGAGCTTAAATCAACCGAGTGAATGTTCATGCCGACTCAAGAATAACTCTAAGGTCTGTGTCTGTCTAGGCTTTGCCTTGCGTGAACAAGGTCCTATCAATATCCCTAAGAGGTCCAAACATCTCAACACAGTCTCTGGATCTCATTCAAGGTCCAGGCCCACTCGTTGGATCCATACCAAGGCCCATCAGTACATGGTCTGGTCTATAACCGTCCAAACGAGGCAACAATCCATCTACTACTGACAAACAGTTCCATACAATCTATAACATCTTAACAGTCCAATAGAAACTACCTCTTCAGCTAAAGGGTTCACATCTCCACACTTAGGCCCAATAAGGGCCCGCCTAGACACAGACACGGGTCAATGATCTCCGAAATCACACCGTCGGGTCACCTCTAGATACCCTAGGTTCAGGTCTTCCAATTATGATTAATTAATAGCAAACAGCTAATCTAAAGATCTAAGAATGACAGAGTAATAATAATGAAGTATAAACTTCAATCAGAGAATCAACGGGAAAAGCAACGGTCCAATCCTAGGTAAATGGGCCACTTTAGGTTCGGGTCTATCTCCGGTAATTCGATCTCTAAACGATGTCATTAATGCCGTAAAATATTGTATTTGGTGCTTAGTTAGTTAATGGCATCTATGACAACTCTTAGAGGTCGAATCATCTTAGATTATCAACCAAAACTCTAAACAGTGGTCCCCGCGAGTCAAGGTTGAGCCACACCGTTGACTCGGGCTTAGGACACTGACAAATGCTCATTTGGATGGTCAATAGGCCCCACAACTGATCATATCTCCTAAATGTTGAAAGATGGAAAATCAGGGTTTTCCAGGTGAACCTGATGTGTTGTGAGCTCGGTTGATTTCCTGGCCGGGAAGATCAACCGAGTGCACTGACAAACCTGAGTCAGGCTTCCTGGATAACTTAAATCGTTTCTAAAGGCTTACAGCGTGTCCGGTCAAACAACCTGGCCTGGATGATTGACCGCATACTCTGAAAACCTTAGAAAGATTGATGATCCAGCTTTAAACACTTTTGAAATATTAATTCTAAGTTTCAGGTTGATTTGGGCGCAAACAGTCTGAGTTTCGGGTGAAAAACCAACTTTCAGTCATTTCTAGTGAAAACCATGTAAACGGGTCAACCTGGGCTAAGCCGGGTCAACCAAACTGATTAAAATGGGTTTTCTACAAGAATATGGCTGATGGCCAATTTTCCATCAAAACCTAGTTGTCTCGGTCGACCAGGATGGGTCCCAGTCGATCCAGACAACAGAAACTCTCCCTGCAGAACAGAGCTAACTGAGAGCTCTGTTTTTCCAATTTTCAGTGTTCCCGGTCGACCTAGAACACTGTCGGGCGAGTCCCCGGGCGTGTCAGGGAAATTCTGCAGAAAATAACTGAGACTCAATTTTTTGGAAACTGCAGTGTTGCCGGTCGACCGAGAGGGGTCTCGGTCGACCTAGAACACTGGGATTTCAGTCCCAGTTGCATTTCTGCAACTTTTCCGTTTCAGCTCCTTTTTCGCCCAAACCACCTCCAATCTCTTCCAAACTTCACCCAAACACTTCTAATAAATTAACAACACAAAAACCATCCATCCATCACCTTATGGCCCACTGATCTTCCAAATGGGGGGTGAAAACCCCCATCCATCAGCGACCTTTCAACCAAAATTATAAAACAGAGCTCAAATGTAATCTAGACTGAACTGAGCATGTTTATGAACTGAAAAACCACTGAATCACGAAATGAAATATACAATCTAAGTTATCAGTATGATGCACTTGCCTCTTTAGCTTGAGAGAGAGAGAGAGAGTTGTAGAGAGAAAGATAGCTAGAAATGAAGGTCCAGACTCAGTCCAGCTGAACAGAGGGGAGGAGAAGAAGAAGATGATGACCCAGCAGGTGCTGCAGCAGGTGTAGCAGCAGGTCCACACAATCCCAGCAGAAATAAAGCCTCCCAGGTGAAGAAAAGAGAGAGGAAGAAGAAGGGGTGGCAGCTGCTGTAACTCCAATGGGTTCCAGCAACAGATTCAGCCCAGCTCAAAGGAGAATAAGTAATATGGCAGCTGCAACTCCTTAAGGAAGAATTCCAGCAGAATAACAGTTGGATGAGGGGAAATGAGAGAGATGTAAGAGAATGAAATGGTGGCTGCAGCAGTTGTTCTTCAAGATGGGTTTCCAGCAGAGGTTGATGAAGAAGAAGGAGGATTACAGCAGTAGTTCCTCCGGATGGAAATTCCAGCACAGTGACTATTGCAACCCTTAGCTCAAACGTAGAGAGATGAAGGAGGAGAAGAGAGTTGCAATGGAAATGAAGGTAGTTGGGAGTGGTTTTCTTGGGAAGAGGGCTGGAAGTTATCTTGGGAAGGGGGCTGCTTAGGGTTTAGGGTTTATTGCAAATGGGGATTAAGAGATGTTATATAGGTCTAGGGGGAAGTGATTAAGGACTAAAATACCCTTAGGGTTTTAGGGTTTAACTTGGGATTAGGGTTAGGGTTTGAGGGTAGGTTGGTCATTAGGTTAGGAAGTTTCTAGAAGAGAGGCACCTTATACTAACCCAACCTAGTTAGCTTAATTAATTAGACTCTACTAACTAAGCCTAAGATTAACACAACACCCAACTTAATTAAAAACACTAACCCACTAAGTTAACCTAACTAACTTAGGAAATCTAACTAGTCCATCTAATTAGCCCCAAATAAACTCAATTAAAACAGTAATTAACAATGATTAGCCATAATTAGCAATAATTAGCGAAGATTAACGAAGATTATCAAAATTAAACAATAATTAACATAGATTAGAGTTAATTAGTCTATAAAATAGCCCTTGGTGGGCCCTCACATAATTGCTATCTTCCATGAAGGCCCAACTCTCAAGGGTGCACAATGGTCAGACTAAGGGTCGAAGCTACCATTTAATGGTTGAAAGGTGGGAAAATGGGCATAAATGAGGAAGGAGCTAGAGGGTATCAAGTTATTCAATATAACAACCATACCAAGTAGTTTCAGAAGACCCTACAGTCTCCTCTAGTCCTCTTTTGTAATGCCTTTTGTTTTAAGAAATTTATCCTGTCAGCCATCAAAGAATATATGGTGCATAACAGTCATAACAGTGTCAAATTGGGATGTGTTCATTGTGAGGAGGAGTTGGTCAGTTGGGTTGATTATAGTCACTAAATAGTTGATTGGTCATCATTTGCAAGGATCACTCCTAAAATTTTATGTTCCAATCTTCTTCTTACAGATCTACCTTTCAAAAGCAAAAAAACAAGACTCAAAACACACACTAATTATTTCACACAAACAAGATCCATGAGACAAAACTAAATACAAATTTCATTAGGTAAAACTACAATTGATGTGCACCCCTAGTGCATATGGCACTGTCCAGTCAAACACAAACCAACAACCAAAACTGTACAGTCCCAAAATACTGGGCCTGATGCAAACCCACTGGGTCCAGATGTTTCAAAACCTATAAAAAGAAGCCATTGACACAAACTTATTATCTGTATAGATAGGTTCAAGACAAACATCATCACTACTGTTATTAGAGTTCCTTAATTCCATGCTACAGCAGGATTGACATACATATATATAACTGTAAAACAACCCCACTAGACTTTCATGAACTAACTGGTTCTTCATTTGCCCTGAGGAAGAAAAGGAAAGGCTTAGAATCCAATAAAAAACTTAAATAAAAATAAAATAAAAATTCTATATTCTAATTCTTAGAAACAACATCATTTGAAATACTATAACATAAAAAGTTTCGCAAGTGCACTGCTGCAGCTAGCTCCTGTGGATCGCGTCGAGTTTGTACTTATCCATCTATCTTGTTCATTTCCTACAAACAAAGTTCCATGCATCATTAACAAACAATCCAAAGAACATAGAGAATCCCCATTGTTTATAAATATGAAATGTTCCATAATTATGACATCTTTAGATGTCAAAATAATCTCATTGGACGCTGCATAACCACCACTGATTTCTGCGTCTATGTCACTGTTGAAAAACTTGCGATTCAGCTTGGAAGATCATAGGCCTGTGGATTGCGTCGAGTTTGTACTTATCCATCTATCTTGTTCATTTCCTACAAACAAAGTTCCATGCATCATTAACAAACAATCCAAAGAACATAGAGAATCCCCATTGTTTATAAATATGAAATGTTCCATAATTATGACATCTTTAGATGTCAAAATAATCTCATTGGACGCTGCATAACCACCACTGATTTCTGCGTCTATGTCACTGTTGAAAAACTTGCGATTCAACTTGGAAGATCATAGGCATTCTCAGTCAGATTAGTCCGACTAGCCCATCTACGTGACTTTCCAAGCTGGGTCAATTTGGTTAATGATTCAAGTTCTTGTTGTCACAGAAGCCAATGGTCTGGAAGTTGAGAACTGTCCAATGTGAGACACTGAACTTCTTATACTACACAGTATTTTTATCACAAATATAAGTGAAAATACAAAGCTATAGCCTAATAGGACGCGAAATCAAACTGTATTTATAACACTAGGAAACAGAAAAAAAAGAAAGTTAGATTTATAAAATGTAAAGGGCTAATAAGCTAAACAACAACAGAACATGCCTACACATATCTTTCAATCTCCTGCTTCAAAAACTAGAAAATCAAACTTTAATTATAACATTAGAAAATCGAAAACAAGAAAGTTAGATTTATAAAAATGTATAGAGCTTATGACCTAAACAACAACAGAAAATGCCTACACATATCTTTCAATCTTCTGCTTCAGTGTAGTGCATTTTATATCCAAATTGCTATATACCACAACAGTAGTGTTACCTGGACAAACTTTTTGGCCAGAATTTTGGACAACCCCTATGATATCCCTTGAATATCATGATATCAAGGGATATCATAGGGGTTGTCCAAAAATCTGGTAAAAAAGTTTGTCCAAGTAGACTTTTTGATATCCCAATCCAACTTTAAAGAAAGAAAATTTTCAAATAGAATGGAGTGCTGAAACTATGACGTCTACCCTTCCCTCACCCTAATTAATAAGCCTCATGGCAAACACATAGGTCCCAAACCGATTAAAAAAACAAAAAAAAAAAACACACTAACAAAAACACACACACACACAGAGGTCCCAACTGAAGGACCCATGCTCTAGAAATGGGCCGCTAATTGATATGACTACAAAACCTGTTGTTTTAAAAGAATCACATCTCTAAGACAAACCAACCATTTCTTGCGCTGTACCATGGGAAAGGCTGCCCAAATCCATTTTAAGTTCCAACAAGCCAGTTGGGCCCTAAGTTTTTATAACTGTTAGCCTTAGTGGATTTGGGCCCACTGCCATGTCAGCCCAACATTGGCCCCAACCACTTGAAGAAACGACGCCCCTCACTAGTATATTTCTCCTCCGTTTCCTCTTTTATAAAGAAGAAATGGAAGAGACCATTGAAGGCCTCTTTATGCCTCTCTTGAATGGTCGTTTTCCCATGGTCATACAAGGAGAATGGTGGGGAAGAAGAAATACACTGATGCAGAATCTCCATCTTCTTCCTTTAGATTTTCTTGTTGCTTTGGGCTATTGAGGAGTGGGCTCCACCTCACTCCTCAATGTCATTAGATTAGAACGTGGATAAGATATTGCTTTAGATAATCATTTCTACCAAAACCTCGAGGTGTTAGTAGAGGCGGTGGAAAAACTTTTCAATATTCCTTTGGGGTGGAGCCCACTCTTCAATATCTTTAGATTAAAACGAGATAAGATATTGCTTTAGCTAACTATTTCTACCAAAATCTCGAGGGGTTAGTAGAGGTAGCGGAAATACTATTCAATATTCCCCTTTCGGGTGAATCCCACTCCTCAATATGAGCAAGACTTCTAAGATACGATTGAGGAGGGCAAAAGAGGAGGAAACCATTTCTTGATATCCAATCCATCAATCCATCAGATCACTCATCAGGCATCCATTTCTCAGCCTTTGCAAAATAGGGAGTGACTAAAGTGGGAGAGATTTCTAGTATATCTCTCATGGCCTCTTGACAAATACATGATCTTATCCTTTGCATGGATCGGTTTCTAGCGCTATACCTGACTCGTAGCACTTGACTCAAGGCTTCTGTAATGATCTCCGACTTCCAATAAAATGCTCGTAATGATTTTCATTTGATGATAATATTTTAAACAATGCTCTACATAGATATAGATAAAAAAATGCTATCCAAACAGTAAATGCAAATCCCGCCACAAAATACCAAGTCAAGAGTCTTATTCAATTAGACATGTATATACATATACTTCAAGGAAACTGATGGACCTAAATTTTCATCATGTAATACATCCAAGATTAAGCAGATGCTAATAAGTCCTGAGACTGCTTTTCATATCTAAAACCATACTTTTTAGATTCATCAGCACACCATACAAAGATCACCTCGAGCTTCCTCTGCTTCTTAAGCTCATTGCATGCCTCAAAAAAACCATTGCTAGGACCCAAACCTCCATCGCCACCACTAATAAAACTTGCCAAAACCTTCCCTCCCTTGTAATTAGAAGCTTGTGCATCAAAGTAGCTTAGAAATTGTGATACCCCAATTCCCTTATCGTAGGCATAGAATTGGAAATTAACATAGTCGATTTGGCGCCCATATTTTTTCCACAAAGCCAAGTAATAGCTCTGCACTGGGCCGCCGTCGTCAAAGGGTGCAATGGAAGCAAAGGTGATGACACCCTTGCTCTTTAGTGTAGATATTAGCTGCCCAATGCACTGGGCGAACGTGTTGGGGTCTGCGCGAAAATGCTCATAATCGACGTCGATGCCATCAAGATTATACTGTTTAATGATCTGGGTCAGTGAGGAAACAGCATTGTTAACCCATGATGAAATGGACTTTGGCTCGAAGTAGGCCTTGCGGTGGCCATCTACTGTGTCCCCGCCTAAGCTGACTGCGACCTTAACATTGGGGTGCTTGTTCTTGATTGATGCTATATCTGCAGGCTTCAGATTGCTGGTTTCCCAGAAGATGTTGAATTTGCCGTTGGTGGTACCGTTTTCATAGTCGATGGTGAAGGCGAGTATAAAGTGAACTTCAACGTCGGAGTTTATGGGCATGTCAGTGAGCTTCACAGAATCGGATTCGGCGCCTATGTATTCCCTGAAGAGCTTGGAGTTTGCAGCTGCCGATTACAGATGAAAAATGTTAGTGTTCTGTTCTGTCGTAATTAAGTATAGGCCATTTGACACAACTTGAGATTTTATGGGCTATTTGGGTCTGGGTCTCTGCTGTAGTACAGCAACCTTCAAAAGGTGGAAATACATGAACTTTATGCTGATAACCTTTTAAAATGAACTGTAAAATACATTCATAACAGCACACTAATCAACACAGAGACACCTGAGAATATATGAAGGGTACTTGTAACTTACCATTGCATGTTGAGAGGGAGAGGAAAAGGATTACTGCTATAAGCTTGGATGGTTCCATTTCCTCGTTTCCTGGTATGGGAGTTTCCGGTGGCTAAGAATATTTATAGAGTCAACACTTTGGGAATATTTCTTTTTGGAGCTTGTGCCAAGGCCACCTCTAGTTACGGCAGCATAACGCCTTCCTACCAAATAGCCAAAAACTCAAATCCAATGAGAATGGTTAAACAGAATATGAAAGAGGGCGGCAACCTGACCCATGATCTCTTGTTAATTGTTATGGCCAACCCGACCCAAATGCCACCCGGTAATTTCAAGTTTTAATAAACATTTCCAACCGGATTAGTGGATCGTCAGGTGGATTGAGGCCATAACCCGGAAAGTGAATTTGGAGTTCGGGTTGACATTTTCCGAACTAATTGGTAACTGGGACAGGTTGATGGGAGCATGGGCTGTCTAAGGGAAACATTTGAAGGAACTTTCACTAACAATTAAACCGATGGGGCAACTGCCCCCAAAACCCATTGCTTGGGTCCTTAGTGAGAGCTAGTATTGTGCACTGTTCGAAAACTCGAAAGAAAGCCCACATGAGGCAGGTTGATTACAACTTGGTCAAGAGTTGATTGATTAGTTCAACTCTGCAAGACCAGGACATAATTTGTTACCAAGTCGTGTTTGTTACATTTTTATACCACCCAAGGTCACTCCAATTGATTAATGTGAAAATTACAGCTTCTCAATTGAATGAGGAAAATCTGTGATCTGCTCTTATTAATCCTTTTACAGTCCAACTTAGCCTGTTACTAGTGTGGCAATTGGCTCGTTCCAGAACATAAGACTTTTGCAGAACAACAAAAGAAGGCTAAAGAGTACGTCTTCAACACACAGCATACAAACAATGGCTCTTGGTTTCTAGTGTAAATGATGAATGTTTCTGGAATGGCACGGGCTATCCAAAGATCTTTTGTTCTGACCAGGAAGCTGTTGTTATGGCCTAGGAGCTAAATCCAAAGTTGCTTCTTCTTAGTTTGTTTTGGCCAAGAAACTGTTGTTATGGCCTAGGACATTGAATGGGACCAGTGATCAGTAAACTCAAAAGAATCCGAGGTTTCCCATAAAAAGAACACTGATTTTTTTATTTTTTTTTTTGCAAGTCAGTTTACAGTCCAATGTAATCGTCGTCTTTGAAGATTTTGTTTGTTATGTGATGAAAAACAACGGATAGCAAAGAGTAACCAAATGTGTCATCAGAACAGGGTCATAAAAAATATCGATTTTAACGTTGCCAAATGAAAGCATTAGAATCTTAATAGATGGATTGTATACTCATACAATACCAATATGTAATTGTTTAACAGATAAATGTCAACAGTAATTAGATGGAGCAAGGACCCTAGCCATGTGCGTCATGCCCGTGCTTAGCACGGGTTATTGTGCTAGTAATAAATTACTTTACGGTAATTTGATGCTGGTGTACCTCCACCTGGTGGAGGTGATGATTTACTTTGGCTTATGACCCTGTTCATTTGCTGAGACGCTGAAGATCATTTTCTATATCATCTGTCGTGTGTTAAGGTATGGCAGTTTTAGAGATTGCTAAATAAGACCCATAGAAGTGATCTTTGGATGAAGTTTCTTCTTTAGGAAATAAATTTCAATATAGAGGAATTTTCATGGATGGCAAATGACTATCCAATCCCAAGCAGTGATGCCCACCTGAATGCATGCCAATCATACGGGAAAAAACCATAGGAAGGTACAGGAAGGTCATCAATGGAACTAAAGGCAAGTCAAAAGGAGGACTGAAGCTCGGGCAAAGATTATCAATCCCCTTTGATCGTCCTATTCTTGAATTTTTGCTCTCAAAAGGTAAACAAATATATAATCAAAATGTTCCATCAAGATCTTATCCAAGGGTGTACAACGGTCAAAATAAGGGTTGAAGCTACAACTTTAATGCCCAAAGGTGGGAAAACCGGCAGAGATGAGGAAGGAGCCAGAGGGTATCAAGTTATCCAGTATAATGACCAGAGCAAGTAGCATCAGATTTCAGAAGATCCTACAGTCTCCTCCAGTCCTTTTTTGTAATGCCTTATGTTTCAATAATTTATCCTGTTACCATCTCAAAATAGAGGGTGCAAAACTCATAGCTGTGTCAAATTGGGGAGAGGTTGGTCAGTTGGATTGATCATAGCCACTAGCTTCTTGATTGGCCATTATTGGCAAGGATCCCTCTTAAAATTTTATGTTCCAATCTTCTTTTTACAGATCTGCCTTTCAAAAGCAAAAAAAAAAAAAGACTAAATAATGCACTAATTACTCCACACAAGCAAGATTCATGAGACAACACTAAATACAAAATTCATTAGGTAAAACTAACCACTGTCCAGTCAAGCACAACCACCAACCCAGAAACTGTGCAGTCCCAAAACAATGGGCCTGATACAAACCTACTGGGTTCAGATGATTCAAAACCAATAAAAAGAAAGCCATTGACACAAACTTAAATACTGATTCATTAGATAGGTTCAAGATGAACATCATTACTGTTATTATCATCGTTATGAGAGTTCCTTATTTCCACAGTACAGCATAACCAACTTGATATCAGAGGATATGACAACTCTCCTGGACATACATGTATATGCTAGGATAAGATAATCCCACTAGACTTTCATGAACTAACTGGTTCTTCATTTACCCTGCAGAAGAGAAGGGCTGGCTTAG
Source organism: Cinnamomum chago (assembly GCA_038049695.1). NCBI lineage: Eukaryota > Viridiplantae > Streptophyta > Magnoliopsida > Laurales > Lauraceae > Cinnamomum > Cinnamomum chago. The sequence goes on from CP142452.1 coordinate 78,980,578, forward strand.
GATCCACTAATGTAAAAGTAATGAAAAAAAAAAAGGTAAAATTTTACTCTTTATTTTATTCAAAGAAACAACATCATTTCAAATACTATACCATAAAACGTTTCTTGATTCCAGCAACTAGCTCCTGGGGATCACGTTGAGTTTGTACATATCCATCTATCTTGTTCATTTCCTACAAGAAGATTCCATGCATCATTTACAAACAATTCAAAGAAAATAGAGAAACCCTCATTGCGTACAAATATGAAATGTCCCATAATTATACACTTCTTTATTCATCACAATAATCTCATTGGATGCTGCAGTACAATCACTGATTGTGTCAATGTTACTGTTGAAAAACTACTATCTCAGCTTGGAATATCATTGGCATACTCAGTCAGACTAATTCGACTTGCCCATCTATGTGACCTTTTGAGTCGAGTCAATTCGGTTAATGAGTCAAAATGAGATCTTCAACAATGGTTCTTGTTGTCACAGAAGGCAACACACTGGAAGTTTAGAGCCGTCAAATAGGAGACACTGAACTACTTGCACCACACAGTTTTTTTTTTTTTTATCACGAATACATGTGAAAATACAAAACAAGACGATGTGCAGAAGCAAAAAAATTAAAAACTAGAAAATCAAACTGTATTTATAACATTAAGAAATAAAAAAAAATAGTCAGCCAAGAAAAACAGAACATGCCTACACAGCGCTTTCGATCTCCTGCTTCAGTGCAGTGCATTTTATATCCAAATTGCCATATGCCATCAGCCAATTTTGAAAAAAGAAAAATTGAAAATAGAAAGAAGAGCAGAAACTACGACGTCTACCCTTCCGTCACCCCTGAACTAGTAAGTCTCGTGGGAAACACATGGGTCCCGACTCCCAACTCCCAACTGTAGACCAATGCAATAGAAACGGACTGCAAATCGATCTGACTACAAAACCAGTTGTTTTAAAAGAACAAAGCTCTCAAGCATGATAAACTATTCATTTCTTGCACTGGAGAACACACCATGGGAAAGGCTAGCTCACCTGTTTATTTACTAAAACTTGAGAACATGTTTTGGGACATCAAGACACAGGAAATGCCCAGGTAAATGGACCCTAAGTGTGATCCAGATTGGTATATTTTAAGAATTCCGACAACAGTATATATGTGATTCCACGACTAATATAGATTCCACTCATAAAAAAACTGACTTAACATCCTAAATCTAAAACTATATTCTGGCGGCCATTCATGCATGACCAATGGACATAGGTGATTGGGGACTGAACAGGCTTTCACTACTGTGGTAAAAAAATTTCCCCTTCTTTTTTTGGCAGAGAACAACACGCATTTAGATGGAACAAGTAAACAGCAAAAGAAGGGATGAGAAACCGTGAAGCAAGGGAAAACAAAACAAAACAGGACCATCTTTATATAGCAATAAAGGAAGCCCTGCCCATGATTACGTGTGACATAACATGCTAAAGATATATAAATAATAATAAACCATCATCCGGTAAAGTCATGCTCAAACAATTTGAGATGATTCCATTCCACCTAGGTACAAAGATATTAAATATACAAGAGAATCTCACTTGAAATCCAATCTATTCAACTCAGTAGACTGCAGCTTTGGTAACCATTTTTGAGATATGGTCATAACCATGAAGGACAATCACACCCATTTCCAGTAAGTTCCTCCAAGCACTCTCCTGTCCAAGGTAGCTTCTCTTATGAAGCTACTGGAAGAATTGATTAAGCTCTTGAGATCCAAGGAATCTATTTAATGATGATTTTGTAGTTGCAAAATGAACACTTGCACAGAAAATGTTTCATCATGAGTATTGGACATGACCATGATGATGTTTGGAAGGGAATTGCTTCAAATCAAGAGAAGAAAAATGGTATCTTTGATTCTCCATAGAACAAAAAAGAAAAAAAAAATTTGAAGGAAATCCTGGCAATATAGAAAATACCTCAAACCACAATTTTAGATTGGGCCTTCCTGTTGTGATGTCATAGTTCTTCAAATCCAAGAAGAGGGGATGAAATCTTTCAAAAAATGGACCATATGCAATATCCACCTGAAGGTCGCAAAATCACACATGAATCAAAGATGTTACAAAATCAAGGAAAAAAGTACTTGGGTAAATCTGCATTTTTTCATTTCACCTATAGATTAAAATATCATGTTAGCCATATCTCATTAATCTTGTGTTGGCTTTCTGAGTTCTAATTTAACTTTCTTTCTTTCTGTTTCTCTTTTTAATTAGATACTGGCCAGGATGCACAGTCCATGGAGGAGGTTCATATACAACTTAAAGCTGTGAGTTCTACTTAAACTGAAACATATGCAATGACAATAATACCTTTATTTCAAACTTAGGTGCATAAAAGCGATGTCTCTGTGAGTGTTATTTAAAAAAAAAAAAAAAAAATCTATCAATTTTTATTTATTGGCACTGATTTAAAAAAAAAAAATCTATCAATTTTTGTAACTTAACCAAGAAGGTACATGCAGAACTTATTCCTCGATCATCCAACATGATATGAACTATATCACTTCAAATACAAATACAAATACAAGTTGAAAAATTCTGTCTATTTTGATGTGGGAAGTGCATAACAATACTTCATCAACCTTAAAGCAATCACTCCATTTTAGAATAAATCCATAGGAACATGCATGGATACATGATACATGAAGTATGATGAAACGGAAAAAATGAAATCCAAAAAGAGCCAACCAAGGGGGTATTGCTACCACAAGTGTAAAGAATGAAATTAATGTATGCCACCAATCTGATCTAATTTAACACATAAAATTTTCCCAAATATAGATTAACAATAAACAAATAGGCATAGTTTTGAAAATTGGAATTGTATCGCAAATCGTTCATACCCATGTAGGATTTTTTTTCCTAATAAAATTGAAAAATAATTACAAATTAAAAAAGTTGCTATTCATAACCATCCAATTTCCCATTTATAGCAGTATAAATACAATGATAAATAAGTCTATCATAAAATCATATCAAGAACATCATGACATATATTAATACATAATAAATGATATGTGTAAATAGTTTAATAAGTTTAAGGTATCAATGTATATATTTATTTTTTGTTATCTTTAAATCAAAATAGAAAAGTATAAATAAAATCCAAACCATCAATCTTACATATGTGTAAATAGTTTAATAAGTTTAAGGTATCAATGTATATATTTATTTTTTGTTATCTTTAAATAAAAATAGAAAAGTATAAATAAAATCCAAACCATCAATCTTACATATGTGTAAATAGTTTAATAAGTTTAAGGTATCAATGTATATATTTATTTTTTGTTATCTTTAAATCAAAATAGAAAAGTATAAATAAAATCCAAACCATCAATCTTACAGTAAGATATCTCTTGAAGTTAAGAAAATGTTCATCAAGAAAAAAAATCTTTTTTTTTTAAAAAGAAGAAGATATAAACAAGCATCATACGTACAATCGAACGCTTTAATTAAATGCATGTTCTTTATTTATCTTTAAAACTCCCAAAATCCATTAATATTTTTAAGAGGTTTTGTTAACTACTAAATAACTTTTAAAAGTAAAAACACTAGACGAGAAAAACAATAAAGAAAGAAAAAAGGTAAAAGATTGTTAATATTAATTTAGTGGTTGTAGCAATTCTCGCTCAGCTGAATCACTTGAATCATAAGATTCAACAAAATGAGTATTGAATTCGAATCATAAGATTCATTTTGTAAATGGGATTCATTGCATATATACGAATCGTTTTCCTTGAGATTCGGGATACGAATCATAGGATTCTGAAAATTATGTAGATAGGAATCATCTCAATGTCAATAAGAGGCATACTAGAACAATGAGCCGTAATTCTAGTTTGAACACAATTATCAGGGTGCATATGGATATATATTCAAAAGTCAAATCAAACAAATCCAGAAAAACTGAAGAGTATTTTTTTTTTCCCCGCTTTTTTGGTGTATACAGGGTTTGAACGTCAGGGAAAAGAAATTGAAAGGGAAAAGAAGAATGTTGGATGCTTTGCAACTTGTACTACAAGATCAGATACGTATCAGAAGAAGAACTATATGATAAAACAAAAGGATGGAGAAAAATGTCACGTTTCAAGTTGTCCATATACTCCATAGTCCATACAATAATTAAATGAACTAAAGCCCTTCTCAAATAAATAACAACCAAAAGGAAAAACTTACCAAACTAAACTGACCAAGGAAGAAAGGCCCATCATCAAACTTCAAAAGAGCACTTTCAAGGTGATCTAAAGGGCCACCTGACATAGATCATTTATGCAGTCAGGTCAGTCTGTATTTATATAACTTGAAATGAATAGAAAGACCAAAAGCTTTCATACTCACCAATTTCATTTGCAACATCCCCTTCTGAAGAAAATGCATAGCGCATGATTGCAGTGAATGTATCAGTGTAAGAAAGCATCTCTTCTGCGAACTTTCTCTTGGCAGGATCCTACAGATTGTAAGAGGTTGACCATCAAAATAATGCAAAAAAAGATAGATAACACCATGGTATGAAAAGGCTGCTCTCAGCTTACCTCAGGGAGAAGAGGAGGTCCCTCAAAATTGCTATCAATGTATTTGATCAGATCCAGGCTCTCCCCTTTAATTTCATTATTGTGTTCCAATGAAGGCACCTGTAAAACATCAAATTTCATTGGTTTTTCTTTTCCGTATAATCTTGTAATTGGACAAAAATCAGTGGCAGGTGATTTTGATCACTTGATGCCATCCATTTTCTGCTGTAATTTCATTAAAATGTCAAATTTTATAAGTTTTTCTCCTGTATACGCCCACAATCAGTGGCACTTAAGTCATTATCACTTGATCTGATCCATTTTCCGGTGTAATTGATATCAGTGTATTCTACGAAAATTCAGATTTCTGAATTTATCACTTCAAACAAAAACAATTTGGATTACAGAAAAAATCCCAAATTTTTAACTGAAGAGCCATAGTAGTAAAATGCTTCCATTCACTTATTGCTTAATTGTCAGAATCAAGTCTAACACACAAACAAACAAAGCAGACAGAACAAAAGCATGGAAGATTCAGAAAGAAGCACCTTATTTGGAGGATAGACCTTCTCTTTGTACCAGGCAGGCCTGTTCTGTAGATCAATAGGAACCAGCTTTATGACATCGTGCAGCCCCTACTCTCAAAAAAGGGGGGGGGGGGGGGGGGGGGGGGGAATACCAATGGAATAAGACTAATGAAGAAATCAGCAATAATTGCAGTGTTAAGATGACAGGTTCAGATTGATCATGGGCATACATATACATCAGAGTTTTTTCACATGAGAATTGGTATGTAGCGGGTGATACGTAGCGGTGTTAATTTTTTAAATGGTCAGATTTTTTTTTAATCTTGTTTAGCAACCAATATTGTGTTTTTTTTTTAGTGATTTGAAACCATAAAAGGGTAGAGACAACTTTAGGAAAGGCTATTGAAGAGAAGAAGTAGGAAAAACATTATTTAAAGCTAAAATTAGTTGGCTCCACTAGGTTATAGACTACAGCTTTTCAAAATAGCGTAGCGGCCTTGACCACTAGGGACAATAATGCAGGCGTTACGCTACGGAGCGGCCGTTATTTTAAATCATGCTTATGATAACCTGCTTTGCCCTCTAATACTCACTACCTCTGATTTGGCACTGACTGTTACTAAACAGTAGACAGGTAAATGCCAACTTTTTCAAGATGTTTTCACCATTGATCTTTGGGGCCTCATATAATCTCCTCCATATGAGAGAGAGAGAGAGAGAGAGAGAGAGAGAGAGAGAGATGGATGGATAGTTATGATCAGATATGTAGTAGGTGTTTTTCTTTTCAACCTCTCTCTCTTCTCTCTCCATATATAGAGGCAGTTGAATTCACAAGTAAGGCTTTTCTTCTTCTCTTTTCCCTTTGTTAAGAAAAGGGAATTGACACTTCTCAAATTAGATTGAAAACCCATGATACATATTCATTTAAGCATTGAGGGTATGTTTGTGCAATAGAGAATTCCGGACTCCACAAAATCCCATTTCCGCGGGAGAGAGGAGTCCTACTTTCCTACCTCTCACAAGAAATCAAAACCCTCTCTGTATAGGAAAATCAGTGCATTCGTTTCCTTTTCTACACAGAAAATGTGCCCCACCCCCACCAAACCACCGAAGAGTGGGCTCAAAGTAACTTTCCTCTCTACTGCAGAATTCTTTCCTTGCACCAACATACTCTTGAGTGTCAAATATCAAGGGGTGAGGATGATAGGGTGGCTCTGATCTTTTACACAGTCCTGGGTGTCAATAGGATCTTTTGAATCACCAATACCCCCACCCCAAAAAAAATAAAATATAATAATAAATACATAAATACATAAAACAAAACAAAGAGAGACGCGCACACAATTGTCATGCAGAAAGGTGGGTCCCACATCTAGGTTGCAGCCTAAATTAGATACCACCTGCTCCCTTAAAACCAAAATCTAATTGCAGAGCAGAAAAAAATACCTTACAATTTCTTGTAATCCACGCGCGTTGGGCATAAGGGCATACATAGGACGTATACAACCTTCAGAAACAAACACAGGAAAAGGAGGAGAAATCAATAGTCTGTGTAGGTCTAAAACTGAAAACAACCAACATCATTAACTGGGTTTCTAAGCTCTGACAAACCAATAAACTAAAAATAAATTACAAAAGCACAAGAGGCAGGAACTAGATCATTGATGGGACATGCCTAAACAGTCCACAGATTGGCAGATCCTAACCATTTGTTCAGTAAGGATCTTACAATCAAGAAGAGGTCAATCCAACTGGGAATCACCAGAGCAAACTCTATAAATAATTCCCAGCTTCCTACCATTCCTCACCATGCCAATATGCATTGAAAACCCAACAATAATCATAACCAAAAAAAAGAAGAACAACAAATAATGATAAAGTATAAATTCAACCTGGTTGTCCCATCAAAGAGGGTTGGTGGCTCTGAACTGGAATCCAGAACAGGGGGAAGAACCTCATGCACTTTTCTACACAAACACACAAGTAAAGCAAAGAAACCCAAGTGTAAGTAGCAGAAGAAAACATTACACCAATCAGGTTAATGGTACCCAAACATGGCCAAACAAAACAGAATCATGAGAAAACACATGAATTAGAGAAACCCGAGAAAGCAAATCCCATAAAAAAAAAACTAAGGAGATTACCCAGTTGCCATGGCTAGATGTTGGAGCTCCAATCGGTGTGTAGAATGTGTCACAACTTCAGTTTGAGAGAGATGAAATTATTGTTGGCTGGTGATACATTTATAATGGGCTTTATTGCAAACGTAAGAGATACGATTTTAAAAAGGCTAACATAAGTAAATATTCCGAAGGGAAACGTATGGTTGTTAGCCATTCATTCTATTCAACCCCCACAATGGGAAATTTCCATGTCTGGACCAATAAGTAGATGCCGGAAATGTGTCACATCCCATCTAAAATTTTTATTCCCTGATCCCACTTCCTAATAGTGGGCCCACATCCATCCCACTCCAAGCGGAAGAAGGCAGATACCACCGCCCGGAATTACAAGCCCTCTAGCAGCTTTAGCAGAGATCATGAGGAGAAATTTGACGAAGGAAAGAGTTAAAATTAGTTCCTAAGTTTTTTCAACGCCTATATTATTCTCAATCGAAATAAAATCTTCATTTACTTCATTACGATGATCAGGGACAACTAAATATCCATGTTGACCGGATGATGTTATAGCTTTAAATGAAGAATAATTTGAGTATTTTAATTAAATTAAGAGAGATAGTCGATGATATGGTGATCATGGACAACTAGGTTTTCACAGCGATCCACTGCATATAGTGATTGCCAAAACTATGTTATGGCTTGATGATCGGGGACAACTAGGTCCTCACAGCGATCCAGTACATATAGTGGTTGTCAAAACTATATTATGGCTTTTAAATGAATGATAATTTAGGTATTTTGAAAAAAAAATTAAGGGAAAAAGCCAATGATTAATACCTTCAAATTAGTCGGCTCTGTGCATGTCCTACTTCATGCCTGACGTCACCACTACATCATCTTTTTCTCCCTCCTATGTGTCTCCTAACCTTCCTACAGTAAAGTATTAAGGGACTTTCCCTCTCATACAAAATACCCTGCTTCCCTAAATAATTAAGAGAAAAAAAACAAAGGCATAAAAAGATAATAGGCTTTGACTAAAGACCTCCAAGGAGAATTGATAAAAGCTACATCAAATGCATGCCAGTTGCCAAGCCTTGTTTCATGCACAGATCCGTCATCCCTGACATTCATGCCGACAGTGGCGGACCCACATGTGCAATCATAATATGTAGTTTTCTTTTTGGGGCAAGTTAAGGATTTTTTTTATGGAACTTGAGGGGGTAGGTCTACAAAATCTATCTATGTATTAATCTATCTATCTATCTACTCTTATAAAAGAGAAGAAAGTGCACTTTCATTTCACTACACCCATGGCCCACAAATGTCTATCTATATCTATCTATATCTATCTATCTACTTTTATAAAAGAGAAGAAAGTGCACTTTCATTTCACTACACCCATGGCCCACAAATGACATAAATAAATAAATAAACTCTTATATCTTATCTTATCTTATTATTACTCTTATAAAAGAGAAGAAAGTGCACTTTCATTTCACTACACCCATGGCCCACAAATGTCTATCTATATCTATCTATATCTATCTACTCTTATAAAAGAGAAGAAAGTGCACTTTCATTTCACTACACCCATGGCCCACAAATGACATAAATAAATAAATAAACTCTTATAAAAGAAAAGAAAAAGTGCACTTTCATTTCATTACACCCATGGCCCACAAATGACATAAATAAACTCTTATAAAAGTCTACTCTTATAAAAGAGAAGAAAGTGCACTTTCATTTCACTACACCCATGGCCCACAAATGACATAAATCTATCTACTCTTATAAAAGAGAAGAAAGTGCACTTTCATTTCAATACACCCATGGCCCACAAATGACATAAATAAATAAATAAACTCTTATAAAAGAAAAGAAAAAGTGCACTTTCATTTCATTACACCCATGGCCCACAAATGACATAAATAAACTCTTATAAAAGAGAAGAAAAAATGCACTTTCATTTCACTACACCCATGGCCCACAAATGACATAACTTGTGTGGGCCCCACTCATATAATATAATATAATATCTATCTACTCTTATAAAATCTATCTACTTCTACTCTTATAAAAGAGAAGAAAGTGCACTTTCATTTCACTACACCCATGGCCCACAAATGACATAAATAAATAAATAAACTCTTATAAAAGAAAAGAAAAAGTGCACTTTCATTTCATTACACCCATGGCCCACAAATGACATAAATAAACTCTTATAAAAGTCTACTCTTATAAAAGAGAAGAAAGTGCACTTTCATTTCACTACACCCATGGCCCACAAATGACATATCTACTCTTATAATAAGCTATAATCTACTCTTATAAAAGAGAAGAAATTGCACTTTCATTTCACTACACCCATGGCCCACAAATGACATAAATCTATCTATCTATCTACTCTTATAAAAGAGAAGAAAGTGCACTTTCATTTCACTACACCCATGGCCCACAAATGACATAAATAAATAAATAAACTCTTATAAAAGAAAAGAAAAAGTGCACTTTCATTTCATTACACCCATGGCCCACAAATGACATAAATAAACTCTTATAAAAGAGAAGAAAAAATGCACTTTCATTTCACTACACCCATGGCCCACAAATGACATAACTTGTGTGGGCCCCACTCATATAATATAATATAATATATATATATATCTCTATTCTATACATCTATACACTATCTATACACTAGATTATAAAATAGGGAATGCTACATAGGTTTTTCACTACACCATTGTGGGGCTCACACTAAAATATTATAATAAAATATCATAATATACTCTTATAAAATAAATAAACTCTTATAAAAGAGAAGAAAAAATGCACTTTCATTTCACTACACCCATGGCCCACAAATGACATAACTTGTGTGGGCCCCACTCATATAATATAATATAATATATATATATATATATCTATTCTATACATCTATACACTATCTATACACTAGATTATAAAATAGGGAATGCTACATAGGTTTTTCACTACACCATTGTGGGGCTCACACCAAAATATTATAATAAAATATCATAATATCTATCTACCCTTATAAAAGAGAGAAAGATGTTGTACTTCTTTCACTCCACACATGCCCAATGAAATGCAAGTTGTGGGGCCCACCTTTATTATATAATAAATCTATATACCTTTATAAAAGAGAGAAAGATGTAGTCAAGTTGTTGGGCCCACCCTTATTATATATATTTTAAAATATACTCTTTTTACTCTACACATGCTCAATGAAATGCAAGTTATGGGGCCCACCCTTATTATATATATTTTATATTATACTTTTTTTTTATCCATCTACCCTTATAAAAGAGAGAAAGATGTTATACTTCATTCACTCCACACATGCCCAATGAAATGCAAGTTATGGGGCCCACCCTTATTATATAATAAATCTATATACCTTTATAAAAGAGAGAAAGATGTGGTCAAGTTGTGGGGCCCACCCTTATTATATATATTTTAAAATATACTTTTTTACTCCACACATGCCCAATGAAATGCAAGTTGTGGGGCCCACCCTTATTATATATATTTTATATTATACTTTTTTTACTCCACACATGCCCAATGAAATGCAAGTTGTGGAGCCCACCCTTATTATATTATATATATCACTATATATATATATATATATCTATATATATAAATATCTACTCTTATAAAAGTTATATAAAAGAGAGTAAAGTATAGCACCTTTTCACTACACACCTACCCAATAAAATGCAAGACATGGGCCCCACTTAGTATTATATTATTATATTGTATATCTATATCTATACCCTATTATAAAAGAGAGTAAGATGTAGTATGGTTTCACTACACACCTGCCCAATAAAAACAGAGTAAGATGTAGCAAGGGAGGAAATATAATGAGATAAAAGAAAGAGAAAGAAAAGAGATAAGAGAGAGTCAATCGGATGGATAAAGATGGGGGGGGGGGGGGGGTTCTCATAATGAGAATTCCTTAATTTATCCAAAATAGACTTTGGGTCAGGCTTGAATTTTGAGGGGTTTTGAGGATCCGGATCAAGATGATCTAGAAGACTAAAGTTTAAGAATTAAAAATATCTACCCAACGGTACCATAATCTCAAAAATCTAAAATTACGAAAAGCCCCCTAAATTCTCTAGAAAATTGCTAACTACCCCCCCCCCCCCCCAACTATACCCAAATGAGCCCGGATGTAGACCAAACTTGGCACACACAATCCTAATAATTTTTTAATCTCTTCCATTGAGTGGATGCTGATATTTTAAATGTAATAAAATTTCATTTTAATACATTCCAATAAATCGAGTAATTTTTTTTCGATTTCTTTTTTTTAAGGTGGTAGAGAAAAGAAAAGGAAAATATGAATAAGATTGGAATCTATCTCAAATCAATATCTCAAATGTTGTTTTTTTCGCTCTTCCGTTTTCAATTTTCTTTTAACATTCTTCTCATTCAGATGCTACAAGATTTTCAATATCTCAAATGTTGTTTTTTTCCCTCTTCTTTTTCAATTTTCGTTTAACATTCTTCTTATTCAAATAATTCAAGATTTTCAATGCAGGGAATTTTGTGGATATGAGGTTTTTCCTTTGTGAGTAATTGTGTAAGGAAGAACATGACAGTTTAACAGATTCTTCATTGACTCTTAGCTTCTTTTGAAATGGAGGGAGTTTTCATACATATAAGTGAGCACTGTCTACTGAAATTATTGTCTTTTGATTGTGTCTTCTTCTTCAATTTTTTTTAATGTTGCGATAAAATCTTCATTTTAAGAAAAATGAGTGCAACCAGAGTTAAGAAAATGATGATGAAGATGTGGGTTTTTCTTTCTCAAATCTGTTTGGGCCAAAGTTAGGCCTATTGATTGCTTTCGTGTTCTGATAATTTTAATTATATGTTTGTTTTAATTCTTGAATCTTAACTGCAGGCTTCCAAATTGTGCGTGTTTCATATTTCCTTATGGTAGAACTTTGTATTTAGTTCACACTCTATGTTTGGAATATGAATTTGTGCATAGCATTTAAAATGTAAAATTGATACCGCTTTGTTATGTGAGATAGGAAAATGGAAAACTCAAACAGAAAGTGTTCTGGTTGAGAAAAGCAAAGTAGACAATAACGAAAAGGATAATGCTGTTGGGTTTTGTGTATACCCTAAAGCCCACTGACTGCATTCACATCTCTGTTACTGGATATTTACTGGTTATTAATTTGAATTATTGTTTTTCTCTTACTGCATGTATATATGTATGTTTGTGTAAGGTCCATTGTTTCTAGTAAATGACTTGGGTGTGTAGTGGCTACACATAGACAGGTCTGAGTCATGGACACTTGAAACAATAAACTGGTTCATAACTGAGAGATGGAGTTGGGCACTTCATCTTGGTATAAGTTATAGTGAGATACTCTCCTGTATTCAGGGTGACTTACCTTAGTCACGGAGGCTTTTCCGGATTTATCTCATTAGTGCATGTGTCATGCATTGAACATGACCACTTGTAGGTGTGATCTCTAAAATAGTACTATCACTGAGAGAGATCAAGTCACCTCATGCTACTGAGTGACCAGTGCTCTTAATCTTGAGCATATGTGGATGAACTGACGAAGTCGAGTTCTTTTACTTTAATTCACTATGGGTGAGATCCTGTTCATGGGTCAACAGCTCTGTGTTTTGGGTACTCGAGCTTGATTAGATAGGACGTACAGATGCAATAAAGAATCTATGCCATCTTGTGATGGAGTAATCGTCCCCTTAGAATTATCCGATTAATCATCAAAATCTAAGATCTTAGTATATGGATGTTCCATATGGATATTGAACTTGTGGGTCGCTCCCTGGACCAAGAGAATGATATCCGCATGATGATTAAGTCAAGGATATGAAGTTCTAAGGTTGAGATATAATCAAGAAGGTTGATAGTACATCGGATAACCTGACTTGATTATGAATGTTACATAGAGGGGCATTTTGGTCATTTCACTTAGTAGGTCGAAGACGAATGTCATTCCCTGACGAGCTTATTTCATATTTAATATTTGTCCCTGGAGTGCAACCATAACTCTTTAGTGGAATGAGTTAGGGTTAAAATGATCTTAATGTTGCTATGGGGTTAGCATGGACATTTTGGTCATTTTGGGAGCCAAGGGCAAATATGTCTTTTGGTCTCTCTTCTAGCCATTTTCCTATATTGGCATGGTTTCCTAATTAATTAGATGATATGTGGTTGAATTAATTTTTGTGGAAAAATAATTTTTAGTTTAAATTCAAATAGGCCTTTGATGGCATACATGAATTTAACTCTAGCTAAATTATTAACTAGTGGGCTATGGTGCGTTTATCTTTCTTGTGGGCCAGCCATAAAGGGAGCCCCTTGTGTGAGGTTTCCAACTTTAAATAGGTATCTTTACTTGGAAGGTTGAATCCCTCATTGGGTAAGATTTCCTATGATTAAAGTTTACTAATTTTTAGTATCTATAATTAGAAGGTGTTGCACCCCTAAGATAGCTGATTGCAAACTTTATGGGATGGTCCTTCCTATTAGAGAGAACTAAAAAGGAAGTGAAGATCTAGCCCTAGGCGTGCAACAATAAGAAAGACACATTGGCTGCCCAAAAGAAGTTGAAAAAAAAACACACGCCCATTGCCTTCTTCTTCTTCATTCTTTGAAGAGAGAAAAACGCCCATGGTTGTCTTCTTCTTCATTCATTGAAGAGAGGAGATCAGGTCCTGGTCTTTTCCACAAAGTATAGTTCAGAAAACCCTTCTTGGAATCCATGTTCTGATCCCACAATCAAAGCCAATAAGATTGGGTTGTGGAATAGAAGAGAAGATCAAAACAAAAGCTACTGCAGAAAATTCCTGCAACTTGCATTGCTGACTGCAGGCTGAGATCAGACCTTTGGAGTTTTCTTTTCAGAGATTTGAGGCCTTCATATCATCAAGGTATTAGTCCTCTTTCATCTCCTTTCATTATACACATGTTGATCATGATTTCATGGAGTTTTATGCGTGTTTCATGGCTGCCAAATCAGATCAGTTTTAGTGATTTGAAAACCATATCAGCCATGGACGTCCCCTGTCATGTGATTTCAGATCCAATACGCATGAACTTTCAAATGCTATGAGGCATTAAAAAGTTTTCCATTATCTATCTGAATCTATTTTATTTCTCCATAGAGTCGAAGGGGAAGGGCTTTTTTCTTTTAAGCAGTACAGGTGCAAATATTCAAAAGGCCAAAAACATAATCCATATTTGTATTAGAATCTGACATTTTATTTTGTTTATTTTTCCTATTTTAGTTTATGTTAGTTAAAGTCTTACGCTTAAGACCAAGGCCTCTTCAATCGTCACCCTCCAAAACCTTCAAGAGTGGGATAAGACCAATAAGCATTTATTCGTGGTTCTCATTGAACCATTTTGTTCACTAATTTTCAAATTTTTATTCAGTTTTTTTTTTGTAAAATTAATTGTGAGATGTGGTACTATTAAAGAATCATGTCAAAGAAAAAATATTTCAGATTCTATCATTCCATAAGTTTTCTTAGTCTTTTTTGGCACTATTTTGTCCACCCCGGTTAATAAACTAAGTCAAGGTGGAAAAAATAAAAGATTTTAACTATGCACTATTTACTCCATTATGTGGTTCATGGTGTACATACTGCCTTTTAACTCTGAAAACTTAAATGCCATGTGCTTTTTCATTAATAAACCTTAAACTAAGACATGATGAAAACAAAAAAGAAAATGAATAGTGTATTTTATAATGGATCAAAAGAAAAGGAATCAAGTGTGTTTCACTTACTACTTTTTGTTGTTCAATACTTATAATTTTGTGGGCACTTTAAATACTTCGCCATCAGCTTAAAAATCAGTTTAAAAGTCGTGTCAAAAGGTATTAGTTAGCTTGCTACTTTTGTTATTGTTGCTGGTGGCCAATTGATGGTTGTGTTATAATTTAAATACCAAATTGGCTATACACGAGAGAATTAACATTCTCACATTCTCTCTCAGTTTTTTTTTTTACCTGAAACAATGCTAATTCTGCAAATAGTTTCTATTTATTTATTTATTTATTTTTATTTTTTGGTAGAACTGAAAGATACTTGAGTGGTATTTGTATTTGAAATTTGAAATTTGAGAGTTAAGAACATCAGAGGGCTCGAGGAGGTTTCCAGAATATATGAAATTATTTTCTTTGTATGGATGTAACCCTTTGTTATTATTTTTTAAGTATTAACCCTTTAACCTTTTGTACACTAACCTTAAATATTTGTAATTTGATATTTCTTCAGTTGTATATTATTTATTATGGCCTTTAAAAAAGGTATAGGAACTTCCAAAACTTATAAGCACATCCCATATACAGGTACTTCGTTTGCATTATTGCTTTACGTTTAGTTTTTTTTTTCTTTTTCAGTTGTATATTATTTATTATGGCCTTTAAAAAAGGTATAGGAACTTCCAAAACTTATAAGCGCATCCCATATATACAGGTACTTCGTTTGCATTATTGCTTTACGTTTAGTTTTTTTTCTTTTTCTTTTTTAGAAAAAAGTAGCAACTGAGAAAATATCATAAATAAGAAAGTGAAAGGTACAAACTTAAACTCATTTTATGTCCGTCCTATTTTTTTCTCTCTTTTAATGAAAGTTACCATTAAAAAAATTAAATATTCTTTTCCCTTTTGCTTCATTTGTTTGTATTTTATTTAGTTAGAATAATTGAGTTTTCAATCTGACATAATAGTTGTATTGATCTTGATTTATACCTTTTGTTGGAAGAATAATCACAAGTTTGATAATGTGATGACTACTACTGAATATTAGTTCTTTTCCAATATTAGTAATTGCTAAAGATAATTCCATAAATGCAATTTAGCGATAGGTCATATAGATTGCTATCGTAAAATTGTTATTGTTCTGTACAATTTTTAGTTTCTTAATATACAACTTTTGTGAGTTTTCTTATTATAAAAGGACATTTCAAGGGCATGAATATATCTATTTATTCTTGCTCTTACTCATGAGATTTAAATTGAAAAACTCTGATCATTCTCTAACACATTTATTTCTTTAATCAATGCAAGCTTCTTCTTCTTCTTCTTCTTCTTTTCATATATTTCAATGAAGCGTCATGCCTTTACTTAAAGGGAAAACGAGTATATCATAGAAACTGCTTGTTATTCTAACGTTACTACTAACTTCAGAGTCAGTGAATGAAGTAATCGTTTTAAGTGTAAATAACTAAAATAAGTATTTGATGCTGAGATTCAACAAATTCAGTTTGTCTTTGTTCGTTTCGAATTTTTCTTACTTTGATCAACACTCTCATCCACTACACAAAACAGAGCAGAAGAGTTGATCTAGAATACCTGGGTTACATTCTCATGTATTTCTTAAAAGGAATGTCCAGTTTTTTTGGCAGATTTGTATTTGTAGTTTTTTATTTTTTGGTATTTTTTCCCCTATGGATATCTCTATTTGTGAGCTTCCATTTAACTGAACTTCTATGATTACTTTGTATTATCATTTTCTTAAAGGGTATAAAATATAGCATTTTTTTATCAAGCAAAAGAAGATGCTGACTCTTAGAGATCATGTATTACTGATTTTTACCTGATAGTGGTCCGTCTTATAAAATAAAACAAAGCACATGTTAAATACTAATATTGATGAACAGGTGCTTTGCAATTCTTACCCGTCAGAGTTTATATCATATTTTCATCATTGTTGATCCATGTCGCTTGAGGACAAGCCGTATTACTTCATTATTCATGACGGTCGATGTGAGATGTTATTCTTCTTTGTAAAGTTAAGACTAAAACGACCATCTCAGTTTTGTTATTCTGATGTCCTTAGGTAAGATATAATTAATTATTTTTCTTAATATAATCTGATTTGGTAGTGAACATATAATGTTCATGGTAATTGGTTAGAACAGTAAGCTCATTTGGTTTTTAATTTTTATTTTTATTTTTTATAAAACTGCAGATTATCAATTTGACTATGCTTTTGACCAGACTCCAACTTTAGCAGGTCAAGTCTACCAGGAAATTGATAAGTCGACCTAACAGGTTAAATAAAATAAATTTAAATTTCTTTGTATGCATTCATGATTAAATATCTAGAAATATGTGATTTATATCCTCAAAAAGTTATATAAATTTCATATCGATTGTCCTTTGAGATCTCATTTTTCTCACTATATCATTGTTTTCAAATGTATGGGAAAAAAGTAGTGTCAGGCTGTCAGCTGCATTTGGGCATTGCACGGGCCTTGCAATTTACAATCACTCATTTTCTGTTGAAATTTTTTTTTTAAATGTATTGAAGCTTCTACTAAATTTTTTAAGAAATTTAAATTTTTTTTAAAAATTTCTTAGTAAAATTGTGTGTCCGGTGCACGTGCATTGCACGTGCAGGGCTCCACTAGTACTCCTATAAAAGAGAAGAAAGTGCAGTGCACTTTCATTTCACTACACCCATGGCCCACAAATGACATAAATAAATAAATAAACTCTTATAAAAGAAAAGAAAAAGTGCACTTTCATTTCATTACACCCATGGCCCACAAATGACATAAATAAACTCTTATAAAAGAGAAGAAAAAATGCACTTTCATTTCACTACACCCATGGCCCACAAATGACATAACTTGTGTGGGCCCCACTCATATAATATAATATAATATATATATATATATATATATATCTCTATTCTATACATCTATACACTATCTATACACTAGATTATAAAATAGGGAATGCTACATAGGTTTTTCACTACACCATTGTGGGGCTCACACTAAAATATTATAATAAAATATCATAATATACTCTTATAAAATAAATAAACTCTTATAAAAGAGAAGAAAAAATGCACTTTCATTTCACTACACCCATGGCCCACAAATGACATAACTTGTGTGGGCCCCACTCATATAATATAATATAATATATATATATATATATATATCTATTCTATACATCTATACACTATCTATACACTAGATTATAAAATAGGGAATGCTACATAGGTTTTTCACTACACCATTGTGGGGCTCACACCAAAATATTATAATAAAATATCATAATATCTATCTACCCTTATAAAAGAGAGAAAGATGTTGTACTTCTTTCACTCCACACATGCCCAATGAAATGCAAGTTGTGGGGCCCACCTTTATTATATAATAAATCTATATACCTTTATAAAAGAGAGAAAGATGTAGTCAAGTTGTTGGGCCCACCCTTATTATATATATTTTAAAATATACTCTTTTTACTCTACACATGCTCAATGAAATGCAAGTTATGGGGCCCACCCTTATTATATATATTTTATATTATACTTTTTTTTTATCCATCTACCCTTATAAAAGAGAGAAAGATGTTATACTTCATTCACTCCACACATGCCCAATGAAATGCAAGTTATGGGGCCCACCCTTATTATATAATAAATCTATATACCTTTATAAAAGAGAGAAAGATGTGGTCAAGTTGTGGGGCCCACCCTTATTATATATATTTTAAAATATACTTTTTTTACTCCACACATGCCCAATGAAATGCAAGTTGTGGGGCCCACCCTTATTATATATATTTTATATTATACTTTTTTTACTCCACACATGCCCAATGAAATGCAAGTTGTGGAGCCCACCCTTATTATATTATATATATCACTATATATATATATATATATATCTATATATATAAATATCTACTCTTATAAAAGTTATATAAAAGAGAGTAAAGTATAGCACCTTTTCACTACACACCTACCCAATAAAATGCAAGACATGGGCCCCACTTAGTATTATATTATTATATTGTATATCTATATCTATACCCTATTATAAAAGAGAGTAAGATGTAGTATGGTTTCACTACACACCTGCCCAATAAAAACAGAGTAAGATGTAGCAAGGGAGGAAATATAATGAGATAAAAGAAAGAGAAAGAAAAGAGATAAGAGAGAGTCAATCGGATGGATAAAGATGGGGGGGGGGGGTGCTCATAATGAGAATTCCTTAATTTATCCAAAATAGACTTTGGGTCAGGCTTGAATTTTGAGGGGTTTTGAGGATCCGGATCAAGATGATCTAGAAGACTAAAGTTTAAGAATTAAAAATATCTACCCAACGGTACCATAATCTCAAAAATCTAAAATTACGAAAAGCCCCCTAAATTCTCTAGAAAATTGCTAACTACCCCCCCCCCCCCCCAACTATACCCAAATGAGCCCGGATGTAGACCAAACTTGGCACACACAATCCTAATAATTTTTTAATCTCTTCCATTGAGTGGATGCTGATATTTTAAATGTAATAAAATTTCATTTTAATACATTCCAATAAATCGAGTAATTTTTTTTCGATTTCTTTTTTTTAAGGTGGTAGAGAAAAGAAAAGGAAAATATGAATAAGATTGGAATCTATCTCAAATCAATATCTCAAATGTTGTTTTTTTCGCTCTTCCGTTTTCAATTTTCTTTTAACATTCTTCTCATTCAGATGCTACAAGATTTTCAATATCTCAAATGTTGTTTTTTTCCCTCTTCTTTTTCAATTTTCGTTTAACATTCTTCTTATTCAAATAATTCAAGATTTTCAATGCAGGGAATTTTGTGGATATGAGGTTTTTCCTTTGTGAGTAATTGTGTAAGGAAGAACATGACAGTTTAACAGATTCTTCATTGACTCTTAGCTTCTTTTGAAATGGAGGGAGTTTTCATACATATAAGTGAGCACTGTCTACTGAAATTATTGTCTTTTGATTGTGTCTTCTTCTTCAATTTTTTTTAATGTTGCGATAAAATCTTCATTTTAAGAAAAATGAGTGCAACCAGAGTTAAGAAAATGATGATGAAGATGTGGGTTTTTCTTTCTCAAATCTGTTTGGGCCAAAGTTAGGCCTATTGATTGCTTTCGTGTTCTGATAATTTTAATTATATGTTTGTTTTAATTCTTGAATCTTAACTGCAGGCTTCCAAATTGTGCGTGTTTCATATTTCCTTATGGTAGAACTTTGTATTTAGTTCACACTCTATGTTTGGAATATGAATTTGTGCATAGCATTTAAAATGTAAAATTGATACCGCTTTGTTATGTGAGATAGGAAAATGGAAAACTCAAACAGAAAGTGTTCTGGTTGAGAAAAGCAAAGTAGACAATAACGAAAAGGATAATGCTGTTGGGTTTTGTGTATACCCTAAAGCCCACTGACTGCATTCACATCTCTGTTACTGGATATTTACTGGTTATTAATTTGAATTATTGTTTTTCTCTTACTGCATGTATATATGTATGTTTGTGTAAGGTCCATTGTTTCTAGTAAATGACTTGGGTGTGTAGTGGCTACACATAGACAGGTCTGAGTCATGGACACTTGAAACAATAAACTGGTTCATAACTGAGAGATGGAGTTGGGCACTTCATCTTGGTATAAGTTATAGTGAGATACTCTCCTGTATTCAGGGTGACTTACCTTAGTCACGGAGGCTTTTCCGGATTTATCTCATTAGTGCATGTGTCATGCATTGAACATGACCACTTGTAGGTGTGATCTCTAAAATAGTACTATCACTGAGAGAGATCAAGTCACCTCATGCTACTGAGTGACCAGTGCTCTTAATCTTGAGCATATGTGGATGAACTGACGAAGTCGAGTTCTTTTACTTTAATTCACTATGGGTGAGATCCTGTTCATGGGTCAACAGCTCTGTGTTTTGGGTACTCGAGCTTGATTAGATAGGACGTACAGATGCAATAAAGAATCTATGCCATCTTGTGATGGAGTAATCGTCCCCTTAGAATTATCCGATTAATCATCAAAATCTAAGATCTTAGTATATGGATGTTCCATATGGATATTGAACTTGTGGGTCGCTCCCTGGACCAAGAGAATGATATCCGCATGATGATTAAGTCAAGGATATGAAGTTCTAAGGTTGAGATATAATCAAGAAGGTTGATAGTACATCGGATAACCTGACTTGATTATGAATGTTACATAGAGGGGCATTTTGGTCATTTCACTTAGTAGGTCGAAGACGAATGTCATTCCCTGACGAGCTTATTTCATATTTAATATTTGTCCCTGGAGTGCAACCATAACTCTTTAGTGGAATGAGTTAGGGTTAAAATGATCTTAATGTTGCTATGGGGTTAGCATGGACATTTTGGTCATTTTGGGAGCCAAGGGCAAATATGTCTTTTGGTCTCTCTTCTAGCCATTTTCCTATATTGGCATGGTTTCCTAATTAATTAGATGATATGTGGTTGAATTAATTTTTGTGGAAAAATAATTTTTAGTTTAAATTCAAATAGGCCTTTGATGGCATACATGAATTTAACTCTAGCTAAATTATTAACTAGTGGGCTATGGTGCGTTTATCTTTCTTGTGGGCCAGCCATAAAGGGAGCCCCTTGTGTGAGGTTTCCAACTTTAAATAGGTATCTTTACTTGGAAGGTTGAATCCCTCATTGGGTAAGATTTCCTATGATTAAAGTTTACTAATTTTTAGTATCTATAATTAGAAGGTGTTGCACCCCTAAGATAGCTGATTGCAAACTTTATGGGATGGTCCTTCCTATTAGAGAGAACTAAAAAGGAAGTGAAGATCTAGCCCTAGGCGTGCAACAATAAGAAAGACACATTGGCTGCCCAAAAGAAGTTGAAAAAAAAACACACGCCCATTGCCTTCTTCTTCTTCATTCTTTGAAGAGAGAAAAACGCCCATGGTTGTCTTCTTCTTCATTCATTGAAGAGAGGAGATCAGGTCCTGGTCTTTTCCACAAAGTATAGTTCAGAAAACCCTTCTTGGAATCCATGTTCTGATCCCACAATCAAAGCCAATAAGATTGGGTTGTGGAATAGAAGAGAAGATCAAAACAAAAGCTACTGCAGAAAATTCCTGCAACTTGCATTGCTGACTGCAGGCTGAGATCAGACCTTTGGAGTTTTCTTTTCAGAGATTTGAGGCCTTCATATCATCAAGGTATTAGTCCTCTTTCATCTCCTTTCATTATACACATGTTGATCATGATTTCATGGAGTTTTATGCGTGTTTCATGGCTGCCAAATCAGATCAGTTTTAGTGATTTGAAAACCATATCAGCCATGGACGTCCCCTGTCATGTGATTTCAGATCCAATACGCATGAACTTTCAAATGCTATGAGGCATTAAAAAGTTTTCCATTATCTATCTGAATCTATTTTATTTCTCCATAGAGTCGAAGGGGAAGGGCTTTTTTCTTTTAAGCAGTACAGGTGCAAATATTCAAAAGGCCAAAAACATAATCCATATTTGTATTAGAATCTGACATTTTATTTTGTTTATTTTTCCTATTTTAGTTTATGTTAGTTAAAGTCTTACGCTTAAGACCAAGGCCTCTTCAATCGTCACCCTCCAAAACCTTCAAGAGTGGGATAAGACCAATAAGCATTTATTCGTGGTTCTCATTGAACCATTTTGTTCACTAATTTTCAAATTTTTATTCAGTTTTTTTTTTGTAAAATTAATTGTGAGATGTGGTACTATTAAAGAATCATGTCAAAGAAAAAATATTTCAGATTCTATCATTCCATAAGTTTTCTTAGTCTTTTTTGGCACTATTTTGTCCACCCCGGTTAATAAACTAAGTCAAGGTGGAAAAAATAAAAGATTTTAACTATGCACTATTTACTCCATTATGTGGTTCATGGTGTACATACTGCCTTTTAACTCTGAAAACTTAAATGCCATGTGCTTTTTCATTAATAAACCTTAAACTAAGACATGATGAAAACAAAAAAGAAAATGAATAGTGTATTTTATAATGGATCAAAAGAAAAGGAATCAAGTGTGTTTCACTTACTACTTTTTGTTGTTCAATACTTATAATTTTGTGGGCACTTTAAATACTTCGCCATCAGCTTAAAAATCAGTTTAAAAGTCGTGTCAAAAGGTATTAGTTAGCTTGCTACTTTTGTTATTGTTGCTGGTGGCCAATTGATGGTTGTGTTATAATTTAAATACCAAATTGGCTATACACGAGAGAATTAACATTCTCACATTCTCTCTCAGTTTTTTTTTTTACCTGAAACAATGCTAATTCTGCAAATAGTTTCTATTTATTTATTTATTTATTTTTATTTTTTGGTAGAACTGAAAGATACTTGAGTGGTATTTGTATTTGAAATTTGAAATTTGAGAGTTAAGAACATCAGAGGGCTCGAGGAGGTTTCCAGAATATATGAAATTATTTTCTTTGTATGGATGTAACCCTTTGTTATTATTTTTTAAGTATTAACCCTTTAACCTTTTGTACACTAACCTTAAATATTTGTAATTTGATATTTCTTCAGTTGTATATTATTTATTATGGCCTTTAAAAAAGGTATAGGAACTTCCAAAACTTATAAGCACATCCCATATACAGGTACTTCGTTTGCATTATTGCTTTACGTTTAGTTTTTTTTTTCTTTTTCAGTTGTATATTATTTATTATGGCCTTTAAAAAAGGTATAGGAACTTCCAAAACTTATAAGCGCATCCCATATATACAGGTACTTCGTTTGCATTATTGCTTTACGTTTAGTTTTTTTTCTTTTTCTTTTTTAGAAAAAAGTAGCAACTGAGAAAATATCATAAATAAGAAAGTGAAAGGTACAAACTTAAACTCATTTTATGTCCGTCCTATTTTTTTCTCTCTTTTAATGAAAGTTACCATTAAAAAAATTAAATATTCTTTTCCCTTTTGCTTCATTTGTTTGTATTTTATTTAGTTAGAATAATTGAGTTTTCAATCTGACATAATAGTTGTATTGATCTTGATTTATACCTTTTGTTGGAAGAATAATCACAAGTTTGATAATGTGATGACTACTACTGAATATTAGTTCTTTTCCAATATTAGTAATTGCTAAAGATAATTCCATAAATGCAATTTAGCGATAGGTCATATAGATTGCTATCGTAAAATTGTTATTGTTCTGTACAATTTTTAGTTTCTTAATATACAACTTTTGTGAGTTTTCTTATTATAAAAGGACATTTCAAGGGCATGAATATATCTATTTATTCTTGCTCTTACTCATGAGATTTAAATTGAAAAACTCTGATCATTCTCTAACACATTTATTTCTTTAATCAATGCAAGCTTCTTCTTCTTCTTCTTCTTCTTTTCATATATTTCAATGAAGCGTCATGCCTTTACTTAAAGGGAAAACGAGTATATCATAGAAACTGCTTGTTATTCTAACGTTACTACTAACTTCAGAGTCAGTGAATGAAGTAATCGTTTTAAGTGTAAATAACTAAAATAAGTATTTGATGCTGAGATTCAACAAATTCAGTTTGTCTTTGTTCGTTTCGAATTTTTCTTACTTTGATCAACACTCTCATCCACTACACAAAACAGAGCAGAAGAGTTGATCTAGAATACCTGGGTTACATTCTCATGTATTTCTTAAAAGGAATGTCCAGTTTTTTTGGCAGATTTGTATTTGTAGTTTTTTATTTTTTGGTATTTTTTCCCCTATGGATATCTCTATTTGTGAGCTTCCATTTAACTGAACTTCTATGATTACTTTGTATTATCATTTTCTTAAAGGGTATAAAATATAGCATTTTTTTATCAAGCAAAAGAAGATGCTGACTCTTAGAGATCATGTATTACTGATTTTTACCTGATAGTGGTCCGTCTTATAAAATAAAACAAAGCACATGTTAAATACTAATATTGATGAACAGGTGCTTTGCAATTCTTACCCGTCAGAGTTTATATCATATTTTCATCATTGTTGATCCATGTCGCTTGAGGACAAGCCGTATTACTTCATTATTCATGACGGTCGATGTGAGATGTTATTCTTCTTTGTAAAGTTAAGACTAAAACGACCATCTCAGTTTTGTTATTCTGATGTCCTTAGGTAAGATATAATTAATTATTTTTCTTAATATAATCTGATTTGGTAGTGAACATATAATGTTCATGGTAATTGGTTAGAACAGTAAGCTCATTTGGTTTTTAATTTTTATTTTTATTTTTTATAAAACTGCAGATTATCAATTTGACTATGCTTTTGACCAGACTCCAACTTTAGCAGGTCAAGTCTACCAGGAAATTGATAAGTCGACCTAACAGGTTAAATAAAATAAATTTAAATTTCTTTGTATGCATTCATGATTAAATATCTAGAAATATGTGATTTATATCCTCAAAAAGTTATATAAATTTCATATCGATTGTCCTTTGAGATCTCATTTTTCTCACTATATCATTGTTTTCAAATGTATGGGAAAAAAGTAGTGTCAGGCTGTCAGCTGCATTTGGGCATTGCACGGGCCTTGCAATTTACAATCACTCATTTTCTGTTGAAATTTTTTTTTTAAATGTATTGAAGCTTCTACTAAATTTTTTAAGAAATTTAAATTTTTTTTAAAAATTTCTTAGTAAAATTGTGTGTCCGGTGCACGTGCATTGCACGTGCAGGGCTCCACTAGTACTCTTATAAAAGAGAAGAAAGTGCAGTGCACTTTCATTTCACTACACCCATGGCCCACAAATGACATAAATAAATAAATAAACTCTTATAAAAGAAAAGAAAAAGTGCACTTTCATTTCATTACACCCATGGCCCACAAATGACATAAATAAACTCTTATAAAAGAGAAGAAAAAATGCACTTTCATTTCACTACACCCATGGCCCACAAATGACATAACTTGTGTGGGCCCCACTCATATAATATAATATAATATATATATATATATATATATATCTATTCTATACATCTATACACTATCTATACACTAGATTATAAAATAGGGAATGCTACATAGGTTTTTCACTACACCATTGTGGGGCTCACACCAAAATATTATAATAAAATATCATAATATATATATATATTATATATTATATACTTATATCTTATAAAAGAGAAGAAAGTGCACTTTCATTTCACTACACCCATGGCCCACAAATGACATAAATAAATAAATAAACTCTTATAAAAGAAAAGAAAAAGTGCACTTTCATTTCACTACACCCATGGCCCACAAATGACATAAATAAACTCTTATAAAAGAGAAGAAAAAATGCACTTTCATTTCACTAAACCCATGGCCCACAAATGACATAACTTGTGTGGGCCCCACTCATATAATATAATATAATATATATATATATATATATATCTATTCTATACATCTATACACTATCTATACACTAGATTATAAAATAGGGAATGCTGCATAGGATTTTCACTACACCATTGTGGGGCTCACACCAAAATATTATAATAAAATATCATAATATATTATTATTATTATCTACTATATGCTATACTTCTATCTATCTATCTATCTACTTCTACTATTATAAAAGAGGAGATATTGCAAATTTTTTCACTACACCATTGTGGGGCCCACCCCCAAATATTATAATTCTCTACTCTTATAAAAGAGAAGAAAGTTCACTTTCATTTCACTACACCCATGGCCCACAAATGACATAAATAAACTCTTATAAAAGAAAAGAAAAAATGCACTTTCATTTCACTACACCCATGGCCCACAAATGACATAAATAAACTCTTATAAAAGAGAAGAAAAAATGCACTTTCATTTCACTACACCCATGGCCCACAAATGACATAACTTGTGTGGGCCCCACTCATATAATATAATATAATATATATATATATATATCTATTCTATACATCTATACACTATCTATACACTAGATTATAAATATAGGGAATGCTACATAGGTTTTTCACTACACCATTGTGGGGCTCACACCAAAATATTATAATAAAATATCATAATATATTATTATTATTATCTACTATATGCTATACTTCTATCTATCTATCTATCTACTTCTACTATTATAAAAGAGGAGATATTGCAAACTTTTTCACTACACCATTGTGGGGCCCACCCCCAAATATTATAAACTTTTTCACTACACCATTGTGGGGCCCACCCCCAAATATTATAATATAATATAATAATATATTATTATGAGAAATTGTAAACTTTTTCACTACACCTTTGTTGGGTCCACCCCCAAATATTATAATGCAAACTTTTTCACTACACCCTTGTAGGGCCCACCCCCAAATATTATAATATAATATAATAA
The DNA here is from genome assembly GCA_038049695.1 of Cinnamomum chago. Classification (NCBI taxonomy): domain Eukaryota; kingdom Viridiplantae; phylum Streptophyta; class Magnoliopsida; order Laurales; family Lauraceae; genus Cinnamomum; species Cinnamomum chago. Next base: position 79,007,928 of record CP142452.1, read on the forward strand.
TATATTATTATAAGAAATTGCAAACTTTTTCACTACACCATTGTGGGGCCCACCCCAAATATTATCTACTATTATAAAAGAGGAGATATTGCAAACTTTTTCACTACACCATTGTGAGGCCCACCCCAAATATTATAATATAATATAACAATATATTATTATGAGAAATTACAAACTTTTTCACTACACTTGTGTGGGGCCCACCCCCAAATATTATAATATAATATAATATCTATACCCTTATTATAAAAGAGAAGAGAGGTTGCATACTTTTTCACTACACCTTTGTGGGCCCCCCCTAAATATTATAATATAATATAATAATATATTATTATTATATTATGATAATAATAATATAATATCTATACCCTTATTATAAAAGAGAAGAAAGTGTTATGCTTTTTCTTTACACATCTATGGGCCCCACTTAGTATTATTATATTATATATAATCAAATAGAACTACACATATGTGGGCCCCAATGAAAGAGAAGAACTTGTCATGCTTTTTCTCTACGCGTCTGTTGACCTCACTTAGTATTATGATATTATATATATATATAATAAAAGAGAACTGCACATATGTGGGCCACACTTAGTAGAAGAACTTGTCATGTTTTTTCTCTACATCTACACATCTGTGGGCCCCACTTAGTATTATTATATTATATATATATATGTATCAAATAAAAGAGTACTACACATCTGTGGGCCCCACTTAGTAGAAGAATTTGTCAAGCTTTTTCTCTATATCTACACATCTGTGGGCCCCACTTAGTATTATTATATTATACCACTTAGTAGAAGAACTTGTCATGCTTTTTCTCTACACATCTGTGGGCCCCACGTAGTATTATTATAACATCTGTAGGCCCCACTTAATATTATTATTATTATTATATATAAAATAAAAGAGAACTACACATCTATAGGCCCCACTTAGTAGAAGAACTTGTCATGCTTTTTCTATACATCTACACATCTGTGGGCCCCACTTAGTATTATTATATTATATATATATAATAAAAGAGAACTTCACATTTGTGGGCCCCACTTAGTAGAAGAACTTGTCATGTTTTTTCTCTACAAATATGTGGGCCCCACTCAGTATTATTATATTATATATATAATAAAAAAGAACAACACATCTGTGGGCCCCACTTAGTATTATTATATTTCAATGAAATGCTTAGCACAAATGTTCATGTAAAGGGTTGTATTTGAAGAATTTGTACATTCACTGCAAGAACTCAAATGAAAATTCTCAATTGAGATTTTCATGTGTAGAAAATTTCAACTTCGATCTCAATGTCTGTAAAGACACGATTTGCTTGTCAGAGAAAGATATGAGAATGCCAAAGATTGCTTGGAATCCTTGTGATTTGTTGTTAATCCGTTTAAAGCTATGAGTTGGGTACTATTTTGGTTGGTTGGTATTTTGTTTCATTGAATTTTCAATGCTAGAAATGAAATATGTGAAATAGAATTGTGATATTTTAAACATTTAGTGCTCCAACAACATTCGACAAAGTGAACTTTGCGACAATAGAAAATCTCTTTTTAATGTTGGGCCTTTTTTTTATGTTACTGAAATAGTGAAATTTATTTTAAATTTTTATAAGCCATTAAAAATGAAGAAAAGTTGAATATTAAAAAATGACCAGCAATGTTATAAATGAAATAGAATTTTAACATTCAGGGGAGGTAGTGACCAGTTGGGCTTTTTTTTTTTTGTTTTTTTTTGTTTTTGTGTTGTATTAGCCAGTTTGGTTGATTGGTTATCTTGTATGTCATTTTTGACATTAGTGGTTTTGGTAGAAGGTTTGGCCCATTTATGATTGTTTTTTAATCTTTTAATGTGTTCCCCTCTTTTTGGGAAAAAAATGAAAAAAGAAAAAATAATTGTAACATATTACACATTTTAGTGCATCAAACTTTATAAGGAATGACAGAAAATCGTTCATGTAGTTCCTAAGAGTTATAGGGCTTCAGATTTTCATTAGTGATTAAAATGTAAAATCATACATGAATATTAAAAAATGACAATCAAATAACCTCTCTTTTAATGGAAATTGATTTGAGGAAAAATGAGATATGAATGCTCATCCATCACCCTGGAACTCAAATCCCACGATGGTCAAGTTCCCTTTTGCATCCATAACCTCGTGTTTCTCACCCCTCACTTCTTTAATAATCTTTTAGCAAAGCTTATTTCACTATGAAATCTGTATATGCTAGCAAATATGTTAGGGTGCAGTAGAAATCCGCAATCGATATAAAAAACTATGCAAGAGTAGATCTAACCAAATAGTCACTCTAAAAAATATAGAAAAATATTTTATGTGGTTTGATAGTATGCTTGTGTCAGATCAGAAAAAGAAATATTGGACGTATATATATCCCATTTACTAAGAAAGTATGGTGTTTTCATACTTAGTGATGAGGACTTGGGTGACATTAGTGGGTTGAAATGAGGAAGATATTTCATTGATGTGTGGGTGCACTAGCCAAAGATATGGAGATGTTATGGAGAGGCTTACGGTCTATTTAGATGCTTCATTTTCTTAGTAGCCAGATAATGGAGGTGTCATGAAAGTTTTTTTTTTTTAATATGCAAGCGTTTGCAGATTTTTGTCATCTAAGCCTTTTCTTGATTTCTTCATTCCATGTAAGTTGGTTTTCTTTTAAATTTTATAACTATATGTCAAACCAACATCCAATGCAAGTGACTAATGGCTTGTCTTATTATTTCTTGAATTATGATAAGGTATTTTATTTTTCCTTTCAAGTTTTTATGAGTATGATGCAATGGAACCCATCATTTTGATATGCTGACTCATGTTTTTATATCCACCCTCTTATGTTGATTTGAAGAGATTGCTTTAGGGCCCTTTTTTTTTTTTTTTTTTTTTGTTTTAGGCAATTCTGGCAACATGCATTCCTTCATTATCATTCTACGTGCTAAACTGTGTTTAATGGTGCTAATTGTCTTTCTTTATGATTTTGCATGCTTCATCCAATGCATCATCTTAGGTCGAACCAGTATTACTCTTGGACTTGATTCCTGTCCAATATTACAATCACATTACTATAATGTTAGGATAATGAATTTTCCATTAAATTTTCTTAAGAAGTTTGAAGGAAGTAGTTGTGCCCGCCCTGAGAGTGCATGCCTAAAGATCTCTTTGTAGTTGGTTCTCTTGCTTCAAATTATGATATTTGTTTCAAAGATTCACTTACTACAAAATTAGAATGTAACAGAACTGATTTATGATACATAAAAAGCTAACAGAAGTGCCACAAATGTACATGATTCAAAATTTGGTAGTGATGTTATCTTAATTCAAGAAAGCTTTTTAAGTTGTTGCTCTGGCCCTCATCTTGACATATCAATCTTGTTTCTTTCCATGATATTCAAATTTCTTTGTATTGGTATTACTGTCATTCGATGCTTCTCAACATGAATTTTGTATGTATTTGGCGCTAGGTTTTAGACAAATTTTAATGGAAAATAGGCCGGACTATCGATCTATATTGAAATTGGTGAGTGTTTTGCCTAATCATGTATGGCCAGAAAAGGTTGGTTTTCAACTTTTTTTCAGTTAGTTTTCTTCCATATATCTTGTTATTTCATCTTCTTCTTACCTTTTTCTGTTGAAACTTCTACGGAATTTCATAAGAACAATTAGTAATTGTAAATTGCTTAATTTGACAAAAAAATGAGCTATATGTAAACTGGTCATTCTCCATTGGGATTGTTAATATTGAGTTTTTCAATGACTTTATTTTTTTAAATTATCATATTGAAAGATTGTGTTCTTTGCACGTGCATTGCACGTGCAGGGCTCCACTAGTACTCTTATAAAAGAGTGTAAACTGACGTGTGTTTTTCACTACACCCACTTTTATAATGGAATGGGGTCCACTAAAATGACATCATCCTTCTCCTCATCCTTATCTCTTAATATCTTCTTGGGTTTTATCATTTGACATCTGCCCATGGACTCATTTGAGGGATGGGTAAAAAACATCACAAACACCGAAATCTGCCTCTTCTTCTTTTCTCACCGCCATCCTCTGAAAAAGGGCAAAAAAAGCCCCTCTATCTCTCCGTATGTAAGATGTCTTTGATTTTGTTTGGGATGGCAGAGTATAGAGATTGTTGACATCTGCCCATGACCTGCATACATGCAACCACTCATTCCTCTTCAAACAAAACTCAACTCACACGTTAAACCCCTTCTTTCCCTCTGGACTTTGTCTTCACACCGCTGATTTCTGAAAATCCTCTTCACAAGCTTCCGATCGATTCTCTCCTCCACGCCGCACATCAAAGGTATTCCATATTCTCTATTTATTTATTTTGGTTGTTGGGTATTTTTTTGCAATTAGTTTCTTCCTCTCCCTCTGTAGCGATTCCAATTGTTTCTCTTCTCCATATCTAACATCAAGGTATTTTTTATTATCTCTCTTTCTTAGATTTTGTTGTTGGGTATTTTTTAAGCCAAACTTTTACTTGAAATGAGCACGTGCATGCAACCCTAACCTTCTGGCTGAACATCTTAATTGCAAAAAATTTTCGGATTAACATTTTGGGGATTTCCACTTCTCCTTCCGAACTTCCTCCAATGCATTCCTTCAATTTAAATAGAAGCAGTTACTCAAACAAATTTTTTGTTAAGAAAATGCTTCAATATGGTGGGTGGAACAGAGATGGGCATTGCCTTAGTTTAATCACTTATTAAAAGTTTATCTATTTATATTTTATCTTATTTTTAATGCTGATAAAATACTTCAATTTTATTTGGGCAGTGAATTGAAGTTGGTTTTTGCCCTGTGGCTTATCTAGTAAGGGCTCTGATAATGGACATGTATCGTGAAAAGAAAAATAATTAAATATCTGTATTAAAACCACTAGGTGGTCTACCAAATGTATGATAAGTTCCAACAAAGAAGTCTCTCGATTTGTCCCACTTGTTCATCTCTCATGAAGCAACTATTGAATTTGGATGGAAAATATTAGGCTTTTCCAGGGCTTTTGAGGACAGATTCCATGGCAAAGACGTGGAAATCCGATGCCACTCGCCTCAACGAACTCGATCGGATTATCTATTGCAGCTCTCTACGCGTAGGCCATGAAGCAACGGAAGCTTGCCTTTGTGATCTTTCCTTTCATCATAGAAGAAACGAAAGGTTTCGTTTAATTGATTTTGCTTTCTATTTCTGAACTGTTTACCTATTGTGATTTTTTCTCCCCATTTAAACTGTGCAGGTCCTCCATCAGGATCGAATGGGAAATCAGATTCATTCATGTGAAGTAACGGTTTTTCTCTCGTTGATCCTGCAGGTATGAGTCTAATGCTCTGTTTTGATTTATTCTAGGATAGATAAAATTTCCATGAAAGCATGAATGTAAGAGGTTCTCGAAGAATCTCTTTATTTGTTACATGTATCAGCTGTTTGATGAAATGGGTATGCAGAAATGGGTAAGTAAATGGGTAAGTAAATTTCTTTTATGAAAGAGGATGTGATAGAATCCTATGATTTCCATGACTTTGCTCAAATTTTCATGAAAAGTGCTGTGAAATTTTATATTTCAAGATAGGTTGTGAATAATTTCTTAATTTACATGATGAAGGAGTTGATATGTTTTGGAGTCCATACCCAGTTATTTATAATCTGACTGGGACCATTACCACTGTTACCAATTTTAATGTTAATTGTTTGAAGCAAAACTACAGCTCTAATAGTTAGGTAAGTCTAAACACAATGGCATCATTTATAATTTTTTCTTTCGGGAATGTCCGATAAAGTAGATTGCAATTTGCCTTGCGTATCCCATCATTTTACCTGGGCAATGTTTGATATGAAAATTGCAATTTTAATATAAAAGTAGATTTAAAATTTCATTCCTCAAATTTTTTTATTTGATTTTCTGCTAGATATAAAATTTGTTCTTTCTTTCTTTTCTAAACTTGAGACTAAAACATGCTTTACATTATCAACCTATTCAGTTTTTATTGATTTCCAATAGAACTGTTTGTACAATAATCTATTACTCTCAGTGATGGGTGTTTTTTTTAACATCATTGTGTCACTGAATATTAATTTCATGTAGGGTGTGTAGATGAAGATTTGCAACAAATTAATAACAAGTATGCATATGACCAACCAGCTGAAGTTTATTCCCCCAAACCACATCTTATTGACTACATAGTTTTCTTCAATGTCTAGAAAAAACTTCAACTAAAGTTACAATAAGGATTGTACACGTTCTTGCCTGCTCTATCCGATTTGGACAAAGCTTTCACATTCAATTAGTACATCACAATGATGAACCCATTAATGGTCATTGTACCCCCACCAGCCCAGAAATTGTAGACCCAGCCATAAAAAAAAACACAAAATCACATACTTCTGAGTTCATTACTTGCCTACTTAACAGGTTAACTCAAAATATGGTTGCCAAGAAATAGAACATAATTATCAGGTGGGAAAGATTATAACTTGTTCGACTTCGCCAGTTTGATGTGAACCTAGGATCATCCCATGCATGTAGCAATGGAAGTGGTACCAATAACAAATCATCCCTAAAGGCAAATGCTATAACCATCAAGCATTTGAAAAAATGAATGCAATTCCTCATTTGCTTATCATTTTAAACGAGTATGTTAGTAGTTCATGGCGTATCTTTATTTGCCATGAATATTGAACCAAACCGAATGTATGTAATGACATCTTCTTTGAAACTTGGTGCTATTCAACAAGGCAGAGTTGGGGGAAGCATATTTAACATTTTGCACTGGATAAGTTAACATGAGCTTTTTCATCAAACAAATAAACACAGAAACCTGACTTTTGATCAAGAAGACATATTCAATAAAGTGTTGGAAGCTGCTGCTGCTTCTTCAAACACAGGAGTTTGACTTCTAAATAAAAAGACATCTTTAATGGTAATGGAAGAACTCCTAGACTCTCAAAATTTTGTCCACCATTGTGAAAAACAAACCACCCCTCCATAAAAACAAAAAACAAAAAGTAAAAAAAAAAAAAAAGAGGAAAAAAAGCTCAACCTAATAAGCTCAGAAGTTCCTCAGAATCCATTGATGTGGCTGGCATGGCTTCATTTCTCATATTTTTTATTTTTCATTTTTAGGCCTAAAATTCTTTATTTAAAATAATCCAGTTCGGATAATTTTTAGTGAATCCCTCATCTATAGATAAACAGTACCCTTCATCTACTCTCTACAGGATTGGTGGTTTCTTAAGTGGGCCCCATAAAGTGTCCCTTCTATTCATATTAGAGATCTCCATTGAGATTTACCTATATGGCATAAGGTGCAAGTTTGCAGGAGGTTTTTCTGTTTAATAGTATCTTATACTATCTTGACAGAATTTGTGGGTGGAGTTGGGTTTGGTTTGACTCAAAACCATATATCACTTGCCCACAGTTGCAACCTTACCTGTCATTGACTTTAGTGGTTAGCCCATTACGTCTGATGTTTCACTATAATAGTATAATGTCAATATTTCCAAATTCAAGATCAAATCAATTCAATCACAAATCCAGCTTTGGCTCATTCTCGCAGGGAGTTTTGCAGAGTAATTTTCTCCCCTTAGCAAGTTGTTTAAACTTTACTCATGAATGATTTACTTTTTCCTCTATTTATAACAACTACATCAACAAAGATAAATTGCTAGCTAATGTGACAAAAAACCAAATCAATAAATAAAACACCAACATCAGAAACTTTTTATCTATGTGTAATATGCAACTCCACATTCTCACCAAACAAGTTCTATATTTCCTCACCAAAAAAGTTCTATATTTGGGTTATTTTGTTTACTGATGTCAAGGTTTTTGTAGTGATTATTGAATTCGTTTAAAATGATCAAAACCCATAAAGTCAAAGTACATCTGCATGATAAAGTAGTTTTTTTTTTTTGGAGAATGTGGCCCCTTCTTTTTGAGATTTTTATTAATCTTATAGCATTTTATTTATGTATTTATCTTTTTTACAGGATTTAAATGAATCGAGGTTTGAGCTACTAACTTGGATTTAAGGATTAAAACCGGTATTTTTTGGAATTTCCCCTCTTTTTTAAATATGTCTTTGTGTTATTTTGTTGTTGTAAATATTTAATATATATATATATATATTGATGATATAATTTTGATTGTGTGCTTTTTGCAGGATTTGCAAAACTGGATGTCAAAATTTGAGACACAAGTTAAGGTCTGCTGTAATGTGAGTGTTTTTTTTTTTTTTTCTTGTGTTTCCTCTGTCTGCTATTTCATATTGAAAGGTCTTTTTTAAATTGCATTTTTTTTATTATAGTTGTTTTTATTGTTGTTTTTGTTCTCTTTCTTGTTGAAAGTTCTTTCTTAAATTCATTTTTATTATAGTTGTTATTGTTTGTTGTTATGTTTCATCCTCGTAAATTTTTGTAATGAGAGAGTAAAATTATTCAAGTTCCCATTATGGAGGTTCTTGGAGAATTCAGTTTATACTGTCTACAGTGCAGGGACAATCCTCCATGATCCCTACTCCATTTTCATTCCCCAACCAATTTTTTCCGCTCTCGGCAATCCTTATATTTCATGGTAGAGGAGTGATTTATTGGGTCTTCAATAGAGTATTGCTATAAATGTTCATTAAAAAAAAAGGGCTCCAACTCCACGGCATAGATGAGGTTGGTATATGGGCTACACTTTTGCTTTTTTTACTATTAAGTGTATATGAAGCTAATGAAAAAAAAAAATCATCATGCTAATTCCTTGATTGGAGTTGAATTCCTTTCAACTTGCATATATTTCCTGTAAGATTATGTAGAGATATTGGGTTGTAGCTAACCCAACTACTTAAGTACAAGAAGAAAGTTATTGTTTCATTGTATATCATATTTCAAATATGTATATTGCATTTTTATTTCTCTAAAGCAACTAGAAATCTTACCTGCCTTTTTTTTCCTGCCAAAAAAAAAAGTGAGAAAGCTGAGTGCTTGAAATTATTTTTTTACTCTCTTTCAATGATTTTTGATGGGTTGTGACTTTTACTCGGATTTTTGATGTGGTTACTTTTTCTTTTTCGTCTTACTTGATCATGGTACTTTTTTAACGCATGCTCTTTTGTTTGGTTGGGTGTTCTTGATATTTGCTGATTCATATGAGATTTTAATAAATTAATGGTTTTAATATGTGATTTCTGCTATGGGTATTCATCAAATTTCATGTTCTATGCTTTTGCCTTTTCGTATTTTTGTTGTTGTTTTGTTTTGGATTTTTCTATGATTGAAATCGGTCCCTGTTTTTTTTTAAAGAAAGTTATTAGTTAATTTATTTATATACTTATATATGTGTACCTTTTATTGATGATTGGATCCATCCTTCGATTGAGTATGTTAGTTTTCTTGTCCAGGTTTTAATTACTTTAACCATATGCTTTATGCACGATCAATCAATCAGGTTTACTCTCTTCTTGACTTTTTGTGGGTCTAAACAAAGAATTTGATGTTATTGCATATGTTGCAAAAGACTCAACTGGGAAAGAGATCAGTACTCTTCAGCAGCAACCTTAGATACTTGTGAGACAAATATCAAATAGCAGCTAATCTTTGGCTTTGCAGAAAGCTCATGAATTGCATTAGTACATGTGCTTTCAAACTTCATGATTTTATATGAAAGGATGAAATCATACATGACCTATTCTTATGACCATTTTGGTAATACTTTTGTTCATGTTTAACTTTTTCCAATATCATTCACCGCACCATGGTATTCTTTATTTTTTTGCCTAACTGAATATATATATAGGCTTTATCAGTGTTCTATTCTTCTATTTTTGGGCAAAGGTCCATTCCTTAGATGTTGTATAAGGAACTTATAAAGAGGTTGAGCTTATTACATAATCACAATTTATTTGGATATTTCTAAAATCCTTCTTTATATAAAAATAATAATCTGATTTCCTATTATTTGTCACAGAGAAAATTAATCACATTATATCAATGTAAATGTTAAACTATACAAGGCAAAGCGATGTACAAGAAAAATAAAACATAATAATGTCAAACATATGATGTTAGCCTTTTGCATATTGTGTCTTTGTGATTACTGTCAAATTTTGGTTGGCCAGGTTGGTAGATGTTTAGTATATTGGAATAAAATCAAACAAAATATCCCAAAAAAAAAAAAAAAATATGTCAAGTATGTTTGGATGCACGTGCCTTGCACGTGCAGGGCCTAACTAGTTATTATAAAAGAGATAATGTTTAATGGCTTTTTCACCACACCACCATGGGTCCACCTAAAATATTATAATAAAATATAATTATATATTATTATATTATAATAACAATAATAATAATATAATATCTATACCCTTATTATCTATCTATCTCATACGAATTTTTTCACTATACCATTGTGGGGCCCACCCTTAAATATTATAATATAATATAATAATATATTATTTAGAGAAATTATAAAATTTTTCACTATACCTTTGTATGGCCCACCCCAAAATATTATAATGCAAACTTTTTCACTACACCATTGTGGGACCCACCCCCAAATATCTATTATCTACTATCTATCTACTACTATTATAAAAGAAGGAAAGTTTCAAACTTTTTTCACTACACCATTGTGGGGCCCACTCCCAAATATTATAATATAAGATAATAATATATCTACTACTATTATTACTATTATAAAAGAGGGAAAGTTGCAAACTTTTTCACTACACCTTTGTGGGGCCCAACCCCAAATATTATAATGCAAACTTTTTCGCTACACCATTGTGGGGCCCACCCCAAATAGTATAACATAATATAATAATATATTATTATGAGAAATTATAAAAATTTTCACTACACCATTGTGGGGCCCACCCCCAAATATTATAATATAATATAATAATATATTATTTTGAGAAATTGAGAACTTTTTCACTACACCATTGTGGGGCCCACCCCCAAATATTATAATATAATATAATAATTTATTATTATGAGAAATTATAAACTTTTTCACTACACCTTTGTGGGGCCCACACCAAAATATTATAATGCAAACTTTTTCACCAGACCATTGTGGGGCCTATCTCCAAATATCTAGTATCTACTACTATTATAAAAGATGGAAAATTGCAAACTGTTTTTCACTACGCCATTGTGGGCCCACCCCCAAATATTATAATATAATATAATAATATATTATTATGAGAAGTTGTAAACTTTTTCACTACACCTTTATGGGGCCCAACCCCAAATATTATAATGCAAACTTTTTCACTACACCATTGTGGGGCCCACCCCCAAATAGTATAATATAATAATATATTATTATGAGAAATTACAAACTTTTTCATTACACCTTTGTGGGGCCCACCCCAAATATTATAATCTATCTACAATTTTATCTTATCTTATATCTACTATTATAAAAGAGGAGAAATTACATGCTTTTTTAGTACACCTTTGTGGGGCCGACCCCCAAATATTATAGTATATTATTATATTATAATAATAATAATATAAAATATATATATATATACCCTTATTATAAAAGAGAAAAAAGTGTTATGCTTTTTCTCTACACATCTGTGGGCCCCACTTAGTATTATGATATTATATATATATATATATATAAAATAAAAGAGAACAACACATATGTGGGTCTCAATAAAAGAGAAGAACTTGTCATGCTTTTTCTCTACACATCTGTGGGCATCACTTAGTATTATTATATTATATTATATATATAATAAAAAAGAACTACACGTCTGTGGGCTCCACTTAGTATTATTATATTATATCACTTAGTCGAAGAACTTGTCATGCTTTTTCTCTACACATCTGTGGGCCTCACTTAGTATTATTATAATATCCGTATGCCCCACTTAGTATTATATATATATATATAATAAAACGAGAACTACACATCTATGGGCCCCACTTAGTAGAAGAACTTGTCATGCTTTTACTCTACATCTACACATCTATAGGCCCCACTTAGTATTATGATATTATATATATAAAATAAAAGGGAACTACACATTTGTGGGCCCCACTTAGTAGAAGAAATTGTCATGCTTTTTCTCTACATCTGTGGGCCCTACTTAGTATTATTATATTATATATACAATCAAAGAGAACTACACATCTGTGGGCCCCACTTAATATTATTATATTTCGATGAAATGCTTAGCTCAAATAATGATGAAAAGGGTTGTGTTTGAAGAATTTGTTCGTTCGCTGCAAGAACTCAAATGAGAAGTTTCAGTTGAGATTTTCATTTGTAGAAAACTTCAACTTCGATCCCAATGCTTGTAAAGACACAATTTGCTTATCAGAGGAAGAGATGAGAATGACAAAAATTGCTTGGAATCCTTGTAATTTGTTGTTAATTCATTTAAAGCTATGAGTTGGGTATTATTTTGGTTGGTTAGTATTTTGTTTCATTGAATTTGGTATTGTATTTGGCGCTAGGTTTTAGACAAATTTTAATGGAAAATAGGCTGATTGATTGATATTGAAATTGTAAGTGTTTTGCCTAATCATGTATGGCCAGAAAATATTGGTTTTCAACTTTTTTTTTTGAAAATTAGTTTCCTTCCATATATCTTGTTATTCAATCTTATTCTTACTTTTTTTTATTGAAACTTTTACTAAATTTCATAAGAACAATGAGTGATTGTAAATTACTTAATTTGTTACATGGTCATTCTCCATTGGGATGGTTAATATTGAGTTTTTCAATGACTTTATTTATTCAGATTATCATACTGAAAGAGTATGTTCCTTACACGTGCATGGCACGTGTAAGGCTCCACTAGTTTTATAATACACAGTGATTTATGAGTGCGGTCACGCTCGCACCCACGTGGTTGTACTTGGGTTCGCCCCACATGCATACCACCACTTCTGTGGTAAAGGCTAGATCCTCTGGGCAGCTATTACATCTAACACTTTCCTGAAACTTCATTGTGGGACTCACTTCTTTTGAATTGACATTTGAAAATATTTTAGAAGATGGGATGAGATTCATCTTGAATGATCCAGATATTCTCTACATTGTTCTCATAAATAGCAGCAGCGGAGGACCTGGACTCTTTTGTGGTCCAAGCCGGGTGGCTAAAGCTCTGCTCAGATAGGTTAGCTATTGATAGCTCACAGAGACTCTCTTCTTAATTTTCTCAGTCAAGGACATCATTGGTTACCTTTTTTTTTTCTCCTTTTTTACCACAAATGGTGTTGTATAAGTTATGATATTGCTTTTAAAATACTCAATATTGTAGAATATCTCACAAAACCCTGCTCTTTGCACTGCATTTTTAACTCCTACTTGCTGTAAAAAATATATATAGCTTTAGCTTTAAGTAAACCATTTTTCTTCATTTCTCCTTGTCCTTTTCTTTTTTCCACATTCTCTTATTAGATTTCATTAGGTATGTAAAGATCTAATTCGTGTTATGTGTTAAACATTTTCTATCCATCAAGAAGGTAAGTTTTTTATACAGCATAAAACTCCTTTTTGAATGTCTTCAAAGGATGAGACGGGACTTGTACCCCTCGCAATGCGCGAGATGGATGAACATGGAAGGTATTAAAATACGCCCTTGCATTTTTATTTTAATATCCGTCAAAGTCAAAGCTCTTTTTGCTTCCAATGAGTTGAATGTATCCTACTTTTTTTTTTGGTGACTACTTTGGGCTAGGTGTTCTTCAGGATATTAGCTCCCTCCTCCAAACAATCTTGTTAACTGAGTTTTGATGGGTCTTTTAACCCATTTTCGTAGTCCACAAGTGTTGGTGAAATTATTAAAAGCTCTGGTGGTACCTTGGTCATGGCTTATGCAGGTAAGGTGGTAGCTACCAATGCACTTGAGGATGAGTTTCAAACACTATTAGAAGGGACTGAGATATGCCAAAGGATGGGGTTGAAACATGTTACTATTGAAGGTGATTGTCTCATCCCGATCAATTCTCTTAAAAAATACAGTAATGTATCTTGGAAATTTAAATGGTGTGGAGAAAGCTCATGCAAGATCTCACCAATTTTCCTTGGTTGGAAGCTCATTCCTGTAAAAGATCAGCCAACAGAGTTGCTAATTCTCTATCTAAATTGGATTTCCCAAGACTAACACTTCTACCAGCTGGGAATCATAGGGTGGTTGTTGTGGATAGCAGGCCCGTTCCCACAGCTCCCTCCAGGGATCGATCCCTGAGAGGGTAGCTTTTACTTCATGTCTCCTCGCCACCAGGCCAACCAAGCTCAAAAAAAAAAAAAAAAAAAAAAAGCCCTTACACCAGCTATTTTGCTTTTGACATGATCTATACTAGAATGATCTTTCACTTGGTTAACAACTATGTTCATATGTTCACCTTTGTATAGCTAGAGAAGTGCCACAATGTCTTATGAAGCTTTTGTTATGATTTTAGGTTTAGAGGTTTTTCGATGAATGGTTGTGCCATATTTTTTTTTGCTGTCGAATGGTTGTGCCATATTAGAGAATAGAAGTTTTTGTAGACTTACTGTGCTGCTGTGTTGAGCATTTTGAATGAATGTAAAAGTTTGTAGTTTTGATTTGGTCTGACTGTATGCATTCGTTTTGGATTGGGTCTTCTAGTATTCTCTGTAGTTGTGGTTGTAGTTGTTCTATTCTGTTGTTGGTTTCTGTGGTCTCTAGGTGTGGTCTGTTTCCTGCTCTGCTTGGTTGGTTTTGTGCAGTGTTGTTGTTTTGATGTACGAATCCCCATTTCAGAATTTAAAAAAAAAAAAAAAAAAACCCGGATAGGCTTTCAATCACCGTAGATTTTAGAGTGAAATGATACTTTTGTCATCCTTTTATCCTTATATGCATAAAGCTGGAACTAATATTTTTTAAGCTTATAGCATTAACATCAACTATAGTGCATTCAGCGGGAGAGGATAACCCTTACATAAATCGATTTTTCTCAATACAAGGCCCATTTCATTAAATCTAAATTGATTATAGTGACAATCAACTCCTGTATAATTAGTTATAATTGGTCTAATCCATCCATAAATGAAAGTTTTAAAATATAGGATTAAGTTGCATATGCATGAGAGAGTTATTGAGAGAGAACTGATAAAATAAGAGTTACTCAGAGAGATTGTTGGGACTTAGCATAAAATAATGATATTTTTGTTGATATTGACATGTTCATTTTTGTTTAATGGATGTACAACCAAAATAGTCATTTTTATAATAATAAAAAAATTCAACAAAAATTTTAAGGACAAGTTTATGTAACACCGTTTCCAACAAAAAGCCACGAAATGAGTTTTGCTTTTATGGATTGGTTGGTTTTCTGTGATTTTTTGTGATGCAAATTTTGTTAGAAAATAACACAAATTACTTCTTTTTTTTTCAATTCCACTTGGGAGGAGGTGTTGGTTTATATTGGCTTATGAGCCAGTTCATTTGCTGATTTTTTTTTAGGCTTTATTTGATATTTGCAATACTATATTCTTCACCTTCCCAAAAGGTTTTAAGAAGAATGGGGAGTCTCCCTTAGCACTGTTAGAAGATGCTTGTTGTGATTGAAGGTTGTGGGTCCCAGTCATCTTACCTTTCAAGAACACAAATTAGGAAAGTTCCTACGGAATCATGACAGAGCCATAGTTTTAAAACTCTACTGAAGGAAAAGGACATCGAGTCAATTTACTTAGATGAATGTGTTCAGGATTTTTGCAGAGTAAAATTGACTCGGTGCCATTCGAATTGAATTCTGAAGTACCTGGCCCACCTTATTCATTTCTTCTTCTTGTTTTTGTTGTTGTGTGTGAGAGAGAGAGACCCATAAGAGTGTGCAAGTTTCTTCTTTACAGATAAGTTCCAATCTAGAGAAATTTACGAAGAAGTTTCAATCTAGAGAGACTATTTTTTTCTACCAAAAAATAAACTCTAGAGAGATTTTCATGGATGGCAAATGACCCAACCAATCCCGAGCAGGTGGAACCACCTGAATGCATGCCAATCGCGGGGAATATGACAGAAGCATCAGATGACCCTACACGAGAGTCTCCTCTAGTCCTTTTTTGCAATGCCTTCTCTTTTAATAAATTTATCCTGTTACCATCTCAGAATATAGGGACAACCAGTCATAGCTGTTTCAAATTGAGATGTGTCTTGAACTCTTGATTCATCATGAGGAGAGGTTGGTCGGTTGGATTGATCAGTCACTAGATTATTGACTGGACATTATTGGCAAAGATTCCACTTAAAATTTTATGTTCCAATCTTGGTTTTACAGATCTGCCTTTCAGAAGCAAAAAATAAGACTCAAAACATGTACTAATTATTTCACACAAACAAGATCCATGGGACAACACTAAATACAAATTTTATTAGGTAAAACTAACCAATTGCAGTGTACCCCAGGTGTATTTTGCACTGTCCAGTCAAGCACAAACAAACAACCCAGAAATTGTACAGTTGCAAAACAATAGGCCTGATGCAAAACCTATAAAAAGAATGCTGTTGAAACAAACTTGAATACATGCTTATAGATAGGCCCAAGACAAACATCGTTACTATTATTATCATCATTATTAGAGTTCCTTTATTTCCATATTACAACATAACCAACTTGATATCATAGAATATGCCGACTCTCATGGACATACACATGTAACTGTATGCTAGGATAAGACAATCCCACTAGACTTTCATGAACTATGTGGTTCTTCATTTGCCCTGCAGAACAGAAGCAGAAGGGCTTAGGATCCACTAATAAGGAAAAAAAAAAAAAAAAACTACTCCTCTTCTTATTCTAAGAAACAACTTCATTTCAAATACTTTACCGTAAAATGTTTCGTTAGTACTGCAACTAGCTCCTGTGGATCACGTCGAGTTTGCACATATCCATCTATCTTGTTCATTTCCTACAAGGTTACATGCATCATTTGCAAACAATTCAAAGAATATAGAGAAACCCCATCGTTTATGAATATGAAATGTCGGCCATAATTATACACGTCTTTAGTTGTCAAAATAATCTCATTGGATGCAGCATTACAATCACTTATTTTGTGTCCTTGTTACTGATTAAAAACTCATAACTAGGCTTGGAAGATCATAGGCAAACTCAGTCAGACTAGTTTGACTTGGCCATCCAAGTGACCTACAGAGTTGAGTCAATTCAGTTAATGAGTCAAAATGAGATCTTAAAAAATGATTCTTGTTGTCATAGAAGGCATCAGTCTGGAAGTTAAGAACTGTCCAATGGGAGACACTGAACTTCTTCTTGCACTACACAGTTTTTATATCACAAATATAAGTGTAAATACAAAACTTAAAGATGCGAAGAATTAAAGTGGTCAAAAAAATCAAGCTGTATTTAAAATAGTAAGAAATAAAAAAAAAAAAAAAAGTTAGATTTATAAAAATATATAGAGCCAGATTAGTCAGCTAAACAGCAACAGAGCATGCCTACACATCACTTTCAATATCCTGCTTCAGTGAGGTGCCTAAGACCAACTAACCATTTCTTGCACTGGTGGAGAACACACCATGGGAAAGGCTAGCTCACCTGTTCAAGCACTAAAACTTGAGAAGAACATGTTTTGAGACCTCAAGAATAGATAGAGGAAGTGACCAGGTAAGTGGATCCTGAGTGCGATCCAGATTGGTATATTTTAAGAAATCTGACACCAGCATATTTGTAATTCCGCTAATATAGATTCCAATTATGAAAAACTGACTTAACATCAGAACTCTATCAAAAAACAAGGCAGCCATTCATCCATGATTCATGGAAGCAGGTGAATAGGGACTTGGTAGGCTTTCACTACCGCGGCCAAATTTTTTCCCCCTTTTCTTTTTGACAGAGAACACCACACATTTAGATAGAACAAGAAAACAGCAAAAGGAGGGATGAGATACTCTGAAAGCAAGGGAAAACAAAACAAAACATGATCAGCTGTAGGCAACAATAAACGAAGCCCTGCCCACGATTACTTGTGAGTTGTGACATGACAAACAATTTGAGTTGATTCCACCAGGTTACAAACTCAATTTGTCAAGTTATTTAGCATTGGACAGAAACACAGGATACTAAATATACAAGCGAAGTTGACTTGAAATCCAATCTATTCAACTCAGTGAAGGTGCAGCTTAAGTAATCGTTAAGGTCATAACCATGAAGGAGAATCATACCCATAGCCAGTGAATTCGTCCAAGCACTCTCCTGTCCAAAGTAGCTTCCAAAATGAAGCTATTGGACCCATTGATTAAGCCCGTGAGACCCAAGGCATCTATATAATGTTGATTTCGTAGTTTCAAATTGAACACTTGCATAGAAAATGTTTCATCATTGATCTTGGAGATGATCACGATGATGTTCACAAGAGAATTGCTTGATCGAAGATAAGAAAAATGATATCTTTGATTCTTCATAAAACAACCAAACTAACCAAAACAAAAAAATAAAAAGGATTGTGGGAAACCCAAGGTATATGGAAAATACCTCAAACCACAATTTTAGTTTGGGCCTTCCTGTTGTGATGTCATAGTTCTTCAAATCCAAGAAGAGGAGATAAGGTCTTTCGAAAAATGGAGCATATGCAATATCCACCTGAAGGTTGCAAAATTACATATGAATCAAAGATGTTACAAAGATCAAGGAAAAAAAAACTTGGGTAAATCTGCATTTCTTCATTTCACCTATAACTTAAAAATCATGTTAGACTGATCCCATTAATCTTCTATTGATTTTCTGAGTTCTAATTTAACTGAAATATATGCATTGACAATAATACCTTTATTTCAAACTTAGGTGCATAAAAGTGAGATCTATATGAGTATGTTATTTACAAAGAAGAACTCTTATCAATTTCTATTTTCATGCAGGAGATGCATGTCAACACTTCATCAACCTCAAAGCAATCATTCCATTTTAAAATAAATCCATGGGAACACGCATATATGCATGATATATGAGATATGAGGAAAAGGAGGGAAAAATCCAAAAGGGGCCAACCAGGGGTATTGCTACCATAATTGGTACCAATCTGATCTCTTTTAACACAGACAATCTACCTAAACATAGTAATAATAAACAGATAGGTATCAATCTCAATGTGAATAAGACTCATACTAGAACAATGAACAGTAATTCAAGTTTGAACACAATTATCAGGGTGCATATGGATATATATATATATATATATATATGCAAAAGTCGAATCAAACTTATCCAGAAAAACTGGAGCATTTTTTTTCTGTTTTTGGTGGATACAGGTTTTGAGTATCAGGGAAAATAAACTCAAAGGGAAAAGAAGAATATGGGATCCTTGCATGTTTTTCAGCTTGTACTACAAGATAAGATAGGTATCAGCAGAAGAAAATAAAACAAAATGATAGCCTGTCCATAGTCCAAACAATAATTAAATGAACTAAAGCCCTTCTCAAAAGTATAATCACCAAAATGAAAAACTTACCAAGCTAAACTGACCAAGGAAAAAAGGACCATCGTCAAACTTCGAAAGCGCATTTTCAAGGTGATCTAAAGGGCCATCTGATGCAGACCATTTATGTTGGTCAGCTTGTATTTATAGATAACTTGAAATGAATAGAAAGACCAAAAGCTTTCAACTCACCAATTTCATTTGCAACACCCTCTTCTGAAGAAAATGCATAGCGCAAGATTCCATTGAACTTATCAGTGTAAGAAAACATCTCTTCTGTGAACTTTCTCTTGGCAGGATCCTACAGATTATAAGGGGTTCTCCATCAAAACAATGCAAACATAGCTAGATAACACATGGTATGAAAATGCTGCTCTCGGCTTACTTCAGGGAGAAGAGAAGGGCCCTCAAAATGGCTATCAATGTATTTAATCAGATCCAAGCTCTCCCCTTTAATTTCATTATTGTGTTCCAGTGAAGGCACCTGTAAAACATCAAATTTCATTAGTTTTTCTTTTTTGTATGATCTTGTAATTGGCCAAAAATCAGTGGCAGGTGAATGTTTGATCACTTGATGTGTTGCATTTTCTGGTGTAATTGCATTAAAATGTCAAGTTTAAAATTTTTTTCTCTTCTGCGTAATCACTCGCAATCAGTGGCACATAAGTCGTGATCACTTGATCTGATCCATTTTCGGATGCAATTGATCTCAAGTGTATTCTAAGAAAATTCAGATCTTTGAATTTTATTGCTTGAAACAAAAACAATTTGAATTACATAAAAAAGTCCAAATTTTTGGCTGAAGAGTCATAGTATGAAATGCTTCCATTACATTATTGCTTAATCATTACATTATTGCTTAATTGTCAGAAACCAAGTCTAAAACACAAACAAACAAACCAGACAGAACAAAAAGCATGACAGATTCAGAAAGAAGAAAAGAAGCACCTTATTTGGAGGGTAGACCTTCTCCTTGTACCAGGCAGGCCTATTCCCTAGGTCAATAGGAACCAGCTTTATAACATCCTGCAACCCCTACACTCGAAAAAAAAAGGAAAAAAAAAAAAACCAATGGAATAAGACTCATGTAGAAATCACCACTAATTCAAGTGTTAAGAGACACACACACACACATCAGAATTTTTTCACTTGAGAATCAGCACACTCCTGAGAACCCCCCTAAAATCAATCTTCCCCCCTTCAACATTCACTACATGTGAATTGGCACACACCCAATTGGACGCTCATTTGACTGTTACTAATCTTTAGACTAATGATTTGACAAATGCCAATTTTCTTAATATATTTTCACCATTGATCTTTACAGCCTCTCTCTCTCTCTCTCTCTCTCTCTCTCTATATATATATATATATATATATATATATATATAGAATCTATCCTATACTCGAGCAAGACTAAAAACCCATGATATCTATTCCTTAAAGCATTAAAGGGTGTGTTTCTGCAGCATAGAATCCCACAGCAGAATTACGTTTCCATAAGAGAGAGAAATTGTGCATTCTTACCCCTCACATAAGAAATCAAAATACTGTCTATCCAGGAAAATCAATTCATATTCCACCGGCCGACCGAAGAGTGGGCTCAAAATAATTTTCCTCCCGATTGTGGAATCCTCTAGTCTCACAAACATACTCTATTGTTTCAGTGTCAGATATCAAGCGGTGAGGATGATGTGCAGTGCATGGTGTCAATAAGATCTTTCCACCCCCTAAATGCCCCCACAATTGTCATGCATAGAGGTGGGCCCCACATATAGGCTGCAACCTAAATTAGATACCACTTGCTCCCCTAAAACCAAAATTTAATTATGGAGTAGAAAACAAAATACCTTACAATTTCTTACAATCCACACGCGTTGGGCATAAGGGCAGATATAGGAAGTATACAACCTTCAGAAACAAAGACAGAGGAAAAGGAGGAGAAATCAATTGTCGGTGTAGGACTAAAACTGAAAACAACCAACATCATTAACTTGGCTTCTAAGCTCTGATAAACCAATAAACTAAAAAATAAAATACAAAACGCACAAGAGGCAGGAACTAAATCATTGATGGGACCTGCCCAAACAGTCCACAGATTGGAAGATCCTAACCATTTGTTATAGGTAAGGATCTCACAATCAAGAAGAGGTCAATCCAACTGGGAATCACCAGAGCAAACTCTATAAATAATTCCCAGCTTCCTACCATTCCTCACCATGACAATGTGCATTAAAAACCCAACAATAATCATAACAAAAAAAAAGAAGAACAACAAATAATGATAAAGTATAAATTCAACCTGGTTGTCCCATCAAAGAGGGTTGGTGGCTCTGAATTGGAATCCAGAACAGGGGGAAGAACCTCATGCACTTTTCTACACAAGCACAAAAGTAAAGCAAACACCAATCAGATTAATGGTACCCAAACATGGCCAAACAAAACAGAATTATGAGAAAACACATCAATTAGAGAAACCCCAGAAACCAAATCCCATTAAAAAAATAAAGAAAAGGATAGTGAGGTAGAAATTGAAGAGATTACCCAGTTGCCATAGGTAGTTGTTTCTTGTTGGAGCTCCAGTTGGTGTGTAGAATGTGTTGAGAGGTATGATATGGTTTGCATGTACATGCTTTTATAAGGGATTTTTTTTTTTTTTTTGGTTAACGTCAGAAATGACGATTTGATGAAAGAAAAGAAGGAGAGTGTCGTATTTTTGGACTTTGAAAATTAGAGACGACGGCTAATGTTAATATTATGACGTATGGTTGTTCGTCAGCCATTCATTCTAGCTACCATCACATGGCCCACTAACCTACGGCATTGATCAATCCTCTTGCTGACGTGTTTCAAGGAGCTCCATGCACGCCTCTTGTGTTGAGTGGGGCCCCGGTAAGATATTCACCGAAAGAGAGTCTGACTTCAGGACTGTGGGGGCCACCTCCAGGCCGGAGAAGGTAGACACCGCCGCCAACTACAATTACAAGCCCTCCACGGCTCCACCAGGGCGTTTCTTTTTCTTTCTGTTTTTTCCGCTATTTTTGGCAATTTATTATGTCAGAGCGATGAGGAATCTACGATTGCAGGATCTGTATCTATTTCCTCATCAATTGTTTCTCCGGCCATGGGGGTCGAGAACGGGAACTGCTTTTGAAGCGGGTTACGTTCTTTTTCTGTGGTGGCTGAACTTTTGTAAATAAGATCGTCCAGGTCCTCTGCAAACTACCGGTATTGCAATCAAAACAGAGAAGAAGGTCACGATCCAAGTTTCTCTACAATCGATCATCCGGATCCTCTGCAAACTCCTAGACGCTGTGTGCCGCTGCTCGTCACTGGTGTAGAAATCAGTTGAGTTGAAATCGATCTCCGAAGAAGAAGACTCCTGTCCTGACCCGCAAACAGTCTAACTGTTTGGACTAAAGCCTTTAAAAAGAATTTGTCTGAATTAAATGTTTGATAAATTAGGAACATTTCGCTAATTATCTCTAAAAATAATATAAAAGCTTTAATTTTCAGACAAGATATAACATTAAAAGTACATATTTTCAAATTTCTACCCTCTAAAATAAAATAAAAAAGTCAGGAAACAACCATTTTTCCACTAAATGGCAAAAAACTCACTTTTTACACAAAAAGGTCAAAAAAATTCTCTACCAATACACTCAAAAAATATGTATTTTCATAACCTCATTATATTTTTTTCTTTCTTAATTTGATGCTTTATATTATTTTCACTTTAATAGTAAATTGTTAAATGGGAGTAAGGACCCATTGGGCAACAAGGATCCTGAATGAGATTGGATCTGAAAAGGAGACGATTCTTGACCCCTCCGGCTCCATACATTCAGTGATATAGGCATCAAAAGCAGACTTCGGAGTTATCATGGAATGTTGTGAACACTACCGGACTTACATAGAGTTGGCCCCATCAATTTTTTAAATTGCCATAGATAAACTGTAAGTAATGGCAGCTCAAGTATCCAGTATAAGGTGCACCGCAGTTGGCCAATAGGGTGAAGGAACTACCGTAAAAAACAAGGTTTGGGCATGTCAAGGACAAAACTCGGGGGCTGGACCATTGGGCATGGGTCCCACTGATGCTCATGTAGGCAGAGGCATACATCCCAGTGTGCTAGCTCTCTGCCCATACCGAGATGGATGGGACCCACCACTATGACATGGGCAAGGCATTGGTCCCACTTAGAGATGATGGGGTCCTTATAATTGGCTTAGAACCTAGGTAATGAGCACGTGGGGCGACTCGGATAAACCCCAAAAATCGATAATGGTCTCCTGGCCAAATCCAAAAGACTACCTCGCCTCCAAAATGTTTTTTTATCTCTGCCTCCTTGTTGAAATTACAAATGCTTTGGAGTAAGAATAAAATAGGAAAAGTTAAAGAACCCACTAATTAAGTAAAAAATCAACCACTACCTAGAAGAGAATAGAAGAGAGAGACCCAAACACGTAGAAAAGATTGTCTATAGTACAGATTTAAACTGTTGTTGATTCCAACATCTTTTCTTCTCATCCAATTTGCTCCCAAGGGTTTGCTTTTATACACTGGTTGCTTTTCTGTGATTTTGTGTGATAATACCATTTTTGTTAGAAAATAACAGAAACTACTAATTTTTCGAGATGTTGCCAAAGATAATTTCCCATTAAGGGTAAAGGCAAAATTTCACCGGATTGATTTACCGTGGAAGTTACACGAATATGCCTTAAGTGTACCCAAATGCCTTAAGTATTGTTTACTAGGTTTTATTTATTACATTAAAAATTTTTAAATCAAAGTAATAGTAAAAAAAAAACAAATGATAAATTTATTAAATTTTCAAGTATTAGAGCCATTTTTCGTTTTACCAGGACTTGAAAATTGACTCCAATACTAATGATGAATTTCTAACACAGTTTCCATTTCCTTAACTTAATTATTCAATTATTCTCTACTTCTAGTCCATCAAAGCCTCCGGCAGTCCTGCCTTACTCCATGGTGGATTGCAGGAAGCCAATGACATGACAGGCAATGACACAAATACTAAAAGCTGGCTTTGTCTTCAAGTGCATTTTAGTTACAATGCAGTCTCAGCTACAGACTTCGGATCGGGGGGGGGGGGGGGGGGTCATTATGTCCGGTGCTTATTGTGCGGTGAATTTTTATGGCCGGGACCAGCGTCCGGTAATTAGGTCCGGTGCTTATTGTGTGGTGATTTTTTATGGCCGTTGGATTCATACTTTTTAATCCAACGGATCAAATCTTTTAAAATATTTTTTAATCAAAAACACACATTTTGTTTTACTTTGACTTTCGTCCAAAGGCAAATCACCCAAAAAATCCTGTGTTTTCTCACCTGTGCAAAATCAATCATCGATCCAGCCCTCTTCTCTCCTCCTCTTCTCTGTGCAAAATCGATCCAGCCCTGATTCTCTCCTCTTTTCTGTGGAAAATTGATCAAGCCCTCTTCTCTCCTCTTCTCTGTGCAAAATTATTCTCTGGATCGAGCATCTTGAAGGTAAAATCGACCCAGCCCTCTTTATATTTGTAGTGGGCATCCCCTTTTATTTATTCTAACTGGTTTTAATCCTTGAAATTTTCTGACATTGTTTATTTTTCAGATAACGTTTTCAGTATGGATACATCAATTGGCAATGTTGATGAGACACCTAAGATTGGTATGGAATTTCTTACAGTTGATGATGCATTTCAGTTCCGGAAAGCTTACTCAAAAAAGAAGGGATTTGGTGTTAGAAAAGACTATGATAATAAGGATAAAAAGACTGGAGTTATCGTTAGTAAATTGTTTGTGTGTTGCAAGGAGGGCCTAAAGAGGGTAAAAAAAGATGATGATGATCGACATGATTCAATCCCGTTCAGCTTTGAGAACAAATTACAAAGCAAGATTAAAAGTGTTTTTAGATAGAAAGAGAGAGATATATAGTGAAGGAGTTTGTAGAGGAGCACAATCATGAGTTACAACCTCCGGCAACAACTCACATTCTTAGGTCACATAGAGAGCTTACTACGGCTCATCAATTTGCAATTGAATTGGCTCATGATTCAGGTCTTACCCCCAAAGTAACCCAAGAATTATTGAGCAAGGAAGCCGGTGGTAGGGGTAACCTAGGGTTTGTAATTGAAGACCAAAAATCATATTTAAGATCCAGAAGGAAAAGAGATATGGCTCATGGGGAGCTTGGTAGTATTTTCAGTTATTTCGAGAAGCAGAACATGAGTGATCCAAAGTTTTTCTATACACTACAACTTGACAGTGATGATCAAGTTACTAATATATTTTGGGCTGATGCAAAAATGGTCGATGACTATACTACTTTTGGTGATGTGGTAACTTTTGATACCACTTTTGGTACTAATGAAGGGAAGAGACCCTTAGGGTTGTTTACTGGATATAACCATTTTAGGCAGATAGTTAATTTTGGGGCTGCTCTTTTGCATGACGAGACGGCTGAATCTTTCAAATGGCTTTTTAACACTTCTGTAAATGCACATGGGGGTAAGAAGCCTCGTACAATATTTACGGATGAAGATGCTGCTATGGCTAATGCCTTAGAGAGTGTGTGGCCTAAAGTATCTCATGGATTGTGTACTTGGCATATTCGACAAAATGCTTTGAAACATCTTGGTTGCTATATGAGGAATAAGTCTCCATTTATGACGGATTTTAATAAGTGCGTATATGAATATGAAGATGAGGAGGAATTCGAGAATAAATGGAAAAAGATGCTTGATGACTACAATTTAGTGGAGAATACTTGGTTGACTCGTATGTATGGAAAAAGGGAGAAATGGGCTAAGGCCTATATGAAAAATTCTTTCACATTGGGCATTCGAAGCACACAAATGTCGGAAAGTGTTAATAGTGATTTAAAAGATTACTTGAAAAGCACTTTGAGCATTGGTGATTTTTTCAAGCATTTCGATAGAGTGGTGGAGCAAAAGCATAATAAGGAGTTGGAGTCCGAATTTAAAATGAGAGAAAATGCACCTTCTTTAGGTTTCTCCAAGTCTCCAATACTAAAACAAGTATCAAAAGGGTATACTCCAAGATTTTTTCATCTCTTCAAGGAGGAGTATGGTTGTGTTGATTCATTTGTGGTCAAGGATGAATTACTTGAAGCAAATGAATTTGTTGTTTCTCCGCATTGGAAAAAAGAGAGAGTAAAGTCTTTTGTAACACTAAAGTGATGTGATGACTTGTAGTTGCAAGAAGTTTGAAAGTGAGGGATTGTTGTGTTGTCACAATTTGAGAGTGCTTAGTCGCCTAAATATAACCCAGATTCCAGAAAAATATATTTGTCCAAGACTTACGAGGGTTGTCAAGAGTCGAATTGGGCATGATGAAGGGAAGCCAAATGAAGAAGAAGATTGTAAATTTTGGATTAGAAGAGTTCAATCACAACTCCTACAGTTGACATATCAAGCTTCAATGAATAAAGAGTCGCGTATTTTAATGGAATCAATGATAAATGAGTGTAGTAAGAAGCTTGAAGATTTTACAATGGGTATGGAAGTTGTCTCCGACAAAGTGCTTGAAAATAAGGTTACCAACCGAATGGAAAATGTCAAAGGATTGAAGAAGAAGGATGGGCGAAGTGGAAAGAGAAGGATGAAACCGCAACATGAGACACGCAAAAGAAAGATTAAAAAAACTTCTACTCCTAATATGGTACTAATTTCTACTTTTATATGTTTCACCATACTTGTTTGCCTTTGTCATGGTTGAGACTTGAAACTTATTATTTATTTTCACTTGAAGCAGGATTGCTCTACTCCACATGTATCGGGCAGTGTCCATTCACAAGAACCACAAATTATTGATCTTAATTTGGTGCCCAGTCAAGTAATGGTAAGTGTTAGTGTTCTTGATTTTTACTCAATTCCATTCACATTACATATACCTTGAGCCTTTGGCATTTGTATATTATTCTAGGTCCATATATAGTGTTCCATTAGTGCCTTTTTTATATTATGTTGGGTCCATCTGAAGCTTTTCTTTATTTTGTTATATGTTTGCAATCACTATTTGATTATATATAATGTTCCATTAGTGCCTTTTCTATAGTAAGCTGGGTCCATCTGAAGTTTTTCTTTATTTTGTTATCTGTTTGCAATCGCTATTTGATTATATATAATGTTCCATTAGTGTCTTTTCTATATTATGCTGGGTCCATCTAAAGCTTTTCTTTATTTTGTTATCTGTTTGCAATCACTATTTGATTACTGGTATAAAGCATGTTTCATAATTTCCTTTGCCCATAGTTACTTACTTAGGCATTAATGGAATGCTCTGATGTTCTAATAGTTCTGACTTGGAATTTCTTTATATTAGATGCTAAGATTTTCAGCCTATTTTGTAGATGATACCAACATCACAAGAGGGCTCCAAGCACACAAATGGTGCCCCACATTTTAGTACAGCAGCAGTGTATAGTGCAACAACTCAATCTCATGAACATCATGGTCCCTCAGCTTATAGTTCAACAACCCCAAGGGGTAGCTCAGTTGGCCTAGGACTACGGTTTGCACCCGGAGGTTGTGGGTTCGAAATTGCTCTACCACACTAGGGCCACAGGGGAATTTTACCCGACTTTCTCTCCTGGGCCCATAGGGATTATTCTGGCCCAAAGGGCTAGGAATCCTACGTTATCAAAAAAAAAAAAAAAAAAAAAAAAAGAAAAAGAAAAAGAAAAAAAAGCGCTTATAGTTCAACATCTCATTCTTATGGTGCAGCAGGGTCTGGACATAATGGTCCCCAACTTATGGTCCCCCAACTCAGTCTAATGGTGCCCCAACTCAGTCTTATGGTGCATTCGGATATGGACAACTTGGTGCCTTAGCTCAGAATTATGGTGCCCCAACTCAGTCTTATGGTGCCCCAACTCAGAGTATGGACAAATTGGTGCCTCAGCTCAGGATTATGGTGCAACAACTTATGGACAACTAGGTGGCCCATCTTTTGGTGAAATAGATTATGGAGAACATGTCCCAGCTCACTCTTTAGATTTTCATTTATTTTGATAATGAATGTCCTTTTTTAGTATGCCTGGTGTCTTCAATTGAACCAATTTACATTGACTGAATTTTGTAA
Organism: Cinnamomum chago; assembly: GCA_038049695.1. Taxonomy (NCBI): domain Eukaryota; kingdom Viridiplantae; phylum Streptophyta; class Magnoliopsida; order Laurales; family Lauraceae; genus Cinnamomum; species Cinnamomum chago. The sequence goes on from CP142452.1 coordinate 79,036,472, forward strand.
ATGAATTGTGGAATCAAGAATGCCCAATGAAGAAGGAGTTTATTACATCTTTGTATTTATTTACAAAATAGAAATATCATGTTCACTATATTTCTAGCTTAAGTAAACAGACAACCAAACTATTACAGAAGATAAAACAAAACGGACCGACCATATATGGGACTCCCAGCGACCGGTTCTCCGGTAGAAAGTTACACCTCTGTATTGTGAGCTTCTGGAATGGGCCCCACGCCTATTCTTCTTCAGTGGTTGTTGGGTGAACTCTATGGGTTTCTGAACGGGTAACGGGTTTCGGCGATTTAGTACTGGCGAGGCTATGAACACAGGTTCGAAGATGGATCTCGAAGATTTCAAGATGGGAGAGAAGGAATTGTATTTCAAGATGAAAGATTTCAAGTGTTGATTTCCGATTTAGGAGAGAAAGCGATTTTGCAGAGAGAGAATGAGTTCGATTTTGCAAAGAGAATGGGTTTTTGGGTGCTTTGCCTTTTGGACGAAAGTCAAAGTAAAACAAAATGTGTGTTTTTGATTAAAAAATGTTTTAAAAGATTTGATCCGTTGGATTGAAAAGTAGGAATCCAACGGCCATAGAAAATCACTGCACAATGTGCACTGAACGTAATAACCGGACACCCCCTGGATCGAAGACTTTGTACATCAAATGATAGCTTAATTTTACTATGTCAAGTCAAATGAGAGACCCCGGCCAAGGGTTAAAAACGCCGCTAAGATGGGGAGTGATAGATGGGAACTAATTGGGCTATCTTGGGTCGGTTTCTTTCTGGGATTTAAGGAATTCATAACTAAATTTTTTTTTAATTATTTATTGCAGTAAGATTCCTGAATCCTCTTTGTCAATTGAGGATCAAAAAATTCCACAAAAAAAGTAAGAGGGATGGAATTACAGAGTCTTACTAGGGTATTTGAAACTTTTTAAGTAATTGGAGTTTCAAAATTCTTGAGAAGAAACATGACATTTGTAACACCTCATATTCTTGTCAAAAATTCGAACTCAACCAATTCACATAATTATGCTATCTAGATTGTTACCAGTCCAAAGATCTTGTTCTTTACCATTCATCTTAAAAAAAAAAAATTAACTATTTACTTTTTCACTAAATGTATTAGTGATTTCATTATTTGCTGGATTTTATTAATTGCATATCTAAAAGTCTTAAATCAAAATAGTAGTAAAAATAAATGATAAATATATTATTTTATCATCATGGTATCAGAGCCACGTTCTTTTTATTACAATAGAAAAATGGTTTTAATACCAATGACGGCATTATAATACACTTATCACTCCATTTGTATTAATAATTCCTTTCTACTTATAATTCATCAAAACCCGCTGCTCTTAACCGATGTGGGAATTGGAGCACCGAGAAGCCAATAAGTTAAAAAGCAAAGTAAAGCATGCAATGCATGCACTCTGTACTTTCTTTTGCTTTTGACCTACATGCATTAGTCGACTTTTATATGGTCCCACATATTTGTTAGTAATTTAATGTCTCAGCACATGTGGTTTTTTTTTTTATAACGGAGGGTGTCCCAAGTCCCAACCGGTTGTGCCATATTAATTTCTACAGGTCCAAAGAAAGCTGAGCAAATCTCTTATTTTAATAGCTCTATTTTAATTCTAGCCTCTTTTTTTTTTATATCCTTTCTTTTAATGGCTCTATTTTAATGGGTCTATAAAAAAAAAGAGTAAAGATATCAAACAAGGCCTAAATCCAAACAATTTTAGACCGTTTGGATGCTATTTATCCCACGTCTGTTTGGAAACTTATAAAGTGGTTTTACCTCAGTATCAAACAGTCTCCTAAATGGCTATTAGTTGCAGACAATCTCACGTGAAGCCAAAAGAGGTTGCAGCTGCAGTGGAAAAAAACATGAATCTTAGGTTTATTTTTAAAAAAAAATTCTTAAATTATAGGCCCCACAGTGATAATCCAAACCGTTTTAGGAGTTTATAAGCTCAAACACGGCAAGGGATTAAATATAAGCCGTTAATTCATTATAATGGATCTAGAGAGGAAAATAAACTGAACCCGAGATCTTCAATTCTAGACTTTGTGGGCCCCACAATCACAATCCGAAACATTGATCCTCTTTTTAGGCTAAAACCAGCTATGGGCCCAAATTTTAGCCCCTAATTCCTCGTTGATCTTGTTGCCAATCATGAGAAATTGATGAAAAACAAAAAATCATTGGGTATGCTAAGGTATGAGGGGCAGAAAGAAGTGATTATTTCCTGTCTGTTATCACCTTTTTTTTTTTTACTGTGGGACCTATAATCACGATCTAAACCGTTGGAAATATTGACATACCTAAACACGGCTATAGGCTCAAATTCAAAAGGTTGATCTGTCTCAAATCTCAAGATATTTGCGGAAAAAGAAGAACCCTCTTTATGCAATTTTGGATTTCTGTGGACCCTGCAATCACGATCCAAGACATTGATCATCTTTTGAAGATTGAGAACGGGTATGTGTTGAAATCCCAATCCCTGATTCATCATAACCATTTTTGAGAAGTTACTGCAAAATCAAGAACCATTTGATTCTTAAAATGTATATTTCAACCAATTTTTTGTCCTACCAAATGGTCTATTTATAAATCATCTATTTCTTTTTTGTTGGATCAATTATCTATTTCAAACTGCTCTTTTAAAATATATCTAGGGGGATTCGGCGAGGTCGCTGAACATTTCACTTTATTGTCTTAGGTCCATAATCTTTTTTTATAATGTGAAATATCTTTTTCCAAATTTGAAAACCTAAAGTGTCTAATTTATCCTTTCTTCAAATCATATCCCACGATTAATGGGATAAGCCATTAATAAGGGTCAACTACCATTAAATTAGTCACGATTAATAAAATTCCATTAATGAGATTTTCAAATAAAGTTCAAAAAACTGGAAACAAATTTCAAATAAATTTCTAAAAATGAAATAAATTTAAAAAGCACAAATAAATTTCAAAAGATGAAAATCAATTTCAAAATATCCAAATAAATTTCAAAAGACGAAAATAAATTTCAAAAAATGTAAATAAATTTAAAAAGACGAAAATAAATTTCAAAAGATCCAAATAAATTTCAAAAGACGAAAATAAATTTCAAAAAATGTAAATAAATTTCAAAAGACGAAAATAAATTTCAAAAGATGTAAATAAAATTAAAAAAACAAAATTAAACTCTAAAAAAACAAAAACAAATTTCAAAAAATACAAATAAATTTGAAATAATGCAAATAAATTTCAAAAAATGCTATAATATCAAAAGAACGTAGAGAAATTTAAAAAGACGCAAATAAATTTCAAAAAAATCTAAAAATTTTCAAAAGATGAAAATCAATTTAAAAAGACACAAATAATTTTCAAACAACCAAATAAATTTCAAAAGATGAAAATCAATTTTAAAAGATCCAAATAAATTTCAAAAAAGTGTAAATAAATTTAGAAAAACGCAAATACATTTGCCACAAACTCGGATAAATTTGTCCAAACTCAGATAAATTTGTTCCATAACTCAGATAAATTAGCTAAAACTCAGATAGATTTGTCCAGAACGTAAAGAAATTTGTTTCAGAACTCAGATAAATTTGCAAAAAACTCAGATAGATTTGTTCAGAATTCAGATAAATTTGCTAAAAACTCAGTTAAATTTGTCCAGAACTCAGATAAATTTGTTTCAGAACTCAGATAAATTTATGCATAACTCAAAACAATTTGAAAATTGTTTTATCCAAGTGTGCAAGTTTGGGGCTCAGCCATTCAGGGATAATTGATATAACTTGTAACCTCCAACCACACAAGAAAGGGAAAGAAATAGGAATATAAATGAGTTATCCTTCCCCTGCCGTGGGCAGATCACTGAATAATGTAAACCTTGTTGGTTTTTTTCCCTTGTGTGTGCATCATGTGATTGTGTGTCAATTGCAGGTTTCACTGCGCCGAACAACTTGTAAAACTCCATTTTGATAAAACAAAACTTCTTGGAATCATTACCATGCAAAACATCCACAATAAATTCTGATGAAAGAATACCTTTTTTTATCATTGTCCATGCAGAATCTCGCATAATGATGGTAGTATTCACGAAGCAAACTAAATGAGAAGACATTATGATATCAGCAATGCTTTGAGGGCTGAGGCCTCTATGTGAAGGCATAGAAGAAAAAAATAGAATGCCTAGGTTGCTTCCTCGAAGGATTTACAAAGAAAAGGTTATTGAATAATACATACACAACCTCGGCTCCCATTGGCATCATCCTCTGAATCTCCTGATTCACTGGGTTCAAATTCTCGGATCTCAACTAGTTCTTTTCCTAAAAAATCCATCCACTGCACTTTCCCCTTTTTGATCTCTCTCGATCCTAATCCTGACGGCTTCTTGAGATTACTCCTCGGTGGAACATCATCTTCAACTTGCACATCTACTCTTTCCTTCTCATCCTCAACCTTCTCATTAGATAGCTCCTCCACAACATTTGAAAATGAAGCCCAGCCGTGATCGGGTTTTACAAAACAGAATCCATCCCTGATCTTTTATCTTCTTCCTCAGGCTGATCAGCCTTCTGCGGTTGTGGCCCACCAAAGGTCAAAGAAATTAATCTCTCCATTCCTGGTCTCTGTAGTCTGCAAGTTTCCTTTTCTGACTATGGCGATCTTCTCCTATCAGTTCTAGTCAGTGGCCCACCGAGACTTAGATCACTTCTGATTGTTGATCTTCAACAGTGCCCAAACCTTTCCTTTTTTCTATTTACTGTGCGGCGAATCAAGAGATCCAGATGGAGATGATGAGAGGGAGAGGGGGATGAGGTAACCTGGGAGATGGAGGAGATGGGTTGAAGAAAAAAGAGGGATAATACAAGATTTGAAATTTCAAAATTTTATGCCTAAAACAGTTGAAATGGTAAATTAGTCATGGGAATTGTATCAAGGGACCTCTCGCCGAAATATGTCTAACTGTATGGAATACAGACTTTAGAGGAAAAGTTGATGGATTGGAGGCCTTACAAGTCCTATATGAGAGACCTTTCGCTAATTATCTCTATATATATTACACAAATCTTTATCATACAAATAAGATTTGCCAAACAGGAATTAACAACACGCACTTGCTTTCTCTACAAGAAGAGAAGATTAGAATCATCTAATCAATGCATGTGTTTGGTAGACGTAAAAAGAAAAAGAATCTGTTTTGATAAAGCCCATAGGAATTAGAATTAATGGAATTTTTTTTACATTTTTAAATGTGAACGGTAAAAGAGGTGTGGTGAAGGCATCATGGTGAGTCAATAATAGAAATATGAACATGAATAGCTTTTCTCATCTTTTCTGCTCATCAAAATATATGGGTAATTTTCTGTTGAAAAAAACATGCAAAGAATATCATCCATGGTACAAAACTATAAACATGCATAATATCATCCATAGTACAAATTTGAACTGTAGATAACTTTTTCTTTTTTCTCTTTATATATTAAAATAGATTCCGGGTGAAAATGTATCATTTCGACTCTCAAGCATTTCTTTTTGTTGACTTATCTTAGCTATATCTTTAGTATGTGTCCATAATTGTCATAATTATATAGTTGGCCATATATGCGAAATATTTAGCCATGCGTAAAAAATAAATAAATGAAATTCAATTGTTTAATTCAACAACTCACTATCACCTTAGACAAAATAGTAAGGAGTTCAATTAATAGATTTCTTTTTTAGGTTAGTAGTGAGATGCCTTGGAAACGTCCGGGATCGATCCCTCATTGTACTTGTGATGGTTTTGAGACTTAGGCAGATGTATGTCTATGAACGCCATAGCTAGAAAATAAAAATAAAAAGACCGATCCTTTGACAATGTATATCTAAAGGGACCCACTTCATGTTGTGTCATCAAGTGTCCGTTCATTATAAATTATTTTATTCTTTTTTTGACGTATAAATGATTTTGTTATTTACTCGACTTTATTTAATACAATTAAAAAATAAAATAATAGAAAAAAATAAAAAATAAAAAATAAATATATTTATCTTCCCACATGATATTGGAGCAAGTTTTTATCAACATTAAAAATCAACTCTAACACTATGGAGACTTGATCAATTAATAGAACTTTTTTTAGGTCAGTAGTGAGATACCTTGGAAACATTCGGGAATCAATCCCTGATTGTAGTTGTGATGGTTTTGAGATTTAGGCAGATGTATGTCTATGCAAGAGTGAACACCATATCTAGAAAATAAAAATAAAAAGACTGATTATATCTAAAAGGGACCCACTTCATGCTGAGTCATCAAGTGTCCATTCATTATAAATTATTTTATTCTTTTTTTGAGGTATAAATGATTTTATTATTTACTCAACTTTATTAAATACAATTAAAGAATGAAATGATAGTAAAAAATAAATAATAAATATATTTATCTTCCAACATGGTATCAGAGCAAGTTTCTATCACCATTAAAAATCTACTCTAACACCATGAAGAAGTTTTAATATACCTATCATTTCACTTAAATTATTTATTCTTTTCTATTTATAACCCAATGAGATTTGTTGCTATTGATCGATGTGGGAGAGTTCAAACAGCCAAGCCAAACCACCATATCGAAATTAAAGGACCCAAACACAAAACTTGATATGGGTCTAACATTTGAAAACCTTTCTGGTTCTAGTATGGCTATGGATTTCATAGTTCATGCACCAACCATATATCCGATGCTGTTATATATATATATATATATATATATATATATATATATATATATATCAAAATATTAAATTAGTAATACTAGTATTTGTGCCTGGAGTGAGTCAGGGTTGAGGCCCTATACATCATGTTCAGACCTAGGTTTAGACATTTAACTCAAGTTTAGACTTGGATGCAAGTCTTATAAACTGAAGTCTAATTAGGTAAGGGTCTCCTGTTAAACACACAACTTCTTTTAAAGATATATTTGGCGAGGACCTTCCCTGACAGTGACACTGAGGTGCATAAAGATTCTGTGACAAACGTTGGTTGGACTATGCTCTAGCTCTCTCTGCTTTGTATCTTAATTTGGTGCTCAATTTTATTTCATTTTATTCCTCCCTACAAACAACCATGATTTACATTACATTAAGGGTAAGCAAATTTATATATATGAAAATAGTTGTTTTCAATTGAGAAATCAGCCTCAATTTGTTCAATTTGTTCAATTAATTTTGACCCTCCAAAAATTATTGACTGTCTTTTTATCTTCTTTGGAGAAGAGTAACTCCTTCCATCATTTTTCAAATGGTAACTCCTGCCTCTCTTCTTAATTTCTCTCTTATAAATTCCAGTTCTTTTATTAACTCCTCCAAATCATGATCGGTAACCAAATCTCCTCCAAATTACGTTCGATAACCAAATCCATAGGCAAAAGATTTTCATTCCATAAAATTGTCAATTATCTATGTTTGGTGATCATCACCTACGGATTCTTGGATCTAATACCCAATGGGATTTGCAAATTCCGCAAGGCGAAAGGAGAGGAACGGAATCTAAAATCCTCACATTCCTTGTACAAATCATCTCTCCGGATTGACTCTCTCGCGGACATGAACGCTTCTCTCTCAAAGAACAACTTTCTCACAACGAGTCCTCTTAGGCATATGCACTCCTTGTCATCCTTTTCCTGTCTCAGCCGTCTCCATTCTCATTCTCTCTTTGTGGGGGCCGGTGATATGACCCTTATTATATATATGGATTGTGTATAAGTTCTATACAAGCTAAATAACATAAAATATTCTGTCAAATCTTTCTGAAATTAAATATGTAACAATGTCAACAGTGCAAATGGTGGATCTCCATATTGCAAGACCAAATAGAAGGAAACGGAAACTTATACTTCTCATGAAAAAGCGAAAAACGATGTCAACAAGGTGTTCTTCATCATTAGCAGACAAACTACAAAATTTAACAAAAAAACTACGAACTGACAAGCCTAACAAAAAATGCACCAATATCACCAAACTAGCAGAAAGTTCCAGTAGCCAACAAACCATTCTAATGAATTTTGACCATCCCAAAAGCAACATTACCCCCCTAGATTTCGGCTCACCTATTCATCAGTGTCAATTCAGTGGGGCTATATTTTGGCATGCAGAACGAATTAAAGCATCTAACAGCAAAACACCTACTTACCATCTTTGTTGCTCACATGGAAAAGTCCATTTATCAATGTTAAAAAGAAGTCCCCAACTGTTAGAAAAATTGATGGACTACAAAGGAAACGGCACATCAAAATTATTTAGAGAGAATATCAGAATTTACAATTCAATGTTTGCTTTTACATCTATTGGTGCAAGAATTGATAATACCATAAACAACACTCCAGGATCTTACATATTTCGCATTAACGGTCAAACTCACCACAGAATTGGATCTTTACTACCATTAGATGGCAAAAAAACCTAAGTTCGCTCAATTATACATATATATATATATATATGACATTGAAAATGAAATCGAAAATAGATTATTAACTTTTCAAAATACCAATGAAACAAAAACTATTGACCCTCATATTATTTAATCTTTAATAAAAATGTTTGATGAACATAATGAAATTGTCAAAGTTTTTTGAACCGCAAGAGATCGCTATCGAGAGAATGATTTGCTATCAATACGCCTAAAACTAATTGCAAAACGTCCAAATGACACTATTCAATAGAATCCACCTTCAACTTCAGAGATAGTAAGTTTAATTGTTGGAGATTTTGGAGAAGCCATTCAACATCGAGATATATGATTATCGAACACAAAACAGACGGCCTACAATGAATATCAGATTTACATCCAAGCTTTATGGCAATGCAATACCCAATTTTGTTTCCTTATTAGGGTCTGTTTGGATAAATGAGGAGTGGTGTAAAATGAAGTGGATTTCACATGTGGAGTGGAGTGAACAGAAGTAGGTTGAAGTTAAAGTAGAGTACTTCACTTCACTCTATTTGGATGCTTATTTTTCATCGGGATGCAATCAAGTTCCAAGGATTTAAATTGCCTCAAAGAAATCATAATTCTGAGGTGGCGTCATCCAGTGATTAGCCACCTGAGCTTCCAAATCTAGACAAGAGTTGCCATCATGCCATGCCTTTCCTAGAGCTTTTTCAAGTCAAATAGTTAGCAAGGGACAAGCTATCTTCTTCTTCTCTTTCAAGAACACAAACCCGAACCCAGGGAAGGTGTAAGTCTGCTTAGATTGTGGTCAGACTCAAAATGTGAACTGGGACTCTAATTTGGGCTTCATCATTGCTTGTAGCATATGAAATACGAGCAATGCTTTGTGCCATATCAATAACCGGCCTGGCGCGCCTGAGTTGTTGCACTGCAACTTTGAGACCTCATTGCCAAATAGTTTGGATCCTTGATGGATTTTGGGCCACGGGTTAGGTGACATGGGTGTGCAGGTCAGGACCTTCTCACATTCAAAATGTATACTCTGCCTACACTAAGGCAGTCCAATAGGCTCGATAAGCATGGCCTGGTCCTAGTTTAAAGCCCAGATTCCTTATTGGGCAAGACTTGGCTTTATGCTCCATCCTTGCTCCATTCTCGTTGGCCGGACTCTATAGATGCATTGTATTATATGCATACACGCAGAGGCGTAGTTTTGTCGTTAAATTTTTTTTATTTGTAGTATTATTTTTTGTGTTCCTTTAGTTGGTATAAAGAGCTATTTGACTAAACCAGGCCTTTGACAGTCTCGACCCAAATCTGGATGAGGCCCGTAGTTGGACTTGAACCTTTAATGGGCAGGATCGTGTCTCCTATATTCCTTGTTCAGCATGCTTATACCTGGGATCTAGGGTCAATGTTGGACTGTTACCCAGAATCATGCCCCAGCGGGTCATGCCGGAATCTGGCCCATTGATGCCTTGGCAGGTAGGATGGTATGAGGGTAAAGTAGAGTACCGCACGTCCACATTTTTCATTACATATACAATAAAATTTCAAAAAAGAGGTCTACCGCCCGTCCACATTTTAATATGGTTACATCCTGATGACACACACTTAACACCAACAGATATAGATAAAATCATAACAGCAGAAATACCAGATGAAAATACCAACCCATTTTTATACCCAAGTAGTCGCAAAATTTATGATACATGATCCATGTGGCGAAGCAAATAATAATGCACCTTGTATGAAAGAGTCACGATGCTCAAAACATTTTCCAAAAAACCTCCATACTGAAACAATAATAGATACCAATGGGTCTGCAATTTATAGACGAAGAGACGACAATAGAAGCGTGACAGAAAAAAAAAAAAAAAAAAGGTTAAACTCGATAACAAATTTATAGTCCCTTACAATAAAGAACTATTAATGAAATATTATGCACATATTAATGTAGAATTAATGGAGTAACAAAACAGATCAACTCTATTAAATATCTCTTTAAATATATTAACAAAGGCCTAGACAGAAGCCGAGCAATTTTAGAAGGAACTCAAAATACAATTACGAAAGATGGCAACAAAGAACAAGAAGAAGTGGATGACACCAAAATCTACTTAGATTGCAGGTAGGTATTTATCTGCGTACCAAGCAATATGGAGATTATTTCAATTCTATTTTCACTTCAAAAATCCTTCAGTGGAACGTCTAACTATTCATTTTGGCGACGATATTAGCTACAAAATTCGACAAATATTCAATCTACCCACATTTGACATATCACAATCAGAACTAACTAAACAATTATATTCGATCTATACGAATTAGAATTATTATTTAATAAACATTTCACCTCATTAAGTGAACATAGCTTGCCAATGCCCCATCCAAGATTTCTCGAAGATTTAACTAATAGACTACTTTAAGAAGAACTAAATTATGATAATGAGAAACTAAAATCTAAACATGATCAATTGATTCAACAACATTAATTGAACAACGAAATATTTACAATGCTGTGATGACAGCTGTGACAACACAAAATGGGCAATTATTTTTTGTACATGAACATGGATGTAAGTGCTGAAAATATTAACTCACAAGATTAGCGGGAGCCTTTGAGGACTTAACCAAATGACTGGAGAGAGCTACCTGCTTCAGGGACCTGAAAGGGAAGAAGAAGCAGTCAAAGGACCCTAGCTGTGGGCAGCACAGGGCTCTCCGATGCCTAAGTTAGTGCAGGAACAAAGGTCGGAGAAGAAGAAAGGCAGAGTAACGACTAGAAAATTGCATGCATGTATGCGTACCTGGTTTTGGGTGGTGAATCACCTTATATGAGAAAAATCCTAGCTGTCTGTTAGTGGGCCTAATGATTTGACTGCTAGGGTCTCATTAGCCCATAGAGTAATTAATGAGGATCCATCATAGCCCACATTGCATTAAATAAGGGTCCGATCAGCCCATGCTGCATTAAATGCTAGTCACATTGGGCCTGATTTTGTCTTAACTTGTTTGCAGTTAAGGTCCCATCCGATCCTTCCTTGGGCCCTGTCCTGATATGGCTACAGCCATTAGATGTAGCTTTGTCAGAGATTTGATGAGGGCGGACGGCTTGAATGGTGTATCTGTCCTATCAGCGCATGCCTGTACCCTGCCACGTGTCCTTATGTAAGGTGTGGCTGTCAGTACTCGTCTCGGATAACAGCTCGTCACCTCGGCTGTAACCGAGATGCATATCTCGTTTGACGAAGCATATGGCCAAGACGGTGGCCACCAGTGCTGGTCTCGGCAAGTGCTCCAGTGTTCGTGCTGAGGCGCGTATAGCCGAAATGGAACACAAGCTGGCATTATTGCTAGCCTCTACATAACTTGCGCATTAAGAGTTGCCCCACACAATTGCCCCCTAGCTTCCGACTTTTTGGGATCTCGGATTCCTTGGGGTCGGGAGCAATGATTACGAAAAACCGCCAGAGATTTTCGCCTTGACGTCAGCCGCTGACACGTGGTACTTATGCGACTTCTCTTCGCATGTTAGGGGTAATTAATTGCAATAAATGTCACGCCCTAATAATTGTAGGAGATGAATCGTTCATGCCACGTGTCGTCATTGGATTCGTCGCGCTATCACGCAAGGTACACGTGCAACCTTTGAAGCGACATTCTTTCGAATTCCGGAAACGACACCATTACCGGGCGCTCTCCTTTTATAAATAGATGTACCTTCTCCCTCTTCCCCTTTCTTACTTCACATTTTCAAAAGAACATTGCTAAGAACCAGAGCCAAGATTTCTAAAAACTCCAGAGCAGAGCCTCCGTCAACACGCAGTGCATCCACAGCGGTGTCCGCCTTCGTCCTAGGTCCCCTGCGTTAGTAAGTCCTCTGAGTCTTTCGCTCTGTTACTTCCCTTCGGTTTCCTCTCTCCCTTCTTCCTTTTATTAGACATGGGGATATACAACCACTGGCTAGAGAACGCAGGGGCCATAGAGGGGTTTAGGTCAGTATATGCGATACCGGATGACGTCTTCGTCCGACGGGCAGACCCCGTAGATTACATTAGCCACTCCTTCTCCGACGGCTGGATGCCCATTCCGCTAATAGCCGTGATAGAGGGGGGCGTCAGATTTCCTTTAGACCCCTTGCTTAGGGCCTGCCTGAGCACGTGGAATATCAACCCCTGCCAGCTGATGCCCAATGGCTACAAAATCATCATGGGCACAGCTGCGCTCAATAAACACCTCCACATTGACCTCGGCGTCCACGAAATAGAGGACGTTTATGATATTTGCAAGTCCAAGGAAGATACCTATTACCTCTGAGTCAAGCCGAATCGAAAGAGTTTCGTCACGGCGCTCGAGGACTCCTACAAATACGCCGGGGACGACTTTTTGTCCGTCTCGGGCAACTGGGAGTTCGACGCCGAGAAGGTCGGAGCTTACCGAGTCCCACGTCGCCCCGGGGCCGTTCCAAGTATGAGTTCGTTCTTCTATTTTCAATTTTGTCTTTCATTCTCAATTTTCCTGATCTGACGCTTTTCCTGATCACGCAAACGCTCGACAGAGGAAAGCCGGACAGGTCGGCTGGAGAAAGAACGAGGCTTGGCATCAGCGAGTCTCGAGGTGCACTGAGTTTTCCAACAGGGCGGCCTGCGCTCTTCTCGGCTATGAGCCTAGGTACCGACTATGAGCCCATGCTGCATTAAATGCTAGTCATATTGGGCATGATCTTGCTTTGACCTGTTGGCGGCTGAGGTCCCATCGGATCCTTCATTGGGCCCTGTCCTGATATGGCTGCAGCTATTAGATGTGGCTCTGTCAGAGATTTGATGAGGGCAGACGGCTTGGATGGTGTATCTATCCCATCAGCGCGTGTCTGTACCATGTCACGTGTCCTTATGTAAGGCGTGACTGTCAGTACCCGTCTCGGATAGCAGCTCGTCAGGGAGATGCATATCTCGTTTGACGAAGCATATGGCTGAGACGGTGGCCACCAGTGCTGGTCTCGACAAGTGCTCTAGTATTCGTGCCGAGGCCTTATAGTCGAAATGGAACACAAGATGACATTATTGCTAGCCTTTGCATAACTTACGCATTAAGAGTTGCCCCATACAATGAAAGAGCAGGAAAAAACTTTTCTCTATAAAATAATAATCAGTACTTAATTATTAACTGAAGGAAAAATCGTGTTAGCTGTTGCATCTTCCGGAATAGCATCCTTATTGTTACCTAGACGTCGTACAGCTCACTCAAAATTTAAAATCCCGATAAACATTGGCGAGCATTCCATATGTGACATAAAAAAGGGCACACAACTAGCAAAACTCATTGAACGAACACACTTCGATAGTTTGGGATGAAGCTCCAATGACACAGAAACACTGTTTTGAAGCTATACATAAGTCCTTAACATATATTTGAGCACCACATAATAATAGTAGCGTGCAAAAACCATTTGGAGGAAAAACCGTTTTACTAGGCAGAGATTTCAAACAAATACTGCCAGTAGTACCCAACAAGCACTTGGCATACGACCATTAATTCTTGCATAACAAAGTCTCATTTATGGACGAACTATAAAAAATTTTACTCTAACAAATTAAAAACATGAGGCTATCAACCACAACATTGCACAACAGCGAACAACAAAAACTTATCAAATTCTCAAAATTACTACTAGATAGTAGATATTGGCAATGGTGGTACAAGACAAACACGAAAATTGCGCAATGATGAAGAAGATGCCAATTGGATTAAAATTCAGAAAAAATATATTACTACCTCATAATGAAGATCCAATTGCAAATATAACCTCTGCCGTATTCAATAATTTTCTCTTAAATTCATTAAAATTCAGTGGTATCCGAAATCATGAATATTTAACACTAAAAGTTTAACACTCCTATTATGTTATTAAGAAATATCATTCACAGTGAAGGTCTTTGTAATGGCACAAGACTTATCATATATAGCTCAATTAGGTAACCAAATCATCGAAGCAAAAAATGTTTACAGGGAGCCATATTGGTAAAAAAGTATATATTCCTAGAATTATCATGGCAACAATAGAAAATAAACTACCTTTTATGTTAAAAAGGTGACGATTTTCAATTAAATTATGCTATAGTATGACAATTAACAAAAGTCAAGGACAAACTCGATCTTCAGAGAGTAGGAATATATATATATATATATATATATTTACCTGACTCCATTTTTACACATGATCAACTTTATGTTGCACTTTCACGTGTGACTTCTCCAGGTGGATTAAAAATTCTATTACGAAACAACAATGATGAATTCAAAGAATATACCAAAAATATTGTATACCATGAGATTTTTGAAGATTTACATTCAAGTAACGACTCAGAAATAACGAGGATCATACAAGATCAACTAAAAGCTATTTATCTTGCTTTATCATACTAACATATCGTGTGTTAAATCTAGCATATGGAGCAACAAGCAAAGGGTTACCAATTGCTATAACAATTGGCAATAAGTACGCAACAGGAAATCCAAGTTCGAATAGCTCGCATTTGGGATTCAATCAACCCAAAAGCACCAAATCAAGTAATCAGCATTGAACTGCTAATGATTGATAAAATGGTAAGAAATCTATAAATCATAGCATGCATATTACATATTGCTTTTTAACTGTCAATATATACCATAATGCAACAGACAAGTGTCAGATTCAACTAACACAACCAGCTTACACAGCTAAATATGCTTTCTGAATAGGGTGACTCAATTCAGGCTCCGATGACTCATGAAGAGAGTAAAAAATTCAAGAAAATCATTAAAGAAGGGAACATTTACATGATGAGCAATTTTTCAGTACTTCAAAATCAAAAGTTCTACAAAGCATCCTACCACAAATTATTACATCATTCCTATTACAAGGTTCACGAAATTCATAGAGACACTAAACGAGCTTGACATCATCTCCTCTGAAAAACTCAACTTCATTGACTACGACACGACAAAGCAGAGGATACGCAAAGATCTATATCTCACAGGTATGAACAATTAAAGCTCATATATACAAACATGAATGCGACACCTGGACTGATCAAGACCCAATCTCCACTAGCTTCCCTGGCCTTCCATATCCAAAGGATCAAAGGCTCTCGTCCCTCTTCCAAGCAGGAGCATGGGTCATCCCTGGCCACCAGCCAAGTCCTGTCCAACAGCATCTTCTCCATCTTCTCCAGAACCTCTCTCCCAACCTTGCCACAAGAGACTCCCTCTGCTGGCGAGACTCTCCAGATGGCAATCTCTCCCTGAGGAAAGCTTGGCAGGAAACTAGGCGTAGAGGTCAGGTCCTCCCCTGGCCAAACCTGATATGGAATAACATCACTCCGCCCAGAATTAGCTGCTTTGGCTGGAGACTGATGCACAACAAAGTCCCTACAGACTCCTGGATGAAACGTCTGGGCTTCTCCTTAGCATCCAGGTGTATCTCCTGCTGTGAAGCAGAAGACTCAGTTGAGCACCTCTTCTTCTCTTGCAGCACAGCAAAAGCCATATGGTCCTGGCTTCTTCAAGCAGCAGGGGCTTCTCCCTCTACAAGCTTCTCTGCCTCGTCAATCTGGATATCTCTTTCAAAAGATAATGATGCCAAGGGAATAAAAAATATGGTTGTCATCCTCATCACAGTTCTCTACCACCTCTGGAAGGCTAGGAATGAAGCCATCTATGCAAGTCGCAGGCCCTCCTTCTTATCAATTCAAGGCCAAATTCAAGAAGCCTTCTCCTTCTCCATGAGGAAGATGACTACTCCTTTTGTTAGCTCCCAGCTCAGCGCCATGTTCGTCTCCATGAGAATTGCAACAGAAGCCTTACCAGCTGAGCTCTCTCCCAGCTCCTGAAGTCTGGCTATCTCTGTCTCTCTGTTCTTTTGGGTTTTCTGTTAGTTCCTGTAGTTCCTTTTCGTTCTTTTGGGGGTCCTTTTTGACCTCTTCTTTTTGTATTCTTGCTTCTCCCTCCCTCTTCTTTTAAATATATTTACCCATTCAGCAAAAAAAAAAAAAAAAGAATGCGATAAGAAACTAGTAAATCCATGTGTTTGATTGCAGATATGATGGGCTATGTCGTTGGTGTCAGCCACATATATGACACATGCATTAATGATCAATACGTGAAAACTAAGAACATTGAGTTCGAAGATACAAAGTAAGCTTCCTTTTGAACAATATGATATAATAATATTTTCGAATAAGCTAACCATTTATCATTTCAACACTCACTTTCCAAATTGATTTTAAAAAATGCATGTAACTCTATGGGGAAACATGGCAAATTGGCAATAAATTTTCATGAAGATGAAGTCCTTGAAGCTTCGAAAGAGGGCCCAGTGATTGTTGTTTACGCAGGCATGACAGTCAGACCATATAAATGTAAAACACACAACCATTAGTTATAAAGATACATTATTACAAAAAAGTAATCAATCGTAGTTCCATCATTCAACAACTATAAAAAAAATTTCCTACAGGTAAACCATCTTTAACCAGCAATTCAGCAACAAGGATCTATATTAATTATAACACTTTGGAGGTCGACCAATTTTACAAAAGGTACGCAGTACAGGTCTACAAGCAATAGATAATACCATATGTCATTTATTAAATATCATCCCAAATCTCTAATGAAAATGAATTATTATGTAGCATTCAATTCCCAGCACCAATTGAAATCCTCAATCCTCGAATTGCACGGGCTCCTTCGACAAATGAAGAACTTGAACAGAACCGAGTAACAATTGCTGAACTCTTAGGCTTAAGGCAAAGTGAAAATTAGGTATGTATTCACCACTGAACATACTCTGCTTGAAGCAAATATATAATGAGATACACATTGAATTATTGAAAGTTAATAAAGAAATCTCATAATAAATTAAATCTTACATTCTTGCATGATTAGTATATATGCCAGATTCATTTGCAAAGCTACAATCAAAGAAATAAGTCCTACCTAGAGTTGGTACTGTTGGGTTTTTAGTTTCAAAACATTCTAAAGGTGGTTTTTGTAAAAAGTTGTTTTGTCTTTTCTCTTGTTGCTTTATGGGTTGTATAGGCTTATGGAAAACAACACATCCCACATTGCTCAAGTTCAACTTTTGAGGTGGGTTTATATGTGTTTTCATTCCTTTACATTTTAAGAATCTTTGAAGGCTTTTGCCATGGGCCCTATGCGCGCACGCGAGCCAGGCCCAACCCGGGGTGCTGGGTCCGGAAAACGTTTAATCGGGCGTGCGTCCGCGACGCGCATCCTGCGTGTATATCGCGCACAGGGGGGGTGCAAATCCCGGTCGGCTGCCCTTGCTTTAACGTTGTGAAATTAAACTGTTTTAATGTGGATTAAATATGGCCCAACGAACTACTAATCCAATATATTAGGGCCATCTGCGAATTTAGAAAAAATTGTTTTCCTCTTCTTCTTCTTCTCTCTGTTTTTCCCTTCTGAGCATTAACAAAAGGGAGTCTGCTATATTCTGGCCTGAGTTGCGACCAGAGCCTGAAGCGAGAAGGCCGTTGTATCCTGGGGGCAGTTCTGCTGAGAACCTTCGCAACTGGGAATAGAACCCAGGGGGCGGAACTCGTCCTAAAGAGAGCGTCATCAGACGTGCCTCGGTCACAGATCTGCTGCAGTTGCTGATCTACGCTCTTCTTTTTCTGCCTACAAGTCACAGTTGCAGCCTTCTTCAAACGGGTACTTTTGTTCCATTTACATTCTGTTTTACAGAACCATCTGCTCTGTAGCCAGTAGTTTCTACAATTTTAGGACGATCACTCTCTCCTGCTATGGCTACTTCTGCTATCAAGTTCATGCACCAGGACCTAGTTCGGTTGGATAACTTTGATGGATCTAATTTTCGACGTTGGCAACAGAAAGTCTTATTTCTTCTGACATCTTTGAAAATTGCATATGTCCTTACCGAACCATGCCCTGATCGTGAAGAAGGACCAGGTGGCTCTTATGCACGGAAGAAATGGAAAGAAAACGATTACCTGTGCAAGAGCCATATCTTAAACCTTGTAGCAGACAACATCTATAACATGTATTCTGAAGCCCGATCTGCTAAAGACCTCTGGAGAGCTCTTGATAAAAAATATAAAACAGAGGAGTCTGGAGCTAAGAAATATGCAGTTGGTCGCTATCTGAATTTCAAGATGGTAGATGACAAACCCATTCTTCCTCAAGTACATGATTTACAAACTATTGTTAATGAAATTGTTAAAGAAGGGATCCGAATCGATGAACAGTTCCAAGTGGCTACAGTTATTGAAAAACTACCACCCACTTGGAAGGATATACAGAAAACCCTTCGACACAAGAGAAGGGACTATTCTTTGGAGCGCCTTCAGCGCTACTTGAGAATTGAGGAAGAAGCCCGAAATAGTGATCAGAAGGATTTGGCTGAGAATGGTGGCAAAATAAACTTAGCTGAATCTAAATCACAAGGTGATGGTGAAAAGAAAGGGAAATTTGACCAAAATCTGAGCAGGAATAAGCAGTCTAATCCTTCCTTTAAGAGGAAGAATTCGAAGCAAAACCAGAACAAAAAGTTCAGTAATCAAGGCCAGAACAAAAATCAAGGGACTGTCAAGCCACAGGCTAAAGGCAGTTGCTTTGTTTGTGGCAAGCCTGGACACTTTGCAAGAGAATGTCGTCACCGGAAAAAAGGTCCACAACAATATCAAGCAACCAAGCCTCAAGCTAATATTGCTGAAGCCGAACAGTTTGTTGCTGTTATTTCTGAGGTAAATACTGTCAGCACAGCAAAGAGCGAAGGATGGTGGATTGACACTGGTGCAACCAACCATGTCACTTTTGACAGAAATCTGTTCAAGACCTATGAGAAGGTCACGAATGATTGTAAACTCGCTCTGGGAACTACCGTTACTACTCAAGTAATTGGTAAATGGAAGGTTGAAATTCAGTTCACTTCCGGGAAGACAGTAACATTACTGAACGTCTTTCATGCACCAAAATTAAGAAAGAACCTTGTGTCTGGTTATCTTCTGAATAAGGCCGGATTTAAACAAGTTATAAAATCCGACCAATTTGTGATCACCAAGAAAGGTGTATTTGTGGGTAAGGGTTATGCATGTGAGAATATGTTTAAACTGAATATTGTCAATAATAATATTGCATCTTCTTCTGCTTATATTATCGCTTCAGTTGATGAATGGCATGGTAGATTATGTCACATTAATTTCAGAACTATGAGAAATATGAGTAATGATGGATTAATTGATAAATATGATGATAATCATAAGAAATGTATTATATGCTCTCAATCCAAAATTACTCGTAAGCCATTTAAACATGTGGAAAGGGAATCAGCATTACTTCAATTGGTTCATTCTGATATATGTGATCTAAGTAATACTATGACTAGAGGTGGTAAATATTATTTTATTACTTTTATTGATGACTGTTCTAGGTATTCTTATGTATACTTATTAAGAACTAAAGATGAAGCACTATCTAAATTTCAAGTTTATGTGACTGAAGTTGAAAATAAACTGAATAGAAAGGTAGTGACATTCAGAAGTGATAGAGGTGGAGAATACACCTCAAAAGATTTTTTAGACTATTGTGAATCTAAAGGAATTAAGAGAACTTGTACTGCCCCTTATACACCCCAACAAAATGGTATAGCAGAAAGGAAAAATAGGACTTTGATTGAAATGGTTAACTCTATGTTAATAGCATCTGGGAGTCCTAAAAACTTATGGGGTGAAGCACTGTTGACTGCCTGTTACATTTTAAATAGAGTTTTACATTCTAAAACTAATAGAACACCTTTTGAGATCTGGGAAGGGAGAAAGCCTAACCTTAGATACTTTAGAGTTTGGGGGTGTTTAGCACATGTCAGGATAGTAGATCCAAAAAGACCTAAATTAGGACCCCACTCATGGGAGTGTGTTTTCATTGGCTATGCACTAGATAGTGATGCCTACAGATTCATGAAATTAGAAGACCTAAGCCTAGTTGAATCTAGAGATGCAGACTTCTTTGAAGACCGTTTTCCATTTAAAACTAGGTTTACATCAGAACCTTCTTCATTAAAAAGAGTACTAGAAACTCATGAGCAAGAAGAAACTCAACCTAGAAGGAGTAAGAGACAAAGAACAACTACTAGTTTTGGTCCTGACTTTGAAACCTATCTAGTAGAGGAAGATCCATTTACTTTCCGGGAGGCTATGACTGCTCATGATGCTGTCTTTTGGAAGGAGGCATTAGATGATGAAATTAAATCTATTTTAGCCAATAATACCTGGGAATTAACTGACTTACCTTTAGGTACTAAACCTTTAGGGTGCAAGTGGGTTCTCAAGAAAAAACTTAGGCCAGATGGGTCAATAGAGAAATATAAAGCCAGGCTAGTAGCCAAAGGCTTTAGGCAAAAAGAAGGAATTGACTTCTTTGATACTTATTCCCCTGTGTCTAGAATCAGTTCTATTAGACTCTTGATAGCTATTGCTGCTGTTCATAATTTGATTATACATCAGATGGATGTCAAAACTGCTTTTCTAAATGGAGATTTGGAAGAGGAAATTTATATGGATCAACCAGAAGGCTGTGTCATAAAAGGACAAGAACATAAGGTGTGTAAATTAATGAAGTCCTTATATGGACTAAAACAAGCACCTAAACAGTGGCATATGAAATTTGATGAGGTAATTCTATCTTATGGCTTCAAAATAAACGAAGCTGAAAAATGTATTTATTATAAATCTAATGGTTGTTCAACAATTATAATCTGCTTATATGTTGATGATTTACTAATATTTGGCTCTGACATGGAAAGCATCAAAGATATAAAGAGACTTCTCTCTCATAACTTTGATATGAAAGACTTGGGAGAAGCAAATGTAATATTGGGAATTAAAATTATAAGAGATGATTCTGGAATCAAGTTATCCCAATCACATTACATTGAAAAAATATTGAGGAAATATGATCATTTTGATTGTAAACCTGTGTCTACTCCTTTTGATCCTAGTATTAAATTAGTAAAAAATGATGGTCAATGTGTATCTCAACTTGATTATGCCAATGTAATTGGTAGCTTAATGTATGCTATGAATTGTACTCGTCCTGATATAGCTTATGCAGTCAGTAAATTGAGTAGATATACCAGTAACCCTGGTATAGAACATTGGAAAGCTGTATCTAGAGTACTTAAGTATTTAAAGAATACTATAGATTATGCATTGCATTATTCTGGTTATCCACCTGTAGTTGAGTGTTACAGCGACGCTGATTGGAATTCAGACTTAGATGATTCTAAGTCTACAAGTGGATATATTTTCACTTTAGGAGGTGTTGCAGTATCTTGAAAATCAAAGAAACAAACTGCAATTTCTCATTCCACTAAAGATTCAGAATTCCTGGCTCTGGGAGCTGCTGCGCTGGAATCTGAATGGATTAGAAACTTATTATTTGATATTCCCTTGTGGACTAAACCCATTCCTCCTATTATTATTCATTGTGATAACACTGCAGTAATTATTACTGCTAACAATACCACGTATAATGGAAAGTCTAGACAAGTGCGACTACAACATAGCTATGTGAGACAATTACTCAGTGGAGGAGTAATTTCAATTGATTATGTGAGATCAAAGGATAACTTAGCAGATCCTTTGACAAAAGGCCTTGCAAGGGAAAAAATTAAAGAAACAACTAAAGGGATGGGTCTTAAGCCCATAAATCATCAATAGTGGGAACCCAACCTAATGACCGGAGATCCCGAGAATTAGGTTCAATGGGAAAAACAAGCTATCTCGATGATGTGAAGTACTGACATATAGAGTATGGTTACTCTGAACTCATCCCTGTTGTGTTTGACTCATTTGATGGTTGGTACTTAACCTGTAGCGAATTAGGTTGAATTTAATTCTTAATGAGATCTATAGCCTATATGGTGGGGTGCACAGCTGCAGGAGCACTCTTGATAGACTCACCTATATGAGTGTGGAAGTGGGGCCGCTTCCTATGAGAATTTGGGCAGATTCTCTAGAGCACTCATGAAATCCGGGATTAAGCACATGGCCGTAAAGTGCTGACCTCATGACTCCAAGATCAATCTTGACATAATTTTGAACTGATATAAAAAGTTGAAGTTCAAGAACTCTTTCACTTCAATTTTTAAAGGTTTGAAATATGTCATGACGGTAAGGTTCAAGCCTGGTCACCTTACCAGTGAAATGCTCTTTAAATATTTTGAAACAAGGGGGAGATTGTTGGGTTTTTAGTTTCAAAACATTCTAAAGGTGGTTTTTGTAAAAAGTTGTTTTGTCTTTTCTCTTGTTGCTTTATGGGTTGTATAGGCTTATGGAAAGCAACACATCCCACATTGCTCAAGTTCAACTTTTGAGGTGGGTTTATATGTGTTTTCATTCCTTTACATTTTAAGAATCTTTGAAGGCTTTTGCCATGGGCCCTATGCGCGCACGCGAGCCAGGCCCAACCCGAGGTGCTGGGTCCGGAAAACGTTTAACCGGGCGTGCGTCCGCGACGCGCATCCTGCGTGTATATCGCGCGCAGGGGGGGTGCAAATCACGGTCGGCTGGCCTAGAGGGACCCATATATTGATATAGAAATGGCAACCTTTTGCCATTATTTTTAATGATGATTTTAAACCTTGCTTTAATCGCTGTTAACTACTAATCCAATATATATTAGGGCCATCTGCGCATTTTGAAATTTGTTTTCCTCTTCTTCTTCTTCTCTCTGTTTTTCCCTTCTGAGCATTAACAAAAGGGAGTCTGCTATATTCTGGCCTGAGTTGCGACCAGAGCCTGAAGCGAGAAGGCCGTTGTATCCTGGGGGCAGTTCTGCTGAGAACCTTCGCAACTGGGAATAGAACCCAGGGGGCGGAACTCGTCCTAAAGAGAGCGTCATCAGACGTGCCTCGGTCACAGATCTGATGCAGTTGCTGATCTACGCTCTTCTTTTTCCGCCTACAAATCACAGTTGCAGCCTTCTTCACACGGGTACTTTTGTTCCATTTACATTCTATTTTATAGAACCATCTGCTCTGTAGCCAGTAGTTTCTACAGGTACTTCCGAGCTTGCCAACAATGCAAGAAAGGAATAGGCAGCTATATCTTAGCTGAGTTTGGTGTGAGGATTGCAGAATTGAAAACGAAATGCCAATACCTTGGTAAATGATTAATACTCATTACTCCCATATACAATATTACTAAGTCCCCTAATTGTTTAAATGATTTTTTTTTTTTTTTTTACTATCGGAGGGAATTCCCAACCCTTTGGGCTGGACTAATTGTTTAAATGAATTGACTAACTTGATATCACAGGTACAAATTGAACACAATTGTTAAAGATGATACCGAGGAAGCAACATTTGTCATATTTGGCAAGATAGCTGAACAACTCTTCCAAATTCCAGCAACTCAACTTGCAAACCAACCAAGAGCCAATAGACATTCACTCCCGCCGGTTATCACTGTAATCCATGGAACAACTCACATCTTTGAAGTGACCATCTGTTACACTCCAACCCCAGTTAATCAAGATTAACACGGTTTAAACGTGATTAATTAAATTAAGAGTGATTAAAGACTAAAATGGATCAAATTAGTCTTAAAGGAATGAATTAAGTATAATGAACGACTTTGGAAAAGATTGGTTTCATTGAGTTGGATTTAGACTCAAAGTAGTGATATTAAGGGCTTTTTCATAAATACGAAATTATGCGTATTTCATCGAATGAAGTGAAATTTGATACCATCGTGTGTATCTCGATGAGTACAATAACTTTCATAATATACACACTTTCATTTGACTTAACATCAATCGATTAAGTCTTGAATCGACTTAAATTTGAATAAAACATGAATATGGGGTTCATATGCAAAACAGGTGTGATAAGTGTCAAAACCTTATGTTGCATGTAATGAGTCATCCCAGCAACCTTCATTACAGCAACTTTGAGAGCAAACGGTAGCTTAGCTTCTGTTTCTACGTTCTTAGCTATCAAGTGACTGAAGCAATAAGTTATCAAGTGAAGTTGATAAGGAACTTGAGTTCATCTTCTCCATTCCTTCTTCCTCAAGTGGGTTAATTGGGTTACTTGGTTTCTTAGAGATTTGGTGCTTTTGATTTCCAAACTCAAGGAATAAGTGGGTTTATTAGAAGTTGGAGCTTTTGAATCAGCTAGAGATTGACACCAGAGGGTTTAGTGTTGACTTACAGCAAGCAAAGGCAAGTATAAGCATATGTTTCTGATTGTATGTTAATTTCTGATTTTGTGTTCATTTTCTGATTATATGTGAATTGGGTGAGAAATTGTGTAAGGTTGAGTGTTTGAATTGATGTTGCTTGAGGATGAGGATGGATTCACGAATTGAATCAATTGAATGAGAATTATAATGGCTGTATGCTAGAATAGAAGTGATCTTGTATTTATATAGTGTTTTATGAAGGGGACAGGAGGTTCCATTTTGCTGCAGGTGATGGATTGAATGTAAAGAAGGGAAGAAAACTCAGTTTCAGCAGCCTGAAACTGAAATGGGCCAGCCGGATTGGGCCTGCTCGAGTGGGTCGGCCCATTGGGCCAACAATGCCAACTTTGAATGGCCATAATTTTTGACCCAGACGTCCGATTTTTGAGTTCTATATATCGTTAAAAAGCTCTTGAAACGTAGAAACCAATGGTATACACCTCTTAGTGAGCATAAATTGGGAGATGAAGTGGATATGGGGACAAGTATAACAGGTCCTAACTAAAAGTTGTTCTAGTTGAACCAATTATTGGTTTTAGGAATATAAGTGGTCCACAATTAGTCTGAAGACTAATTACAGAGTAGTATCCTTTTCATGAAATAATATCCTTGGATTTAGATCCAAGATGAATTGAGTGTTAACCAAAAGGTTAACCCAAGCCGAATAGTTGTAATTTGATAATAAAAATTAGCTTCTAAAGATAGCCGATAAGACATTACTTGGTTAACCGAAATTAATAGAGTTTCAGAATTAATTTCTGAGTTTTAAGGAAAGAAGCCTATTGCATGTTTCAAGGCTGATATGTCCTTTATACCTCCATGAGTGTGGATTCAGGGAATTTCAAGGTACAACATCCATCTATCTGTAATGTTCATCGAGAATAACACGTACCTTGACCAACTGGGATTCACTTGAATGGATGGTAATAGTCGTTTATGTACTTGTTTAGTGACTTATCTCTGTTAAATGAAATGAAATGATTCCTTTTAAGGCCTGGGTCATGAATGGTGCGCCCTTCCGCCCTGTGCCAAAGAGGACAATGTTAACCAATGTGAAATGAATTGATAATTGATGAGTGAGTCTGGCACTACATAGTGATTTCTATAAGCTCATTGAGCTGATTCTGCTGCAGCAAATTATTTGGGAGTGTTCCGGATCTCCGTGGTGAGATCAATAGTCCCTGGCCCGCGCTCTGATAAGATCCACAATAAGTGAATCCTTCCGTATCGAAGAGAGAATCCTCTCCTTTGAGGGAGATGGAAATGGAATTGAATTGAAATTGAAATGCTATTGTAGTTTGCCAAATAAAAAGATTCTAATTGAATATGAAATGAAATGAAGGAAATGTACCGTTAGCATGTTAAATCATGAAATTGTTTATACATTGCTGAATTGTGAAAATTCATAGTGTTATTGATGGCATTACAGGCACAGCTGCCATTGCCGGTCCTTCTCAGACCACAACGCAACCGGAGACGTCCGGTACGGTTTCTTCAGGAGGACTAGTTGAATGGAAATAAACTTTGAATTGATATGAGATGAAACGTTTCACAATTTTGATTCCTTGCATTGTAATTAAATATGCAAGTGATGGAGTTGTAAATAGTGTAAAAGAACTTTTGGTTTGTACATGAGCAATGTATAAGTTTGTTATTCCGCATAATATATGTAATTGATATCCCTTGTGAATTTTAATGTGTTGAGATTCACGGAAATAAGTATGCGACACGACTCGGTGTTAACTCGGATTAGTCCTAATCTCGAGTTCGGGTCGTGTCACCATCAACAACCCAAACGATAAGCAGATTGCCCAGCAAACAACCAAGAATAGCTTAAAGGTAGAGCGAATCTTCAAAGTTACACTACCTGACTAGACATCGAAGATAATGCTGTCATTGAAGCTGCTCAGGAACACTCAGAGAGCTACAAAAAGAGGTAATAAATATGAACTAAAATACTCAACTTCTAATAGCAAATAAAAAAAAGACAAAACTTAACCATTGCTCACATGATCCTCTCACATGCGCCCTATGCATCAAAATTGAAGAGCCAACAAAAAGGAAAACAAGGCAAGAACCAACATCTGGAAAGTAACGAGTCAGGAAAAGGGAAGGGCATCATGGGTGCAACAACTACATGTCAATCTAAAGAACCTATGTATGCTATATAAACTAATTGTAAAATAATAACAAATGGACAACTGCTGACATAATATATCATGGCTGCAGCATAGCACAGCAACTAACTAGTTATATATAAGTATAGATATTTTACCATGGACAATAATGCTTTATCATCCACGCATTAATCACAGGCTATCAATTTCAGAATTTATGGTCGTGTCACTTGCATCACCTCCAATACCAAGCAATTTCCTTACTTCCATGAACCTGAAGAGTGAACAAAAAACGCAGCTATTAAAGGTGGAGGTGGCATGGTATTGGCAGGCTATTAATGAAGGCTTCAGCTTACTCAAGATAGCGCAGCTCTTCCAAAAAGACTATGATATGGCGTTCAATACTCAGAGCAACAATCAAGGTGGTGGCGGTGATGGTGAAGGTGGTGAGGTGGAGGTGGAGGTCAGGAGGTGGAGTCGAAGGTGGAAAGAGAGATGAGAGAGAGCTGCGTTATGGGAGGAGAGAGAGAGAGCGTGCATGTTTTTTTTTCTTCCTTTTATGAGAGGAGTAGATTTGATATTTATGATGGCTTTTTTGGTAACTACAAGAAAATGTAGTATTTGAATGAAAACATGTTTTTTAGATGGGACTTAGATGTCCAATTTTTTTGCTTAAGAGGTATTGACTTGTCATTTTCCCCTCAAATTTTTCCTACAAAGTCCAAGCTTAGGCCTGTTTCTTTACCCTCCGTTTGGAAAGGGAGGATGATTGGGGGGGGTTTGTTTTATAGGGTGTTTGGGGAGGGGGGGAGGGGGGGAGGGAAAATGAGGGGGGTGGGGGGGAGGAGAAAATGGGTGAAAAAATCCCCTCCCCCAAAACAGGGGGGGAAATTTTTGTGGGGGGGGGGGGGGGATGAAAATTTACAAAACTGCCCTTGTCTATAAAATATAATTTTGAAGTTTTTATAAAAGTAAGGACAAAATAGTAATTTCTTCTCTATTTCAAAAACAAACAAAATCCTACTTTTTCACTTTTCTTCTCCCTACCTTTTGACTTTTCAAACAAGAGGAGGGAAAATTAATTTTCCCTCTCCTCCCCCCCCCCTTCAATTTCCTTCCCCCTCAAATTTTCCCTCCCCTCCCCTCCCCACTTCCCAAATATAGGGTTAGTGAAATTCTTGCTAGGAATTCACCATGTCCAGGAGTTCTTGGACATGATGTGACAGGTTGTCCCCTAGAATTTCTGAATTTCATGTTTCTTTAGTAGTATTTTTGGATTCCAACCAAATGGAAAGTCTCTTTTAACCTTTGAGAATCCAGGAATTCCACTCCCTATTCATTTTGGTTGAATTCCTAGATGCTCAAGTCCAAAAAGGCATTCGAAAATTCCACTATATTTGAAAATTCAGGAATTTTTCAGACAGAAATTCCTAAAATTCCAGTAAAGAAACATGCCCTTAAACTTAATATAGGCCAGTACCTCGTGAGTACTTTTAATAGGTCTCTAGCTCTCCCTATATAAACTCTTTTCCTTTTAAGTACTCCTCAATATGACAATTACATGGTTATCATTTATTTCTCTTTTACTACTAAACAGCTCATTCCACATTGTTTCAATCATCAAAATATATATCTCAACAAGACGATTTTAATGACGTTGTTTGTACGAAAAATACAATCGTACGAATCCGTAAAAGAGTTTTGGAAAAAAAAAAGAAAAAAAACCTTATACCTACCTGTACTTTGGCCTTTTTGCAGAGTGCACCCAATACTTTGGTATTTTGGACTAAACCTACCTGTAGTTTTAGTTGACATGCAAATACAAACGCCCGTGACGGAATCAATAAAATGGCAAATTTACCTCTCCATATATCAGTTTTACTCTTCACGATTTTTGCTCATTTCCCCCTCTTTCACTTGCAGTTAGGGTTCCTAGCGATTTTGGGCGAAATTGCCCTTCCTTCCTTGCGATCGACAGATCCCTCAAGATTGTGGATAGATCCAGGCGTGAAAGACCATCAGCGGTTTCATTTCAGGCTCTTTCTTCAGGAATGGCTTGATCCACTAGAAGATTCTCCAGTTCAACTCATTTAATCATCTTGGAGGATGCCTTTTCTCTGCAACTGGCCTGGCACCCAAAATTCGAGACATGGTTTTGAAATCCTCTGATCTTAGGATCTGGATCTGTTCCAAAACCTTCAAAACTGATCCGAAAACTCTTGAGTCTGGTTTTGGAACACTGGTTTGGAGTCCCCTGTTACTACATTTGATTTGTGGACTGGTCGGCAAACCGGACATCTCATATGTATGTGATTTCCTTCTCATGAGTTGTTTCACTGGATCTTTGAAGGTTTGGGAATCATTGAAGTTAATGAACTGGAACTACGAATTGGGTGACTGAAAAATAAATTAAATAAACTTACCCCCAATGAATTGGTGAGCTATGACTTATGTCGATATTAACTACAACCCAAATACAGATTAACCAATCTGTGAAACTAGATAATATGTGTTGAACACCTGGATGGACAATAG
The DNA here is from genome assembly GCA_038049695.1 of Cinnamomum chago. Taxonomy (NCBI): domain Eukaryota; kingdom Viridiplantae; phylum Streptophyta; class Magnoliopsida; order Laurales; family Lauraceae; genus Cinnamomum; species Cinnamomum chago. The sequence goes on from CP142452.1 coordinate 79,065,828, forward strand.
ACTGTAAGCCCAATAAATGAAACAAGCCCCACCATTGAACAGATGAAACATTGCCGACTGAAACTGTACCATTATCATCATCTACGCCCCCATCATATCAATCTTGAGCTGGCTTTGAGAGCTTACTATTAAACAATCCATTGTTCACACCCTAGCCAATCCACAGTGGAGCTCATCAGATGAATGATCTGGAGCAGTGAAAGGTGGATATTCACCATTCTAGGCTGGTTCAGGGGCAAATAGGTCTTTTTGAGTGAATATTTTGGCGCCAGTATGCACCAAACACATTTTATACAACCTACACCGTTAATACTAACAGAATCCGTCCATTTTGCATGTCAACTGAAACTACAGATATGTTTAGTCCAAAATACCAAAGTCTATGGTGCACTTTGCAAAAAAGGCCAAAGTACAGGTAGGTATAATGCTTTTTTCTATAAAAAAAAAACTTTTGAAAGTGACGTCTAATAGCGATGTCACATCCAAATTCCTTAAAAATTGAAAGCAATGTAATGATTCGATTTTTTATTAAAATTTTTTATTTGATTTTAAAAACACTTATTCTGATCCAAACTTACTCTGATCAAAACAATAACATTATTTGAGGCTTTATTTATATATCTTAATTATTTTTATTTTAATAAAAAAAAGTAACATAAAAACAATAACATTAAAGACTTTTATTCTGATCAAAACAGTAACATAATAAACAATAATATTATTTATTTATTTATTTTAAAGACTCATACCCGGTTTCATAAAAAAAAAAAAAAAAGACTTATACTCTGATCAAAATAGTAACATAAGAAACAGTAATATTTTAATTTATTTTAAAAACCCCAACTCTAATCCAAACAGTAATAATATTTTGCTTATTTTAAATTCTCCTACTCGAATCAAAACAGTAACATAAAAAACAATAATATAAGAAACAATAACATTATTTATTTATTTTAAAGACTTTACTCTAATCAAAACAGTAATATAAGAAAGAGTAACATAAGAAACATTAACATGAAAACACTTTAGAGACCAAAACAGTAATACGAAGAACACTTAGAGCTTGAAACAGTAACATGAAAAACAAACGACTTCGAAATTAACATATTCAATATGCCTGTCTATAGAAAGATCTCAGCGAGACGAGTTCAATGGTGGTGTTCGTACAAATATATATATATATATATGATGGCTGCTCCCCTACACTGCAACCCTCCTTAATATCAGCTGCATGCATGTGAACCATGCCTTCACATGCCCTACACTGCTCCCCTCACATGCCTGCAGCTGATATTAAAAAAAAAGTGGTAAAATTGGTATGATAAATTTTTAAAAAAAAATATTTGAAATATATATATATATGAGGGCTGCTCCCCTACACTGCGGCCCTCCTTACTATCAGCTGCAGGCATGTGAGGGGAGCCGTGTAGGGCATGTGAAGGCATGGTTCATATGTTTGCAGCTGATATTAAGGAGGGGTGCAGTGTAGGGGAGAAATCATCATCATATATATATATATATGGGGGAAAGTTTCAAGTGCATCTATCCCTCACCATAGGGTGAGAGACACTTCCCATTTTTGCACATGAAGACAAGGATGTGTACCTCACCCTATGTCCTTAAAAAGTAACTTTTGTACTTGAAAATGCCTAATTATGAAAGTGTCCCTCACCCTATGGTGAGGGATGGATGCACTTGAAACCTCCCGGGCAAAAATGGGAAGTGTCTCTCACCCTATAGCGAGGGATAGATGCACTTGAAACTTTCTCATATATATATATATATATATATATATATATATATGAGGGAGGCTAGAGACCAAAAAATACTACAAAAGATACTGAAACAATATATATATGAGGGAGGCTAGAGACCAAAAAATACTACAAAAGATACTGAAACACAATTGTCACATCTTATTATATTGTGAAGCCCAGCCCAACAAAAAAGTAGCTACGTATGCTACAGATCAGACCAAATTAAGGAGCAATTTTGTTGAAGTTTTGTGTCTCACTGCTGTGACTGCCACGACACCGTTTATATAGTCTCTTGTTTAATTGAAGTTGCTACCTGCCATTGTTTTTTCCCAAGCTTCAATCTGGTATCCATGGGTTATATTATGTTCATTTGGAAGGATGTGTGTTGAAGGATATTGATTTAAGTATGAGTTGTGTAACTGAGATTGAATGTGGAAGGATTTGGTATCTTGTTAATGGATTGTTTGTAAGTTGGGGTAGGGGTTGGAGTATTTGTTCGTTTCTTGGAAGCCTAGTTCGTGATCGTGATCTATTGTTGCACTCCTGGTTGATTTGTTGCAGTTCCTTCATATTATGTTAATGACACACAAAGTGTTTGTTAAAAAGTTTTACTGAGTCTGTGCTTGCATCATATCTCATACTTTTAAACATTTTTTTAAATGTTTCTTCTTTGTCTCATAGTTTCACTTCTGATAAACACAGGATATGTGTTGTATATTATATTGTATTCGGCATCACCTATTACAAGACAAAAAGCTATTGGTCTTCGTCTTTGTTTACTTTACCTTTGCTTTCCATATCAACAGAAACTTTCTTTGTTACTTTATTCTCCTTTCAATGGAGGGGACAAGTTAAGACTAGTTTTCTTTCTCCCAATGCCTATTCTAATATACTACTTTTGTTTGTGTTCAAAAGCAATACAAATAATTAACATTTTTTCTGCTAAGAAAATAATAATTAACATTTTTTTTATGAATGTGATAAGATTATTAATATTTGAGAAACAGATGAATATATATATATATATATATTTATATTGGAATGTGTTTTTTTTTTATATTGGAAGCTATAAAAGGAAATATCATGTCTACCCATGAAAATAGAGTCCTACTACATGGACCGAATGGGGAGACCGGATTCTGGCTCAGGGGGGATTGGGCCAGAATCCGGTCTCCCCATTCGGTCCATGTGGACTTCCTCATGAAAATATACTCCCCTTATTCCTGTTCTTTCTCCAGATGCCTTTATGAGGCCACTTACAGGGAATGCCTTTATGCCTCTATGAGGCCACCTTTCATTGTTCATGGGATGTCCCCATATGCCTTTTGTCACAATTGGAAAGCTCCCTAAATGGATTAGGAGGCCACCTCTATTTTATTTCAGTACATTAAATGAGTATAAAAATAATAATATAAATATTTTTACTTGTTGAATTTTGTTTTTATCACATAGATATAAAAAAATACTTTTTTATTATTAAAATTTCTTTCAACTATTCATATTTGATACTTGATGAATTTTATTATTTTTTTACGAAAAAATGTATCATTAAATTTTACACGTTGAATACTCCATGAAAAGGTTTAAAAACTATACGAGGTTGTATAGTTACCTGATTCGCAGTTCGACCAATTCGGATTCGAATTCGCAATTCGCAATTCGATAGTTACCCAAATTCGAAAATTCGATGGGGTAGGCTGAGTTAATTCGGTTTTCAATTCGCTTGATTCGCAGTTCTAGTTCGATGAATTCGCCAAGTTAATTCGAATATATAATTTGATATAGTTTGATATAATTCGTATGTCCATTCAATATATGCATAAAAAAAAATTTAGTCATTTGATGCTTTAATAAGTATGAGAAAATTAATGATTAAAAGCATTAAATCAATAAACTATGAGAAAATAAATGTTTAAAAACATTCCATAACCTTTTTCTTTTATTAATCAATAAACTTCAATCATTTAACTATCCATATAAAATAAATTAAATCCTAAACACCAAATAAAAATGATAAAAAATATCAAATACCAAAACATAAATAAAAAGTAAGGTATAAAATAAAAATTCATCAGAAATAGGAGTATGAAATAAAAGTCTTCATTTCCAATGCTTTTTCCCTTTGTCATGAGAAGATGGCAAACTGCATCCGTATGATGAAATACTTCTTTGTCTACTAGGTGGACGTGATTGTAAAGAGGATTGGGTGACTGCAACATTTGTTGTACCACTTGGTTGGGACTCCACTCTACTGTCATTACGATTTTGAAGTTAAGGCTCATCATCATTGTCTAGTGCTTTCCACCTTAGGTCTTCTAAATGTGTACTTGAATCTTCAATAACATCTGGCTCAGGATCAATGTCCCATTTTCTAAATGGTCCTTCATTATATCCCTCCTTCATGCGTGATAAAAGGCGAAGATTTGAATGAATAAAGACAAGTTTATCTGCACGTTTTGCGTTAAGCCTGTTTCTTTTGACATTGTGGATAAATGAATATGTACTCCAATTCCTCTCTGCAGACGATGAGCTTACGGGTTGTGCAAGAACTTTTATAGTTATCTCCGCTAGCTCTGGCGTCTCTGATCCATATGTTGACCACCATTTTATTGGTGACATAGTGACTGCATCCACCTTTGCTGCAGGAAGCCCAAAAATGCCATCTTTAGAATGAAATATGGCTTATTGAGCCCTCAATTTAGCCTCAGCTTCAGTGTCCTAATGAAAAAACAAATTGCAAAATATTGAATGTGTTAGGTACATATTAAAAACATAATAAATGAAATATCTATAAAAATTTAAATTGAAGATGCTTACGTTAGTTAGTCTTTCAAAGGCTTCCATCACTCCCGTTATGACCTCCTTATCTTGATTTGGGGGCTATCTTTTCTCACCACCATGTGCTAATTTAGTAAGATATGATGAATCATAAAACCGAGGTGTGAGTGCAAATCCAAGACAATGTAATGGGCTATGCATCATTTTCCACCTTTTTATTACAATATTTTCCATCATCTCATAAATCTCCTTAAAATTTGCACAACCATTGAGACTATCTTTTATTTCACTAAGCATATTGTCCATTCCTTCATATACCTCCTCCATCAATGGTCCATCTTGATCACAAAATTTAATCATTTTGAAAATGGGTTTGGTAATTTTTACCATTTGCCTCACATTTGTCCAAAAAGTATCATCATCATCGGTCACCCATTGCTTTATGTTTTCTGCTATCTCTTGCATTTTTTCATCGCCATGTTTTGCCCATTCTTTCCAGTCATCAAGAACAACGGTAGATTTAAGGGCCTGTCTCACATCTAAGAGTCACTTTATCATTACATAATATGAAGCAAATCGAGTCTTTGCAACTTTTAGAAGTTCTAATCGAGAATGGCTTCTAAATATTGCCAATGCATGTGTATGATTGATAATATATGTCACAATTGTCTAGCACATGGTGTAATATTCTTCATATGATGGCCAATGCTTTTACAAATCTTTAAAGATCAAATTAATTGTGTGACAGGCGCAAGGAGACCAAAATATATGACTATAAATCTTTTCGACTTCCTTACCTGCCAACTTGCAATTGACTGCATTGTCTGTGATTATTTGAACAATATTAGATGGACCTACCTCCTCAATTGCATCTATCAATAAGGATTTTATATAAGATCCAGTCTTTTCAACACCAGAGCACTCTACCGCATACAAAAACATCGCCCCATCCTTATTTGCTGCAAGCACATTAATCAGTGGCTGATTCTTTACGTTGGTCCATCCATTAGAGATGATAGACACACCATGCATATGCCATGTATCTTTAATTATTGCAATTTCATTCTCTACTTTTCTTTTCTCCTCATCTAACAAAGATGTTCTAGCCTTTTCAAATGAAGGCGCTTTATATCCTTCAGGGCAAATGAAGGCGCTTTATTTACAGCTGAAATCATTTCATGAAAAAATGGGGACCGCAATATATTGAAGGGCACTCCACAAGCACATAACCATCTCACTATTGTACTGTTAACAAAATCTCTTTCTACCTTTTTAAAGGACTCCATAATTTGGTTCTTTTGCTTAACTTGTTGTAGCAGGAGAAGTGTTGAGTGCTTTAACTGTGAATGAACTCCGGATTTCTCCTCTTTCTTTACCCTATCAATAATTTCTTGTAATAATTGAGGACCTTTAGGTTGCTTAAGCAATGCTTGACATTGGGTAATATCTGATTTTTTATTTGGCCCTGGCCCAAAAAAGTGTTGGTGAATTCTTGTGTAGGAACTTTTGAACTCACGCTTACAAAGTGGACAAAGCCATAATTTACCAGTTTTCGCATCCCCCAATATCTTCACTTCATCCCATAGGGACTTTCCTTTAAAAAGACTTTCTTTTCCTGAAGGAATATTATTTTGATTATCATCGATATCTTCATCACTCTTCTCATCGATGTCGTGTTCGACTTCTTCATCAATAGAAATGACATAATCATCTTCTTGTTGCTTTCTTTTTCTTTGTCCACTAAACAGTAGGCTTCATAAATTTCAAGATATTAAGAATAATGTAATTTTAATACATAATCAATATTGCAATTCTATCTCTAGTTATTTCTAAGTCATAATTGAGCCCTTCCAAACTGCATTCTAATGAAAAATATTTTCAAATCTCCTATTTTTTCATTGTTATGATTTTTTAATTTTTTCTATTGGGCCTAACATTGAGCCTGCTATTAAAATTTTGATGGCTCGTAAATATTTATAAGTTTCTTTTTGTTGACAACGGTATAAATTTAAACTCACTCTAATAAGAAATGGTCACACCATCAGATTCATTGAGTAGAGATAAATGATCTTTCTCTAATATATATTTTATTCAAATGTTATATAATTAATATATCTTATTATTTTTTATTTTTTAAAAAATGACTAAATCCATAAAAAACGGAAGGGGAGAGAAAAGAGCCTCCTCTTCCTTTTTTACTATTTTACTTCTCCCTTATTATCTAAAATTGTGAATTTTCTCAATGTATTAATCTAAAATTTCAAATTTTCTCAATGTCTTATACAATACTTGTGCTACTTAAAGTGGGGCACATATATAAAAAATATAAAGTAGTCAGGATCAACCGTTGATTTATTTAATATAACTAAGTGAATTCTGCTATAATATTTTATTCATAAATCTGGTGAGTATTTAATCTTACTGTTTATTTAATTTATTTTAGAGTGGAACTTGATTAATCTTGAGAGTAAGCTATTTACATCGGTTAGGATTTCCCATTGGCCCACTTACAAATTCTTAGATAAGTCTAAAGGTAAACAATAAAAACATAAAAAAAAAGATAGGATAGACAGGCTTTTAAATCTATCCCATAATATAAAAGCAACAGATTTGGTCGACTCAGATCCCTTATACACGTGCCCATACATGTGCGACATTGTGATGCTTATCTTCTCCCAGCCACCATAAAGCAGCACCTTGTTTCTCTACGCTGGACAGAAATCGCTCTTCACACTCCCTTTCCCAGACCCTTGCCTCCTTTCCCTCTTCCAGACATCTCTCTCTCTCTTTTTCTCTGCCTTTGTTGTGAGAAAATGATGAAATGGGGGTTCCTTGATTTCTAGGTTTCTATTGTGATTATATCTTATCATAGATATAAAGGAGTGGATTTGTGTTGTGGGTCGTTGGATGGAGGAGTGATCTGTGTGAGGGGGGTTTCCCGGACCCTTGCCTCCTTTCCCTCTTCCAGACATCTCTCTCTCTCTCTCTCATATATATAAAGGAGTGGATTTCTGTTGTGGGTCGTTGGATGGAGGAGTGATCCGTGTGGGGGATTGGTTTTGTTTTGGACCGTTGGATTTGGTTTTGCTGTGTTTCGATTGGTTTAGAGGAGACTTGGCGGATTCAAGGGGACTTTGAAAAATCAAACAGAAGGGCTGAGTGAGTCAGAGTGAGTCTGAATGGAAGTTTATCTGCTCCCTCTCTCATCTCTTGCAAAATAAAATTGAAGCTCTTCACTGGATTAGGTTAGTGGTTGTGTTTTTGACATGCATTTGGTTATTGATTTTCTGTGATGCATTTTGTAGATGTTTGATGTTCTTCCATTCATGTGAAGAAAATACCCTCCTCTGCTTTCTATATAAAAGTCTATAAATTGAAGTTGAGAGAATGGGTATTTTGTTTATGTTTTCTTTCCAACAAAGATGCCTAGGGTAAAAAATAATTCAATTTATGATCTCCCCCTTCTGCCTAAGATATCAGCAGTTGGAAATTAAAAGAGACCTTCGTATAGCCTTCCTAGATCTGTTCCATGTCATTGCAACAAAACTATCCCTCCACTCTTGTGCTATTCCTGAATGGTTCCATCCTTTCAGTCTCTCACCATTAACCCCCACAAGAAAAGTCAGTTCTCTTCCCACGTCCATATACATAAAACCACCCTCTTTTCACAAGTCAATTTCCTTTGCAGTCCACAAGAAAACGTCTTATTCCATTTACAATAATTAAATGTCAGTTGAACCTACCAAAGTCTGATTAGAAGTAACATCATTTTGATTAGGCCTTTTTCTAAAGGTATCATTTTGATCATCTTGAGTAATTCATCTCCCACAGTATAAAGCCACTTCTCCAGATATTTTCTCACTCAACAGGTTCAGGATTATCAACAATCCCCAAAATAAAATCCACTTTCATTTTTCCAATATAGAAGATGAAGGTGGCTTAAAGCAATTCTTCCTCACACCTCCGATCTCAATTCTCTTAAATAAGTCAGAAATATGACAAATTTTCTATAATTTAATGGCGAAGCTCTTCAGGTTGACCCCAAATAGATGAGATAGGGCTAAGATGATGATATCTCTTATTGCAATCTCCCCACTTCTCAGTGATTCGAACCAAAATTTCCTGATCCAATTATCTCTTCTAAGGGCTTGATATCAAGCCAGCACTAAGCAGTCTCCTATCTTCCTTGATCCTGCCTCCTTTTGATGGTTCCATCAACCCCTATCCTGTGCACAAGCTCCATAAGAAAATGAAACTCACCATAGGAGGCCGAACAAAGGGATGACTTACATCAACTGAATTTCACTGTAGCATCATCAGTTATCTCTTTTGGCAATCAGTTTCTGATATTCATAGGTCTCATGCTCATTGGGTCTTTGTGCCTTACAATCATTTAACTGGCAGAGTCATCTATGCAGACAATGATACCTGGATAGTTTAAAGTGGTCCATGGATCCATTTTGTAGTGTCTAATACCTCATTCTTCTGTAAAGTCTGTGTCCTTACCATATCCATGACATGTCCATGCTGAATCTGGGCAGTCTACAGAGTCACATTAACTCATAGGTGATGCCTTCGTACACCAACACCATAACAGAATCAAACATTATTTCATCTAGCAATCTCATGCATTAAAAATGTGAATGAATTACGCAGACACTGCTGATTCTTTCGGTCACTACTACAATGGTAGACAGTCTCCACTGCCATTCTTCATTTTGCCTTTCTTAGAGTCATACTTGTCCTCTTCTCACCAGTAATCCCCACATGAACACAAGCCACCATCAAAATGGTGAAACTGATTAGAATCTCATGCATTAAAAAAATGTGAATAAATAAGGTGGACACTTTTGAATCTTTTGGTCACAGCAGAAATGTGTAGATCGAAAGTGCATTACGTGGACGCCAAGGAAAGGAATCATGATTCATGATACTATGCTTGGGCATTGTACTTAGAGACTTTTGAATCCATACTTATTAATAATGTTGGTTGAAAGGTGGAGAGTAGAGCATGATGAAGTGACCAATCTCAGCGTGCTATAGCTACTAGGCAAAAAAGAAAAAAAAATCACCCATACTTCTCTATGTAGGATTGCATTCTCCCCCAACCCTTTATTCAAACCTATTTGGCGTTTCTTTTTTTTTCAATTTTTTGGGGTCTTTGTGATACTGATGAAAGGAAAGAGATGTTGTGTTTCTTCAATTTCATCACTCTCTTTTGATCTTTCCATGGCAATGAAAGGGTTCTTTACAATTTGAGTTTTTAATTTGACTATGATGACTGAAAGCCCCCTTTTAAACAATATATGAATTGGGTTGAGTCAATTGATTGATTGGCTAAGTTGAGCATGAAGTGTTTCATTAAAGGTCTAATTGAAATTGAATCTTAATGTCATGATTAATTTAAAGGTTCTACCCCTCTTAAAGTGTAGTACCTTCTCTGTTACTATGTTTAGTGTTAGGATGCTTAAATGAGCAAAAAAAAAAAAAAATCATTGTCTTTACCTAAAAAAAATAAAATTCAGATTACTAAAGTGCTTAAATTGTTTTGTATATAAGGAATCAGGTCAAATCACTTGAGATATGCTATATATATTTTTATTTTTATTTTTTTCCTTTGATTTGCTTCTAAAGTGTAACAACACCAAAACTATATTTGATTTCTTAATTGAAAGGGAATATGTTCAGTTGAGTTCTATTACTGCCTTGCAAAGAACAAGTTTCACTCACTTCCTCCAAGAAAAAAAAATATTATAATCCAGTCTATATTAAAATATTCTGTCTTTAAATAGAGAAAAAATAAGATTAAAAATATAAATTTTTGCAGTTCTTTTTTTGTTAATGCATCTCAGTTTCTACCAAAAAACTTGGGCTTATGATTCTCTTTGTGATTATTTTTTATTTTTTATTTTTTGATGGTATTCTTCAATTCAGTTTGTTCTTTTCTAACTAACAGTTTGATTGTAGTTTTTTATATTAAGTGCTATATTATAGTCAAATGCTTGTCATTCCTTTTCTTTTATGCTCTTCTTTTGATAAGCTCAAAATGTGATTTCCATATCTTTGGATTTAGTTTTCTTCCTTTTTCTTTCAATAGTGGTCTTGTAAATTTTATCCATATTACTTGACGTAAGATTCAATTGACTCCATTACCATGTTTTCTATGGGTTTTGTTGGTCTAGCATTATCTCCTCAACCCTACTATAGCCTTTTGAGATGTGGTAGAAGAGCTCATTTAGACTTTCTATGTACATGCCCAAATTGTTTGTAGTAGGGTAGAGCATTTGATCTTATTATTCTATTATTTGTCCAATCCATGGTGTTTCCTTGTAGTTTAACTCTTCAATGCCGTAAATCCCTTAAATTTCTTGTTCAGGCAGCTTGATTGATGGATGTTGTAACTTTTATTGTTGTTAAGGCATGCTCTGATCCTTTCCATGTATACATCTGACAAAGGAAAAGTCTAATTGAATCTAAAGAAGTGAAAATCTAATTGAGTCAAGGTAAGGAATCAAGTATGTTAGATCTTATTTGCTTTTCGTTTGCTTTTAATTGGCATTTGTTTACTTTTTATTTTATTTTTATGTTAGGACTTATCCATCCTTTCTTGAATAAATCATGAAAACTCCAATCCTTTTTACTCCCAAATATTGTGTTTTACATTGCTTCAGAGCCTAAAGAGGCTTCTTCTTTCCACATCAGCACATGAGCCATGGGTCAAAATTAGAAAAAAATTGAAATACATACAAGCTCTCTTTTACCCCCTTTCTTTGTTGGGACCTTTCATAAACCTCCCTAATCAAATCTTGAATATTTGCTTTTGAGTTTGAGAGGTGAACAACTGTCAGCCACTTTATAATTTTCAACAATTTCCTAACTCATTTGCAAACCTTTAACTGTTTGCAAACTTGTCATGATTTTGGAAACATCCACCCCAATTCATCAAGTTGTTGTTCTGCATTAACTGTAAATTTTATTTTTGAACTTACAACATACCTTTCATTGCTTATACTTTTTGAATATTTTTAATACAAATATTTTAAAGTCAATGATGAATATGATATTCTATACGCACACATATTTTTAATGATGTAAGCCAAATCCTATCCCACCCCTACTACACTCATACTCTCTCACCTTTTCTAATGATTTGCAAAATCTTATGCATATTCATTAATTTCTTATTCTAATCAAACAAGCTATCTTCTTATTAAGTACCATTGGAATAAAATATAACGATTTGCAATAATCTAGATGGATTCATCATTTCACTAGCTGAAATTTACAATAGGTTCCTTGAATAGTAGAGTTCAACTCTCTTACTTGAAGATAAGTTTTCTTCTATTTTTAATATCCTCCTGTCATTACAGATGTTCTCATGTTCTCATGTTATTATTTCTTCCAAAAATATGGCTCCTTCATTTAGGATTCTGCTTATTTTTCTCAATTTCTTCAATCTTAGTTTTCTTTGAAGGAAAGCTTACCTTCCATTTAATTTAGCATTTGTTGGAACATATGTACATTTTTGTAGTAAATTTAAATAATTAATGGTTCTTTTATTACTGCATTTGATGCTACTTTTTTATGGATTCCTTGCTCTCTTGTTCTTTTCTTTTAAATTGCTAATGTTGTCCACCTATATGAAAATGGACTTCTGGTATCATTTTTCTTTATCTAAAATGGGAATCATGTTAATTTTTTATTAATTTATATGAACTTACTTGATTTATGTTGTCTGCTTTACCATCATAGACTTTAAGATAATTTACATTTTGAAAGACATTTTACACAGTGTTAAAAGGTTAAATTCATACTACATAAATATAGTATCAAACGTAAGAACTGAGCATAACTCAAATATAGTATCAAACCTAAAAAGTGACTGACTTGTTCTTTTCTATAAAAGATAACTGCAAAAAGCGTAATCAGAGGCAACACAACTTGGTACACCAAGTTGTCTATTGAACAAAAAGAAAGAATCAACATGGAAAAGAGGGAAGCAAATAAAAGGACACAAATATTACAAAGTGAAACATTAGAACCTGCTCCAAAGAAGAAAAGATATGCTTCTAAAACTGCAAATCCCACAAAAGCAACATCAAACTTAGGTTTGCTCTAAATTTTATAATACATTTATGTTTATAATTAGAATGAATAATAGTATTTGTAATTACTAACTCCAATATTTTTGCAAATATAAAGCATGCAACACTGCAAAAGCGACTACAAAGAAGACAATGGTACGCCTCATTGCCAAAAGAAAAAAAAGACGCACTTCTTCTACGAAAAAGGGAGGCTTATGCTAGAAAAAAGTTACTAAAAGGACAATCTTCTAGAAATCTTACTTCATCATTTAATACAAGTCAACAAACAGGTATATACTCTTATGTGTAATATTAAAACTGTTTCAAAAATATAAGAAATTTTTTTCTAATTAAATATTTATCTTTTGCAACGAACAGAAGGCACTAATACACCGCTGGGTATCGGTCTCAATGATATTCCCGCAAATATTATAGCCCAAATGGAAAAAAGAGTATACCATACTTATGAGATTGGTAAGTTCTATATTAAAAAATTAATAAATATGTTCATCTGATCTAATATATTTTTATATTACAAACTTCTAAACATTATATATATCTTCTACCAGGGTCAACATCGAGACAACCCGCTGAATCTGATGAAGATGCTTCTTCAAGTGTTTATTTAGAAAACACTTCTACATTAAACTACAGACAAAAAGGTAAACATATTTATACAACAAAATAGCTTAGGTCTATTAAAAGAACCAAATTATACTAATACAATTTTTACATGCAGCTATGTTTAGTTTTGATATAAGCATTCCTTCCCAACCATCGATATTAGAACAAAAACCTGATTGTAGCTATTGTGGAGCAAATAGATTTGCTTATGAACCAAAGGGTTTTTGCTGCTCTACTGGTCAGGTATTACTAGCTTCAGATTTGGTTCCTGAAGAGCTTTTAGCTCTATTCACATCAAATAGTGAAGAGGCAGTTCATTTCAGAACACATGTAAGAACATATAACAATACATTTGCATTCACCTCCTTTGGTGTCAAATATGAAAAAGAGCTTTGTAGGAGGAACAAAGGTATTTACACTTTCAAGGTTCAAGGCCAAGTTTACCATTACATCAATGAATTGGTACCTCCTGATGGCCATCCATCATATTTGCAATTATACTTTTATGATACTGATCATGAAGTGGAGAATAGGATGTATCAGTCACCAAAGCTTAGGCCTGATGTTGTTCAAAAGCTAATGGATATCTTGACCATCAATCCTTATTCTGAATTTTTCCGATCTTTAAGACATTTGTCCATCAACGATGATACAAGAATATTCATAAGATGTGATCCTCAACTTGATCAAAGGGTATACAATGCACCTTCAGCATTACAAGTTGCAGGAATCTGGACTGAGAATTCAAATACCAACCAATTAGCTGAACGCGACATCATAATACATAGTCATTCTGGACACAGTCATAGAATTAAGCATTATTTTGGTTGCTATGATCCATTGGAGTATCCATTACTACTTCCTTATGGAGATTCAGGTTGGCATAGAGGTATCAAACGAAGACAGAGAAATGAGTTGTTAAGTCATCCAAATATACTTTCGATTGATGATTTGTTGAACAAAGAAAAGCGAGGTATATCTTATCTTCATATAAACTATTATAAAATCAACTTGAACACTAAAAACTTATAATATCTTTTTTTTCCTGTCAGCTTCAGAGAAAAAAAGTTCAGCAAAAGAAAATATATCATGTCGACAATATTACTGTTATAAATTACAAATCCGGCCATCTGAAAGCTCAATCTTGCTACATTCTGGTCGTCTTTTACAACAGTATGCTGTTGACATGTATATAAAACTTGAAACTTCTCACTTGGATTACTTTCGAAATGATCAAAATTCAATCCGAGCAGATTTATATCAAGGAATAATGGATAGCATTAGCACTGGTGAAACTTCTGGAAAGAAGATTGGAAAAAGAATAGTACTGCCACCATCATTTATAGGAGGTCCAAGAAATATGAGTCGTCGGTATCTTGATGCAATGGCATTAGTTCAAAAGTTTGGCAAACCAGACATCTTCCTGACAATCACTTGTAATCCAGTTTGGTCAGAAATTAAAGATCAACTTGGTCATCACGAAGAAGCACAAAACAGATCAGACTTGATTGCAAGAGTTTTTAGAGCAAAGATAGAAGAACTTAAACTTGATTTAATAAAGAAGAATATTTTTGGTGCAGTTGCAGCGCATGTATATGTTATAGAATTTCAAAAAAGAGGACTTCCACATGCTCATTGCCTACTCATCTTAAAGAACAAGTACAAACTTAAAACCCCAGAGATGTATGATAAATTTGTGTCTGCTGAACTTCCTAATAGCAGAAGCTATCCACATCTATACAAAATGGTTGTTCAGCATATGATGCATGGACCATGTGGCAATTTGAATCCGACTAATGTTTGTATGAGAAATGGACAATGCAGGAGAAATGGACAATGCAAAAATCACTATCCTCGGGAATTTTGTTCTACCACAACACAAACAAAGAATTCTTATCCATTATATAAGAGACAAAACACTGGAGAAGAGATCAAAGTTCGTGGTTGCTTGCTGGATAACCGGTGCGTTGTTCCATATAACCCATATCTATTATCAAAATTCAATTGTCACATGAATGTTGAAGTTTGTTCGACAGTAAAAGCAGTAAAATATTTGTATAAGTATATTTATAAAGGACATGATAGAGTCATGTTTAATCTTAGCAACAATGCTGTTCCTGAAGTTATTGATGAGATACAACAATTTCAACAAGCAAGATGGATATCTCCTCCAGAAGCAATGTGGAGGATTTACCAGTTCTGTTTAAATGAAATGTATCCATCAGTCAAAAGCTTACAAGTTCATTTACAAAATATGCAAACTGCTGGATTCCGAGAAGATGCGAACTTATTGAGCGTCTTGCATAATCAACAAGCATCTAAAACAATGTTGACTGGATACTTTCAAATGAATCAGCTAGATAAAGATGCTTGTAAATTTCTTTATAAGGAATTCCCTGAATATTATGTTTGGAATGAAGATAAAAAATACTAGAGCCAAAGAAAGCAACGGAATGCAATTGGTAGACTTGTTGCTGCAAGCCCAGTTGAGGGAGAAAGATATTATCTGCGATTACTATTAAATCATGTCAAAGGAGCTACATCATATCAAAGTTTACGAACTATCAATGGAATTAAATTTGATACATTCCATAAAGCAGCAGAACAATTCGGTTTGCTTGAATCTGATAACAATATTGATCAATGCTTAGAAGAAGCATCATTGTTCCAAATGCCTTTTACATTGCGGCGATTATTTGCTACACTTTTGGTTTACTGTGGAGTGCATAATCCTGCAGCATTATGGGACAAATATAAAGATGCGATGTCTGAAGATTTTACAAAAACAAACTTCATATCTGCAAGGAACATTGAGGCAAAAGCATTGCAAAGTATCAATTACTTCCTTGAATCAATGGTAAAAGTATTAATAAGTATGCTTTACCAGAAATAATGATTGTTGATCGTCCAGATGAAAAGCTCCTCAAAGAAATTCGTGAAGAACTAAACATCCCAATTTCAGAAAATGAGTTGTTCACAATTCAAATTTGAATCCTGAACAAAAAAGAGCTTATACCATCATATTAGAAAGAATAAGAAGTGGCAATAATGGTGTATTCTTTATCGATGGTCCAGGAGGAACTGGAAAAACATATTTATATCGAGCTCTACTCATAACTGTGAGATCAGAAGGACATATTGCACTAGCAACTGCCACATCTGGCATTGCTGCATCAATTTTGCCAGGAGGGCGAACTGCACATTCACAGTTTAAATTACCATTAAACTTTGAAGATAGATCAACATGTAATATATCAAAACAAAGTAAGTGGCCTGGCAGAGCTATTGCGTAGAGCAAAACTTATTATTTGGGATGAAGCATCTATGGCAAATAGGCGGGCAATTGAAGCACTTAATGTTATGTTGCAAGATATAGCTGATTGCAAACTACTATTTGGAGGAAAAGTAGTAGTATTTGGAGGAGATTTTCGACAAATACCCCCTGTTGTCATTCGTGGTGGAAAAAAGGAAACAATTAATGCAAGCTTGGTGATGTCATAATTATGGAAAAAAATCCAGAAAATACAACTAACAGAAAATATGAGAGCTAAAATAGATCCACATTTTAGTGAATTTCTGTTACGTATTGGGAATGGAACTGAAATAGCTATTTCAGAAGAAAGAATTCAATTCCAAAAACAATGCTCATTTCTTACATGGATGACATTAGCTCAAAGTTCAAACTTATCAATTGTGTCTTTCCAAATCTCCTCATGAATGGATATGATGCACATTTCATGACAAACCGAGCTATATTGACAACAAAAAATTAATTTGTTGATGAGCTGAACCAAATCTTGATTGAAGAATTCCTAGGAGATTCAATCAAATACTATAGCTTTGATTCTGCAATAGATGAGGCACAACAAAATCTACCAGAAGAATTTCTAAATGGGTTGACTCCAAGTGGATTGCCTCCACATGAATTGATATTGAAGAAAAATTGTCCAGTCATCTTATTACATAACATCGACCCTTCTTCTGGCCTTTGCAATGGCACTCGATTAATTTGCAGAAATTTTCAAAAGAATGTGATTGATGCTGAAATTATTGTTGGTCATCATGAAGGGAAAAGGGTGTTTTTACCACGAATCCCTTTGCAATCAGATCAGGACGAGAAATTTCCATTGCCATTCAAGCGAAAACAATTTCCTGTTCGTTTGAGCTTTGCAATGACAATTAATAAAGAGATAATTAGCGAAAGGTCCCTAGAATTGAATCTATCCAGCCTCCAGTCCAAGCAAATTCTTTTTAAGGGCTCTGGTCCAAGCAGCTAGACTTTTTGCAGCCAGAGGTCCCTGGTTACAATTTTGATGACTGATTTGCCCTTTCAACTGTTTTTGGCATAAAATTTTGAAATTTAAAATTTAAAATCTTTCGTTTCCCTCTTTCAAAGATTGTCCAATTGGTGATGAGACTACAGGTTCTCCATTGGAGAAGACGCCCCCACCCCCTCTCTCTTCTTCTATTTACGTTTTTTCCTCTTTTCATTTCATCAATGGCGCTCCTAAAAACCCTAGCGCATCGTCCCTTCAACATGACGAAGATCTCGTCCCAAACCCCAATCTCTGCAAATCCGACCCTAAACACTTTCTTCAGGAAGTTTTTAAACCCTCCTTCAGAATCGAACTAGCCAGGATTCCTCCGCCGGTGCTTCTCTCCGACGAGAGCGGCGTGGACGACTGCTGGTACAATCTGATCTCCGGGATTTTCTCCAGTTTTGACAACGAACGGTGGGGAGTCCAACGATGGCGACTAGAAGCCTCTGTGATTTCTCCGATTTTCAGTTTGAGAAGTCAAATCCTCTTTCTTTGCAGCGCGAGCAGCGCTTAGGAACACTGCACGGCGTGGCAATGCTTCTCCGTCAACGCGCTGCACAGGCATTCCGGTCTCGGCGGAAACTTCTCCGATCACAGAAAGTGGATAAAAACAGAGCCCTGTTTGGTCGTCTCTTCTCCTCTGCGATTTTTAGTAAATAAAATCCAATGCCATCTTTATAGTTTCTATTCAACTAAGATAGGTAATATTATATGGTATGCTTTACATCTTCATCGGATTAAAAACGACTTATTATGAAAGACGTGGAGTAACCACAGCCATCAAACTAGAGACGTCTTGCAAGTGTCCTCCATCCGAAGGCAATTGCCATCACCTGCATGTAAGTGCATGCATTGACAAGACCTGTTGTGGGACCCACTGATCATCACCCTAACACATGGTCCAATCCTCCATGCTTGTCACGTCATCATTGTCAATTTTACAACTCTATATATTTATGTTAATGATGTCTTATCTTATAAGCATATCTTTTTCCTTGTAAATCTATACTATTAAATCAAGGCGCAGTACAGTCTTTTCCTGGGAACGTATGGCAACGAACGGTGAGGGAGTCTGGCGATGGCGACTTGAAGCCTCTGCGATCTCCAGTTTGGAAAGGCAAGTCCTCTTCCTCTACGGCGCAAGCAGCTCCTAGGAATACTGCACAGTGTGGCGATGTGCCATCGCCAGAGAAGGAGGGTAGCGAGACTGTTATATCATTTTTTACAATGATTTTTTATGAAATTTATCTGAGTTTTTGTGAAATTTATCTAAGTTTTTGTCAAATTTATCTGAGTTTTAACAAATTTATATGAGTTTCTGTAAAATTTATCTAAGTTTTTCATTTTTTGTTAAATTTATTTGAGTTTTGCGCAAATTTATCTGAGTTCTAAAAAAAAATTTCTCTGAGTTTTGAACAAATCTATCTGAGTTTTTGGCTAATTTATCTGAGTTTTGAAACAAATTTATCTGAGTTTTGGACAAATCTATCTGAGTTTTTAGCAAATTTATTTGAGTTTTTGAAAAATACAGTTGAGTTTCTCACAAATTTATCTCCATTTAGCAAATTTTAACTGAGTTTTTGAACTAAACTCAAGCTGTTTTTCTTAAATTTATATTCATTTAAAAAATAAATTTAAGTGATTTTTAGCAAAAATATTGTAGTTTTAGGTAGTTTTGGAAAATGTATTTGCATTTTTTTAAATTTATTTTCGTTTTTTAATTTTATTTGCATCTTTTGAAATTTTTTTTTTTTTAATTTATTTGGATCTTTTGAAATTGATTTTCAACTTTTGAAATTTATTTATATTTTTTTAAATTTATTTGGATCTTTTGAAATTTATTTGCGTCTTTTTAAATTGATTTTCATCTATTGAAATTTATTTATATTTTTTGAAACTTACTTGGATCTTTCGAATTTATTTGGATCTTTCAAATTTATTTGCATTTTCTAATTTTATTTATGTATTTTGAAATTTATCTGTCTTTTTAAATTTCTATGCATTCTTTTGAAATTTATTTCATTTTTTGAAATTATTGTATTTTTTAAAATTTATTTGCTTTCTTTCAAATTTATTTGTATTTTTTGAATTTATTTTCATTTTTTATTTGGGTATTTTGAAATTTATTTACAAATTTATTTGCATTCGTTCGTATTTATTTTTATTTTTCGGATTTTTTTTAGCTTTTTAATTTTATTTACATATTTTGAAATTTATTTTCATCTTTTGAAATTTATTTGGATCTTTTGAAATTTATTTAGCTAATTAAATAGTGGTTGACCATTATTAATGGCATATTCCACTAATCGTGGATTATGATTTTGAAGAAAGGGTAAATTAGACATTTTAGGTCTTCAAATTTGAAAAAAGGACCTATCACACTATGAAAAAAAATTGTGGACCTAAGGCACTAAAGTAAAATGTTCAGGGACCTGTCGCTGAATGCCCCATTAATAAATCTCAAGGGCAGACATTGGAAAATGTTGGCATTTATCTACCTCAACCTGTTTTTTCACATGGACAACTATACGTTGCCTTATCAAGAGTTAGATCAGCTGAGGCCATCAAAATATTAATAAATCTATCTTCCAACAACAAGAATGAAACATCATATACAAGAAATGTTGTCTACAGAGAGCTCTTGGCACTTGCTTATAACAACTAATGATGCCAAACATATAATACAGGTATATGTTATCGCATAGACCACTTTTATACATTTACTTATATATCATTTATTACAAATTATACATGATTCATAAAAACTAGAAATTACTACCTTATTCCATTGCCCCATAACCTATCTCAACACCTACAGTTTAATACGGCAACGACCAACTTCTTCAACATATTTAAGCTTCAAAAGGTTTACTACATCTCCAAAAGAGTACCATATTTTGAAATTCATTGTTGTTATAATTAGGGGATAAGTATATCACATTTTGAATATAAGAGTCCAATCATGGCCCAAACAAATTTGATATAACTATCAATAGATTATTTTACATGTATTTCTTTATTTTTTATGTCTAATGATAATATAAATGCTGTAGGATACCTCAATTA
The DNA here is from genome assembly GCA_038049695.1 of Cinnamomum chago. Taxonomy (NCBI): domain Eukaryota; kingdom Viridiplantae; phylum Streptophyta; class Magnoliopsida; order Laurales; family Lauraceae; genus Cinnamomum; species Cinnamomum chago. The sequence goes on from CP142452.1 coordinate 79,086,456, forward strand.
AAGACATGTCAGTTTTTTCAAATTATTATAAAAAGTTCTATCATTACTGCATTTTAGACTTTATTTTCTATTACAAAAAACAATCCGTGTCCCCAATTTAAAAACTGATTTGAATATTTTTTTTAAATGCATGGATTTACTAAATAGCAAAGAATTTTAAAATATCAAAACTAAGATTCTTACAGTAATATTTGTATTTTTCCCATTGCCATATACATGCTACATATTTATTATTAGCTCAATAATATCCATTATTGCTTCTCTAATTCAAATTACAATCTCTCTCCTTTCAGGGTACTACTCTTCTAAGCATACATGCATAAAAAATGGCTGTGCAATATCAAGTGCTTAAAGAAATTAATGATGCAACTCAAAGCTGGACTACAAAGGTTTGCATTCATGAAATGAGACGTCCACAATCTTCAAAGAATAGTAAATCAACTTACCAACACTTAATCTTGATTGATGAAGAGGTATTATTTCATCTATAGTTGATATTAGCATGAAAACTAACATCCTATTATATTATTAATGCAAAAGCTTTGTTTCTTCAATATAGGGGACAAAAATGCAAGCAACAATTTTCAATGATGACATCAATATATTTGCTTCAAGAATCACACGGGATTGTACATACTACATATCAAATGGTCTCATTAAAAAAATTCCACCGCAATATAAACTTGTCGAGCATGACTATCAGATGATCATAAACAGTTATACAAAAGTAGAAGTGGTTGAAGAGGCATCCATCATCAGCACACACAAAAAGTATAATTTCACCCCTCTCAAATCCACTTCCATTGATCCTAGCTCAACAACAACAGCAGGTATCAATCATCCAATGTCTCAAATATATCAATAGTTTTAATCCCTAACAATGCTTTCTTGCTTTTTAGATATCATTGGCGTTGTCTTGGATATTCTCCCAAAAAAAAAAAAAAAACATTCAAGAGGAAATGGGACAACAAAGATGCATTAATTCAAGAAATAGTTGTCATTGATTCAAAGTATATTTTTCACATTCTCAAAATCTTATTACCTTTCAATGTATGCATATTTTTAAAACTTTCCAAAGATACCCACAAAAAATACTAACTATTAAACTTCGTTATTGTATAGTTTGGAGCCTTTATTTCTATCTGCCTGGGACAAATTCATAAAAGATGAATGTAAAACAATATTCGAAATCTTACTATCCAGGCCAGTCATTGTCGCCACAAATCTAGCTCCAAAAGAGTTTAGAGGTATGAAACAAAAAATGACTAAATTAATTTATAATATCTACCTCATTTCTAATAACAATTTTAAGATAAAATATATAGTTATTTGAATACTACTGTTGATTCATAGTACTTACAATTTTTAAATTATGTTTATGTCTAATAATATTTTAATCGATGTTTTCATCATCAATTAAGGAAGAAGGTCATTCTCAACAGGGTCATCATCAAATATTCTCATTAATCCGACCATACCCGAAGCAGAAGAAATGCTTTCGTTGTGAGTATTTTCTTTAAAAAAAAACATTATACATGTTTAAATAAAAAAAAACTAATTGTTTTTTTTTTTTTTTTTTTTTTTTGCATTTTACAGCTGTATACAAAACAAGGAAGTACTGGATGATATTTTTTCAAAGAAATCATACTTACAACTACCAAAGCCAAAAGATTTGGAAACAACATCGATCCAGAAAATCATGGATTCTGGACAACTTGTATGTATCTATTTACTCCATTTTATTATTTATTCTACATGTATAACATCATAATTATATTATTATAGGATAGCATTCATTGGATCAAAGGTTCAATTACAAACATACCAGAAAACCAACAGTTCTGGTATATGTCATGCAATCATTGCAAAAAAAAGACACAAGAAACATACGGTTCATCATTTACATGCCTCAATTGCAACACATTAGACACTGCAGTACCAAGGTATGCTAATAATGTAGACAAATTATGTACTTTACATTTATAAATCAAAACACATACTAACTTTCATTAAACTATAGATGCGTTATCAATATTGAAATTACGGACTCAACCACGTCTATTCATGCAACGCTCTTTGAAGATGAAGCACAAAAAATATTCTCTTGTACAGGATAACATATTATGAATACTCAAATGAAGGTGATTTTATTTCAATAACGTTTGTAATTCTCAAACATAATCTATTCAAGATGTTTTGAACTATATTATTTAATTTTTATCTTTATTTTCATTTGCAGGAAAATCATGATCAAGTCAAAATATGGATCAAAAATTGTCAAGACAAGATTTTTCTTTTCTGCATCAAAGTACAAGAACATCAGAGTGGTCAGAGAAGGGCCATTATTATCACATCACAAAAGAATGAATAGCTTTTAGTTTGTTTATGTAGCAAAAATGGTATTTTCTCATTTATCCAATCACTTGCATATCCAATTATTCTAATTAAAATAGCTACCCAAGGATAGTTATAAAACTCTAAATGCTTTTACAACTCTTGCCTAACTCATTATTCAGTCAAATTAAGTTCCCAATTTACATAGCCAATCACAAATTGCACAACAAAAAAAAAAAAAAAAAAAGAGAAAGGCCTATTAGACTCATAACACTATTCTTTCACTAACTTTAAAAGTATTACTCATATTAACATTTATAACTTTGGTACTTGTTAATCCCTTCCTGAAATGTTGAAATGTTGTATCCTTTGTAGGATCAAAGCCAATAGCATATGAAGACAATGACAGCCGCATAACTGCAAATTTGAAACGCTCATGTTGGTCACTTTTTGGTTTCTTATGATTGTCATTTTGTAGTACGTTGAATGTATTTAACTAGTAGCAACATGTAAATTTCTGAATGATGGGATTTATACAATCCTTATATCTATTACTTTTGCTTTATATTTTGTAAAAAATTACCACACATATTTACTAATGGAAAAGTTTTAATCTGAGACTTTACTTTCAGTCTTTCACTACCTATATAATTCACCAATATCTATTCCTATAGCTCATTGATTTGTCCTCCCAGAGGTATGCATAAAAGAATCTTTACTAGATAGCTTGTATGTCTATTTCATTGCTTCTTTACATCATATACTTTCCCTGCATGATGACAATTCTTCCCTTTCGTTTATGACAGTTCCCTTTTTTTTACATATTAAACACGACGTCTCAGGTATTTCGTCTCCCTAATGGTATTATTATTAATTCCATGTTCATCTCAATTCATATTTCATCTCAATCTACTTTTATAATTACCCAATGATTGTTGGTCTTGTATTACAAACCATGACTACACTATATTGGATATGGTTTCTCCATTACTATTTTTTATGTACAGAAAAACATCAGTCTTTTTCTCTCTATCTCCTCATCTTCCTATGTCTGTAGATTGTTCTCTTTTTAATTTCTCGCTAACTTCATCCTTTTCCTATGTTAGACAGAAGTTAAGCTTTGCCAATCTGAACATACATGACAATTCACATCTTGCCTCGTTCATAATGCATACACCCTCAAAGAGCTCAAAATGTAAGTGCTCTTGTAGATTGTCTTATCTTTTTTTTCCTTCCTTGATTTTCCCTTTCCTTATTTTATTTTATGAATTTCAGATTCTTGGAATTTCATCTCTTCCAAGCATGGACACAGTATACCTGAATTTCTTGAACTCTACTTTTTTTTTTCTTAATTTTAATTGTGTATTTGGTAGCTCATAAGGGCCATTATTATCACATCACAAAAGAATGAATAGCTAGCTTTTAGTTTGTTTATGTAGCAAAAATAGTATTTTCTCATTTATCCAATCACTTACATATCCAATCATTCTAATTAAAATAGCTACCCAAGGATAGTTATAAAACTCTAAATGCTTTTACAACTCTTGCCTAACTCATTATTCAGTCAAATTAGGTTCCTAATTGACATAGCCAATCACAAATTGCACAAAAAAAAGAAAAAGAAAAGAGAAAGCCCTATTAGACTCATAACACTATTCTTCCACAAACTTTAAAAGTATTACTCATAGTAACATTTATAACTTTGGTACTTGTTAATCCCTTCCTAAAATGTTGAAATGTTGTATCCTTTGTAGGATCAAAGCCAATGGCATATGAAGACAATGACAGCCGCATAACTGCAAATTTGAAATGCTCATGTTGGTCACTTTTTGGTTTCTTATGATGGTCATTTTGTAATAGGTTGAATGTATTTAACCAGTAGCAACATGTAAATTTATGAATGATACGATTCATACAATCCTTATATCTATTACTTTTGCTTTATATTTTGTAAAGAATTACCACATACATATTTACTAATGGAAAAGTTTTAATCTGAGACTTTACTTTCAGTCTTTCACTACAATAATTCACCAATATCTATTCCTATAGCTCACTGATTTGTCCTCCCTGAGGTATGCATAAAAGAATCTTTACTAGATAGCTTGTATCTGTATTTCATTGCTTCTTTACATCATATACTTTCCCTGCATGATGACAATTCTTCCCTTTCGTTTATGACAGTTCCCTTTTTTTTACATATTAAACACGACGTCTCAGGTATTTCGTCTCCCTACTGGTATTATTATTAATTCCATGTTCATCTCAATTCATATTTCATCTCAATCTACTTTTATGATTACCCAATGACTGTTGGTCTTATATTACAAACCATGACTACATTATATTGGATATGGTTTCTCCACTACTATTTTTTATGTACAGAAAAACATCAGTCTTTCTCTCTCTATCTCATCATCTTCCTATGTCTATAGATTGTTCTCTTTTTAATTTCTCGCTAACTTCATCATTTTCTTATGTTGGACAGAAGTTGAGCTTTGCCAATCTGAACATACATGACAATTCACATCTTGCCTCGTTCATAATGCATACACCCTCAAAGAGCTCAAAATGTAAGTGCTCTTGTAGATTGTCTTATCTTTTTTTTTCCCTTCCTTGATTTTCCCTTTCCTTATATTTATTTTATGAATTTCAGATTCTTGGAATTTCATCTCTTCCAAGTATGGAGACAATATACCTGAATTTCTTGAACTCTACTTTTTTTTTTCTTAATTTTAATTGTGTATTTCGTAGCTCATAGAATTTATGTTTTGCAAGATGCTTAAAATCCTTGTTCGCAGTTTGCCCATTTCATGTAAAACCTCTTCTTCAAGGAAAATTTTAGTGAACTTAACAATACAATATAATCTTTGTATGTATATGAGTGTATACAAAGTATGCATTATTAGTGATTCACGCCATAGTACATGGTATATTCATTTCCTACTGGGACATATATAATGCCATCAGTGTCATTATTCTTATACTTTCAGCTGATGGCGAAGCTTTTTTTTTTTTTCCAACCGTAGGTCCTTTCAAAAGCTAAAAACCAAGCAAAAGTATGTATTTTTTTTTCTCTTTCATGAATACCTTGCAATATTTGTATAATACATTTTAAATCTTCTTTGTTAGTAAATAAAACAATGTTGTACATATGTATCTAACATTATTCTATCTCACCTATATCTTTACAAGATGATGTATCAGTCATGGACCAATTCGACTCTCGGTGGGAAACGTTTTGCATGTACCATGTAAAAAAGAACCAATAATATACTTTTTTAGAAATAATTTACTTCTTTACCCAACTTGATCTTTCTTTTGTAGTTTTATAATCACATGGTAACAAACTCAATTGAACTTGACTAAGAATTTGAGATTTTATAATCTTTCTTATGGTAAAACTAGGAAATAATTGAGTGTGACAAAATATTAGCAAATTAAGAAAACAATTATATGCAGAGAAATCGGTATACAAAAATGTTAAGATGAATGTTTGGTAAATATATGAAAGAATCAAAAAGTAGTTAAGGGTAACATCAATATGTGATAAATTAAGGGACCTCACTTGAGATGGTTCGCACATCTACAATGTAGAACATCAATGCTGCAGGTGAAGAAAAAGTTTTCTATATAGGCTAATGGCCCCTATCAATAAGTGTAGCCTATCCAATACTTTCATTTGGATAGATTGGAACAGAGAAAACATAGATTATGTAGTTCAATATCTTTCTTGAAGTAAAAGACTGAAAGATAATATGTCTAGATTTACAAATTCCAATTGTTGATACACAACTAAAAATTCTTGCTTATACATCCCAGTCTACTTCAAAGTAAGTGACCTGAATTAAGTATTAGATTATTCATGTGTCAAATGTTGTACAACTGCTTCCACTTGTTCATTCCTCTATATAATCTGATCAAATACACCGAACAGAGATTCAATCTTCTTTTCTTTTGTTCTCTTTTAGTTGTTGGGATTTGGTGTATTTTATATTTTACTTTCTTGTTTCTGTGATCAGGTATCTTGCTCAGCTGTAAGTCACAGTTTAACTTCTAGTAGGATCAAGACATCCATTTTTGGGACCCAAGTATTCTCTAGAGAAGCATCTTCCTTACAGTTAAGAAACAAATCATTTATGCCTTTTGGTCATAGAAGTTTTATGCTTTTGTTTTGTAGTTAAAGAAAAGTTATAATTTTCATTTTTGAACTATGTAGGAACTTTGGCCCTAGAAGTATTCAGACAATTAGAGCAACGGCTACAAAGATACCATCTAAAGCTCAGAGTAAGCGAGATTATAAATGTTTTGTTCTCTTTGATTTATTGAAGGTAGGGAACTTTCTAATCTTCCTATTTATGATTCAATTTCTTTAGAATCTTCAAGTGGTGGGAAGACAAACATTGGGATCAACGATGCATTTCCTTTTGACATTTGACTCAATTAGTTTAGCTTATGTGAAAAATCAGGCTGTACTGCTACCCATAATGTATTCTTATGTGTAGTTGCAATTCCAATGGATTAAACTTTTGCACGTGTTCTAAGACCTACTGCTTCAGTCATGTTCATCGGAATTACCTGAATGTTTTTCTGGCACTCTCACCAATAATTGAAACACATAGCATAAAAAAGTTATTGCGTCAGATTTGCACATTTTTTATATCATGCCCTTTTTTCTTCTTTTTTTTTCTGTGATTAATGCAAGACTGAACTAGAAGCTCAATATTCGATGAGTTTATTGCTGTGTTACACTAAAATAGCATCTCTTAGCTATACCCAATTCTGCCAAGTTCAACATAGGTAACAATTGTATATCTAGACTGATTCTAATAATCGATCTTCTTTGCTTTGATTCTTAACCGCGTATTCAGTAAAATGGCTTCTTAGTTCTCAGTCTATGATGCAACATCCTGTCATATATCATTTAGATCATTGATTTTGGTTGTTGTCTTTCGCTTTGACTAGATATCTCAAAAAAATTGCACTCATGTTTTGTTCAAGGGACCTTTTGGCTCATGAAAGAAAGCATGAATCATGCTTCCCACCAATGGTGAAGGGGCTTGATCCCCTCTTCGTTCTTTAGAAGCAACAATGATCTGATTCCTTTTCCCTACCTTGCTCCTTCTATCCTTGATCCTGTAGTTGGAAAAATTAGATAATATAATTTAAAATTCTATCTACTGGAGTTAAATCTTAGTGGAATGAACATTGTTGCACGTACCTATCCACTAGTAGTATCAAGAAAGGTCTTGCACGTACCTATCCACTAGTAGTATCAAGAAAGGTCAGTTGGTTGTACAATGAGTTGTCAAAACGTGTACACAAGGAGAGAGAAAGGATAAGCTTTCAATTGACATGTATGAATAAGGATACTCTATGATTTTAACTTAGAGAACTCATGTGTTAAAGGAGTGTAACTCTAAAGTCGGGCCCATCTACTAAAATCTGAATTGTACAAAATTCATAACATATACTTACGAAGGGTATCCTCAAATCTTACATCAATCTGAGTTCATTTAATTATTAATTGACTGCTTGATAAACAAACATTATTATCATCACATTTTTCATCTGAATGACAAACGATAGATCAAACTCTGATTAATGAATATTACATACATATCCTATAAACCGGTAAGATGTTTATTTTGCACGATTTAAATTTAAATATGTGATTTGATTTGGAATTTTTCACGATTTGTATTGAGGATGAGGTTGGATTGCAGTTGATGGAGGCTGGGAGAGTATAAAGGAAAGAATAATAAATTAAATCCTAGAGAACTGGAAAAGTTGACTTATTGGACGTCTTTTCTCCTACCCCAACATCCACCGTCCACCTTTCCCATCTCTCTGCAAGCCTTTTCCCTTCTTATATCTTAATGAGACTCTATGGAAGAAAGAAAGGAAGCATCATACCTGCAATTAAAGCACCTCACTACACTACAGGAGAGATTGCAATGGACCGAATTAGGTAACTCACACCTCACCTCATAGCAAATTAGCTCTGTTTGAAGGATTCTTGCACTTCACCTTTTTGTTCTGATTCCGACAAGAAGAGAGGACAAATCTGTGCTTTTTTTTTTTTTGTCTGGAGTATTGAAAACCAGGTACTTATTTTTTTCTTGCCAAGACAAAATTATTATTCCAATGGGAGCTTGGGTTTCTTCCTTTTTTTCTCCAATTATTATTCCAATGGGAGCTTGGGTTTCTTCCTTTTTTTCTCCAATTATTATTCCAATGGGAGCTTGGGTTTCTTCCTTTTTTTCTCCTCCTCCTCCTCCTCCTTCCCCTCCTCCTCCATCTTCCTCTTCTCAAGAGAAGTATGATGTTTTCCTAAGTTTTAGAGGGACTGACACACGTCATAACATTACCAGTCACATCTATGCTGCTTTGTGTAGAGAGAAAATTTTAGCTTTTATAGATGATGACCTCAGGGGAGGAGATGAAATCTCGGATGCACTTTTGAGAGCAATCGAGGGATCAAAAGTCTCCATAATCATTTTCTCCATTAATTATGCTACTTCAAAGTGGTGCTTGAATGAACTTGTGAAAATAATTGAACTCAAGAGGAAGAATCAACAGATTGTTCTGCCTCTGTTCTACAATGTCGATCCATGTGATGTTCGACATCAAAGGGGGAGTTTTGCACAAGCTTTGGCCCAACGTCATAGGCTACGATTCGAGAAGATACAAAAATGGAGAGATGCCTTGACAGAAGCAGCTAATCTATCTGGATGGGACTCCCAAGTCATAAGGTAATCTGATGTTCTTTGTTTTTTTTTTTTTTTTGTTGTTGTTGTTTCTCCATAGGTAGAAGAAACCCTTCAAAACTACTAATGCTATGTATTGATTGGAAATTCTCTTTGTAATATTGTTCAGGCCGGAGGCTAGACTTATTGAGAAAATTGTTGAAGATGTTTCAAGTATTTTGGCCAAACTTTACTCCGTACCCTCAGACGACGACTCTGTTGGACAATTTGGAATCAGTTCACGCATTCAGCAACTTGAAATTCTATCGAGCAATGATTCTAAACAAGTTAAAATAGTAGGACTTTGGGGCATGGGAGGTATAGGAAAGACAACCCTTGCTCTGGCTTTTTTCAAGCAAGTTTGTAACCGATTTGAAGGGCATTGTTTTCTCGAATCTGTCCAAGAAAAATCTCAAAAGCATGGACTGAATAATTTACGAAAGGAAGTTCTCAATCAAATATTGAAGAAAGGTAATAATTTACATATAGGCGATCTAGAACTTCCTCATATGAGGAATAGACTCTGCCGCACAAAGGTTCTTATTGTTCTTGATGATGTGAATGATTCAGAACAAATAGAAGTTTTAGTCGGTGGAACTAATAGCTTTGGTCCTGGAAGTGTAGTCCTAGTAACAAGTAGAGATAAGCAGGTGCTTATAAATGGAGGTTGCCAGATATATGAGGTTCAAAAACTGGGTCACCAGGAAGCTCTTGGTCTTTTTAGCCATCATGCTTTCAGAGAAAAGCTACCCACAAGTGATCGCATCCAACTGTCAGATGGGATACTAAATTATGCTAATGGAAATCCATTAGCTCTGAAAACTTTGGGTGCATTTCTTTATGGAAGAAGCAACGAAGAACAAGAAAGTGCATTAAATAAATTGCAAAGAACCCCAAATCCGAAAATTCAGAAGGTGTTGCAGATTAGTTACGAAGGACTGGATTATGAAGAGCAAAACATCTTCCTTCATATTGCTTGTTTCTTTAAAGGAGAGGGCATATATGATGTAAGGAGCATCCTCAATGGATGTGGTTTTTCCACAGATATTGGAATACGCGTCCTTGTTGATAAAACCCTCGTAACCATTCGCGGTGATAAGACCCTATGGATGCATGATTTGCTGCAAAAGATGGGTCGAGAAATTGTTTGCCAACAATCAATTGAAGAGCCCGGAAAACGTAGCAGGTTGTGGGATTACCGTGACATCTATCGTATGTTGACCATGAATAAGGTAAGAATTCAGTTTTCCCTTGTGGAAGCTGTTGACACTGATATATCAATCGATACAATTATTTAGCCATGCTATATTTTATGATGGTCACCTCTTTTCTTTTTGTTTTTATAGGGGACTGCTGAAGTTAAAGGCCTATTCCTGTGTGCTTCTGGGATGAGAACATTAAGTCTATCTCCTACGACATTTGCAAATATGTCCAATCTTCAGATTCTCAAAATACAAAATGCTTTGCACAAAGATATATGTTCAGTGTTCCTTCCTGACGGGCTTGAATCACTCCCTGATGAGTTAAGGTATCTCTATTGGAGTGGGTATCCTTGGAAATCTTTGCCACTAAATTTTCATCCAGAGAACCTAGTTATGCTTGAAATGCCTTTCAGCCAAGTCGAACAACTTTGGATTGGGACACAGGTATAGATTCATAAGTCTCGGTTTTTTTTTTTTTTTAACCAATTTGAAAAGCAAACAATACAATTCTCCTAGGACAGTTAATAATTAATTATTGTACAGTTCACCAGAACTTTTTCTAAGAGAAATGTTGGAAATAAACACTTGTGACTTGTTTTGTAAAATGTTGTTCTTTCTTGTTGCAGAATCTTGTGAAACTAAAAAAAATGGATTTCTCTTCCTCTTGCAAGTTGGTGGAACTTCCAAATCTCTCGCAAACGCCAAATATTGAGATATTGGATCTTAGTGGTTGTGAAAGTTTGATTGAACTGCCCTCCTCTATTCAGCACCTTCACAAGCTCACATTTCTGAAACTTCGAGACTGCAAAAGGCTTAAGAATCTTCCAAGTATTATTTGTAATTTGAAATCACTTGCATATCTGAATCTCATTGGCTGCTCTAGCATTACAAACTTTCCCGATGTCCCAACTAGCATCATATGGTTATATTTAGAGAACACTTCAATAGAGGAAGTTCCCTCGTCAATTGAATATCTCACTTCGCTTGTTGATTTGAGTCTCAAATGGTGCCAGAGGCTTAAGAACCTTCCAGGCAATATCCGTAATTTGCAACGCCTCCAAGACCTCTCTCTCTTGGGCTGCTCCAGCATCTCAATCTTTCCAGAGGTATCAATTAACATCAAAAGATTGGATTTATGTGGGACAGCAATAAAAGAAATTCCCACTTCAATCCAATATCTTACTTCGCTTGAGAATTTGAGGCTTGATGGTTGCACAATTAGTGGGACCTGTGGAAGGTGTGTTTGTAATTTCCAATCCATAACAGAATTACCTGACAACCTCGGTTGCTTATCCTCGTTTGAAGCTATAGAGCTAAGTGGTAGCAATTTTCAGAACATACCAGCTACTATCAAACATCTTATTGAGCTGACAATACTTGCACTACCTCGCAGCAACTCAAGGCTTCAATCTCTATCTCAGCTTCCCATGAGTATTGATCTTCTGAAAGAAAATGATTGCACGTCACTAGCATTGATGTCAGTTCCATTTCCCAAATTCCGAGGACAGTTTTCTGCAAACGATCAACCTTATGGTTTGGTCAATTTTTCCAATTGTTTAGAATTGGATCAAAATGCATGCAATGTAGTGGTGGAAAATGAAGAACTGAAGTTGGCGCATATTCAAACAGTACTTGGTCCGGAAAAAAGTTCACAGGTCCTTTTATATCTCTCTATCTTGTTGGAAATATATGGTTTAAAAGAATATAGTTACCCTCACCTATCATGTTACAACTTAATTTCTCTCTTTTTCCTTCTATGTACACATCAATTTTTTTCCTTGTCATCATACAGGTCTCACTAGGATCCATAATCTGTTATCGCGGAAGTCAAATTCCAGAGAGCTTCAACTATAAAAGCGTGGGATCCTTGATAACAGTCAAGCTTCCTTTGCATTGGGATAATCCTAATTTCTTGTGTTTTGGCTTGTGCATTTCTGTTGAATCAAATGAATCAAAGGGCTTCCCGATCGATGTTTTAAGTATGAATCATAAGTGCACCTTCAGATACAACAATGGTGATAGCTTAGATTGCTATGGTGGTTGGGGATCTCTTGTTGGAAGATTACCAAAATATGGTATGTATATATGTATCTTTGGATTTTTTTAAAGATTTTGATGAAAGCTTCGGTTGCCTTGTTTAATTGAGAATAGCATAGAGTTCACTTAAGCCAACTCATGGGATGACTAAAAAACTCTAGAAACTCTTAGTAGACTTGTAACAGGATTCTATTAAAGTGTTTATGTTGTTGGAACACTTTTGATAAGTCTACATATGTGAGTGTCAGAAGTGCACAACTTTAATGCGACTTGGATCGTCACTAGAGTATTCATAAAATAGGATATAGATTATAGACACAGAGTCAATCCACGCATGGCTTTTTGTGAGACATTTCCAATTGACCCAATAGGATTGCCAGTTTTAAAGCATAGTCAATTCTGAAATGTTGTTACTAAGTGAATGTTCAAGTCCATAGGACACCTTGATTTATGCATGAGTTATCCTAATCTTGCTTAGAAACGTTTTTCAAATATTTTTTATAATGGTGGGGGATTGTTGGAAAATTTTCGAAGATACAATATGTATCGATGTTAGTATCTTTGGGATTTCAAAGGTTTTAATGAAAGTTTTGGTTGGCTTGTTTAAGTGTGACGGGTTAGAGTTTGCTCGTGCCCACTAGCAAGTTTGCTCGTGCCCACTATCAAGTTCGCTCTAGCCTCACTGGATGACTATATAACTCAAGAAACAGATAGTTCGCTCGAGCAATACTTGATAGTTGGCCCTAGTGATCTTCAATGTATCCTAAAAACGACTTGCTGTTAACCCATTTGGCAAGCGATATTTGATGGTGCCTTTAAAGCGTTCTTTCTCATTTTCTACTTTTTTGAAAATGCGAGTGACCCCCTGGATTTCTTTGCACTGCTCCAGGTATAAATCATGTTCTTTTGAAGTATGTACCACCTTGTAAAGAGATACAACAGAAGAATAAGGAATATGGAGTTGATGCCGATGAAATGTCTGTTGAATTCTCCACTGAATATAAGAAATGTGACGGTACTACATGTACGCTCAAGATGTGTGCGGTCCGATTACTATACATCCATGACTCTGAAGACAAATGGAAATCTCATGGAAGATCCAGATCCAGCCAGGAATTGGAGGATGAACCTGGTCCTAAAAGATTAAAACTTGCAGACCCAGCTCCAGAAGAAGTACCCTGAACTTTACTAGTTCTCAATATGCTTCTTCTATAACAGTTCAAGTAGTCTTCGAGAGTAAGTCCCCTATGAATTTTTTCTTTAAACTAATTAATAACTTATGCAATGCATGAGAATAGCAATTATTATATATGAAGCGAAGTGATTTGAAATCACTTCCAATTGATTTTGACCAATTTAATTTAGTTTGACCCTGGCAAACGGGTCGAATTGGGTAATTTAGGTCGGGTTACCAATTTAATTTAGTTTGACCCTGGCAAACGGGTCGGATTGGGGTAATTTAGGTCGGGTTAGAGATGAAGACCCTGACCCGTGTATTTTTAATGACACGGTAAAAATTAATCTGGTCTGTGCCGAGACTCGAACTCAAGACAGTATGAATTTCAAAGGAACAACCCTACCAATACACCACAAAGCATCTTTTTGCTAATAGTTATCAACAAAAACTTAACAAGGGACCCGGCGCCCCCACTTTGGAATATTGACCGTGAGTTTGAATTTATCTATGAGGTATTTATAAAAATAACTATATTTTTAGAGTATTGACCCTTATAAATACTGTTGTTATTATTTTCATACTTATGCATTGTACTTTAAGCATAGATGATCAAACTTTTGAAATAACTATTTTATATGATTTCCTAACAGTCATTAATTTTCTATGACAGCCATTTTATAATAAAACTAAACTCAAATGAATATATAATATATGAATTAATTAACAAAAATAATAGGTTTCATATTTAATAAGAAAATGACAATATTATTGAAAAAAGAAAAACTCGCGACAACAGTGTGTAGCTGAAGAGGAGGCAGGAAATTTTCCATGTAACTGACGTGCTACAATGCACACTTGCCAAGGGAGAAAGGGTGAGTCTGGTTTTTTTTTCTTTTTTGTGTGTGTGGCTTTAAATTTTATAAATCGTGATGTAAATGGAGTGGAACACTACGATAGACCCCATCTATTAAAAATCACAATCATTAAGGCAAACATCCTTGCTATTTATGGGATACCTCAAATTCTCACCTCATTCTGGGTTATTTCCACAGTCAAATTCATTCTCTGATAAAAAAAAAAACACAAAATACTGGAGTTTTACAAATAAAGTTTTTTTCTTTTTTTTTTTTTTTTTTTTTGTTGTTATTCGGACTCTCCATCATGCCTTTTGTCTATTAAGAAACTCCCAATATCACCCTATTTCTATCAAGCAATAGCATTTGAGTGTTAATGAGTCCCAGTGTCTATAAGTGCCACTAATTTAAGGAATTTCAAGTATTTTTGTTTCTTTTGATTATACGATTTTTTTTCTTTTTTTTAGAATGTGAAATGCCGATTTTTGGGTTGTTTGGTTTATTTAATCCTTAGTCTTTTTTATTTAATCCACTCTCGGTTCTGGGTTGTCTGCTTTCCTTTTTATCTATTGATTTTGATTGTACACTTTTTTTTTAACAATATGGAACTAATGGTAAAAGGAATCTCCAATAATATTGGTCCATCTAAGTAAAGAATTAAGCTCATTCTTATTATCATCATTTTCTACTTTCTCAAATATAATTTTATTTCTCTATGTCAACAAGAGAACTTTCATTTCTTCCATTCATTTACTTTTGAGTGAGTTGTATTTGTTTAGAGCAACTTTAATATTTATTTTTTTTGCTTTTTTTGTCTCTTTTTAGTACCGTCTCATGTCTTATTTGCATGCTTATTTTATATCAGTGTTCAACTCATTTTAAAATGTGAACACCTTAAGACAATTGGTGCAATTATTAAACATTTCAATTTGAGAGGTAAACCTTTTTTTAATTCATTTACTTTTGAGTTCATCATATTTTATTTGAGCAATTTTAGTTATGTCTTTTTAATATGATTTATACAAAAGAATCATCATTTTAAAATTTCTATAGATTTGCAATATTTTTATGGTTTATATTTGTATGGTTTTCATAGATTGTGAGTATCTTTTTTCCCCCTTTTTTGTTTCAACTTTTGGGTAATGGGTTCTTCTTGGTTTTTTTTTTTTTTTTCTTTTGAACAACTTTTTATCATAAGATTTTCTATGAATTCTCATTTTTCTGTTCTATTTTTTAAATATTTTTAATGCTTATCATTATGAGTTAATTATTTATTTTACTTCCATTGGGTTCTTTAAGTTCTCTTTGTGAAATCTTTTTATGGATTTTTCTTATTTCTTTTGTGGCTTCATATTTCCATTTTTGAGTATTAGATTATCATAAGTTGGTTTAGTTCTTCTAAATTTCTTTTATCATTGTATTGTCTATGAATCTTTATTTATATATATTTTTATAGCCTTTTTAATAAAATTTATGTCGTTTTATTTTGTATTTCTTATATTATAATTTCACACTTGTGACGGGTTTTTGTGACGGGTTTTTAGCTTTTTCTAGATTTTTTTTTATGATGGTTTTTCATGAATTTGTGGGTTCTTTTGTCTTTGCCCTTTTGTGCTCCTTTTTTTTTTTTCTCATGAGTGTTTGATTCTTTTAAATTTCTTATATTATTGAGTTGATTATGGATTTTCATTTCTATGTTTTATTTCTATGTGTCTTTCAAATTTCATTGGATTTGATTTATATTTTATATTGTTTGTTTTTTTTTATTTTGTTTTTTAGTTTTCTTTATCATTAATCTTCAATTTTCATGGGCTTGTGTTTTTTTTTTAAATTATATGGTATTCGGTATTCAATTTTTATAGACTTCTTTTTTTTTTCTTTTTTCTCTCTCTCAGACTAAAACCTTTTGCATTTAATTTTAAAAAAACTAATCATAATTTTTTTTATAAATTTTAATATTATAATTATATTGCCCGTGCTAAGCACGAGCGTGTTTTTCTAGTTATTATATATGAAGCGAAGTGATTTCAAATTGAAATCACTTCCAATTGATTTTGACCATTTTAATTTAGTTTAACCCTAGCAAACGGGTCGGATTAGGGTAATTTAGGTCGGGTCAGAGATGAAACACACTTTTTAGACCCAACCCGACCCGGGTATTTTTAATGACACGGTAAAAATTAATCTGGTTTGTGCCGAGACTTGAGCTCAAGACAATATAGATTTCAAAGTAACAACCCTATCATTACACTACAAAACATCTTTTTGCTAATAGTTATCAACAAAAACTTAAAATTAGTTAACGAGAAAGGGACCCGACGCCCCCACTTTGGAATATTGACCGTGAGTTGGAATTTATTAACGAGGTATTTATAAAAATAACTATATTTTTAGAATATTGACCCCTATAAATACTATTGTTATTATTTTCATACTTATGCATTGTACTTAAGCATAAATGATCAAACTTTTGAAATAACTATTTTATATGATTTCCTATATAGTCATTAATTTTCTATGACAACCATTTTACAATAAAACAAAACTCAAATGAATATATACTATATGAATTAATTAACAAAAATAATAAGTTTCATAGTTAATAAGAAAATGACAATATTATTGAAAAAAGAAAAACTCGCGACAACAACGTGAGCTAAAGAGGAGGCGGGAAGTTTTCCATATAACTGATGTGCTATAATGCACGCTTGCCGAGGGAGAAAGGGTGAGTCTGATTTCTTTTTCTTTTTTTTGTGTGTGGCTTTAAATTTTATAAATCGTGATGTAAATGGAGTGGAACACTACGATAGACCCCAGCTATTAAAAATCACAATCATTAAGGCAAACATCCTTGCTATTTATGGGATACCTCAAATTCTCACCTTATTCTGGGTTATTTTCACAGTCAAATTCATTCTCTGATAAAAAAAATACAAAATACTAGAGTTTTCCAAATAAAGTTTTTTTTTTTTTTTTTTTTTTGTGATTCGGAATCTCTATCATGCCTTTTGTCTATTAAGAAACTCCCAATATCATCATATTTCTATCAAGCAATTATTATATATGAAGCGAAGTGATTTTGAAATCACTTCCAATTGATTTTGACCAATTTAATTTAGTTTGACCTTAGCAAACGGGTCGGATCGGGGTAATTTAGGTGGGGTAAGAGAAGAAGCACACTTTTTAGATCCAACCTGACCCGTGTATTTTCAATAGCATTTGAGTGTTAATGGGTTCCAGTGTCTATAAGTGCCACTAATCTAAGGAATTTCAAGTATTTTTGTTTCTTCTGATTATTTGATTTTTTTTTTCTTTTTTTTTTAGAATGTGAAATGCCAATTTCTGGGTTGTCTGGTTTATTTAATCCTTAGTCTTTTTTATTTAATCCACTCTCGGTTCTAGGTTGTCTGCTTTCCTTTTTATCTATTGATTTTGATTGTACACTTTTTTTTAAGAATGCGGAACTAATGGTAAAAAGAATCTCCAATAATATTGGTCCATCTAAGTAAAGAATTAAGCTCATTCTTATTATCATCATTTTCTACTTTCTCCAATATAATTCTAATTCTCTATGTCAACAAGAGAACTTTCATTTTTTTCCATTTATTTACTTTTAAGTTCATTGTATTTGTTTAGAGCAACTTTAATAATTTTTTTTGTTTTCTTTGTGTCTCTTTTTAGTACCGTCTCATGTTTCATTTGCATGCTTATTTTAGATCAGTGTTCAACTCATTTTAAAATGTGAGCACCTTAAGACAATTAATGCAATTATTAAACATTTCAATTTGAGAGGTAAACCTTTTTTAATTCATTTACTTTTGAGTTCATCATATTTTATTTGAGCAATTTTAGTTATGTCATTTTAATATGATTTATACAAAATAATCATTATTTTAAAATTTCTATGGATTTGCAATATTTTTATGGTTTGTATTTGTATGGTTTTCATAGATTGTGAGTTTCTTTTTGCCCCATTTTTGTTTCAACTTTTGGGTATTGAGTTCTTGTTTTTTTTTTCTTTTGAATAACTTTTTATCATGAGATTTTCAATGAATTCTCATTTTTTTATTCTATTTTTTAAATCTTTTTAATGCTTATCATTATGAGTTAATTATTTATTTTACTTCCATTTGGTTCTTTAAGTTCTCTTTGTGAAATCTTAATTTTTTTGGAGTTTTTTTTTTTTTTTTTTTTTTTTGTGGCTTCAGATTTCCATTTTTGAGTATTAGATTATCATAAGTTGGTTTGGTTCTTCTAAATTTCTTTTATCATTGTATTGTCTATGAATCTTTGTTTATATATATTTTTATAGCCTTTTTAATAAAATTTATTTCGTTTTATTTTGTTTTTCTTATATTATAATTTCACACTTGTGATGGGTTTTTAGTTTTTTTTTTTATGATGTTTTTTCATGAATTTGTGGGTTCTTTTGTCTCTGCCTTTCTTTGCACCATTTTTTAGTTTTCTTTTTTTTTTCTCATGAGTGTTTGATTCTTTTAAATTGCTTATATTATTGAGTTGATTATGGATTTTCATTTCTATGTTTTATTTCTCTGTGTCTTTCAAATTTCATTGGATTTGATTTATAGTTTATATTGTTTGTTTGTTTTGATTTTGTTTTTTAGTTTTCTTTATCATTATCTTCAATTTTCATGGGCTTGTGTTTTTTTTTTAAATTATATGATATTCGGTATTGAATTCTTATGGACTTCTTTTTTTTTTCTTTTCCCTCTCTCTCAGACTAAAACCTTTTGCATTTATTTTTAAAGAAATTGATCATAAATTTTTTTTATAAATTTTAATATTATAATTATAT
Source organism: Cinnamomum chago (assembly GCA_038049695.1). Classification (NCBI taxonomy): domain Eukaryota; kingdom Viridiplantae; phylum Streptophyta; class Magnoliopsida; order Laurales; family Lauraceae; genus Cinnamomum; species Cinnamomum chago. The sequence goes on from CP142452.1 coordinate 79,105,625, forward strand.
TCGCACGGGCGTGTTTTTATGGATTTGATTTCCAATTTTGGCTTATAATTTTTGACCTCCTTCTAATGATAGGCCCTACCAACTAATGGGCTATTAATCCTACTAAGTAATGACCCATTTAATATCCAAATTCAGCCTAGAACATTAGCCCATTTAATATCCAAATTAGTTCCAATTGATTTTGACTCATTCAATTTGCCAACTTGACCCATTTATTTTTAATAAGATGGTAAAAATTAATCTGGTTTGTGTCAAGACTCGAACTCAGGACAATATGAATTCCAAATGAGCAACCCTACCACTACCCACAAAGCATCTTTTTGTTAATAGTTATAAACAAAATTAGTTAATGAGAAAAGGACCCGGCCCCACTTTGGAATATTGATCGTAAGTTGGAATTTATCTATGAGGTATTTATAAAAATAACTATATTTTTAGAATATTGACCTCTATAAATACTGTTATTATTTTCATACTTATGCATTGTGCTTTAAACATAGATTATCAAACTTTTGAAATAACTATTTTATATGATTTCCTATATAGTCATTAATTTTTTAGGACAACTATTTTACAATAAAACTAAACTCAAATGAATATATAATATATGGAATTGATCAACAAAAATAATAAGTTTCATAATTAATAAGAAAATGACAATATTATTGAAAAAAAAAACTCGCGACAACAGCGTGAAGCTAAAGAGGAGGCAGGAAACTTTTCATGTAGCTGATGTGCTACCATGCGCGCTTGCCGAGGGAGAAATGGTGGAGTCTGATTTTTTCTTTTTTTGTGTGGTTTTAACTTTTATAAATCATGATATAAATGGACACCATCTATTAAAAATCAAAATTATTGAGGCAAACATCCTTACTATTTATGGGATGGCACAAATTCTCACCACAAATTGATTATCGGATAAAAAATACAAAATACTGGAGTTTTCCAAATAATTTTTTTTCTTTAATTTGGAATCTCCATCATACCTTTTGTCTATTAAGAGACTCTCAATATCATCTTATTTCTATCAAAGCAATAACATTTGAGTGTTAATGGGTCACAATGTCTATAAGTGCTACTAATCTAAGGAATTTCAAGTATTTTTGTTTATTCTTATTATATAATTTTTTTTCTTTTTTTTTTAGAATGTGAAATGTCAATTTCTGGGTTGTCTGGTTTATTTAATTCTTAGTCTTTTTTATTTACTCCACTCTCGATTCTGGGTTGTCTGCTTTCTTTTTTATATATTGATTTTGATTGTAAACTTTTTTTTTTTTTAAGAATGCAAAACTAATGGTAAAAGGAATCTCCAATAATATTGGTCCATCTAAATAAAGAATTAAGTTCATTCTCATTATTATCATAATTTTCTACTTTCTCCAATATAATTATATTTCACTCTTTCAATAAGAATTATTGGTATCTATCTTGAAACTCTATGGATATTTATGCAGTTGCCTATTAACACTGCGGAGGTATGCTGTTTAGGTTTTACTTCGTATGGGGTGCAGGTGCTATTACTGCTGTGAAGGTAGTGTGATTTAAATTTAAGTATGTAATGCGTGCACATGAAAGAAATATCATAACAATATATATATTTTTAGTTTCCCCTTTTTTGTTTCAACTTTTGGGTATTGGGTTCTCCTTGGTTTTTTTTTCTTTTAAATCACTTTTTATCATGGGATTTTCTGTGAATTCTCATTTTTCTGTTTTATTTTTAAAAAAAATTAATGCTTATCATTATGAGTTAATTATTTATTTTACTTCCATTGGGTTCTTTAAGTTCTCTTTGTGAAATCTTTTTATAGATTTTTCTTATTTCTTTCAAATTTCATTGGATTTTATTTATAGTTTATATTGTTTGTTTGTTTTGATTTTTTTTTTTTTATAGTTTTCTTGATCATTAATCTTCAATTTTCATGGGCTTGTGTTTTTTCTTTTTTTAATTATATGGTATTCGGTATTGAATTCTTATGGACTTCTTCTTTTTTTCCTCTCTCTCAAACTAAAACCTTTTGCATTTAATTTTAAAGAAATTGATCATAATTTTTTTTATAAATTTTAATATTATGATTATATAGCACGGGCGTGTTTTTCTAGTTTAATATGAATCAAAGAATGCAAATGTTTAATTTTTTTTCAATTAGACATTTTTTTGGCATTGACTAATATAATTAATAATTAATAGCTTGTCTTTGATTTATATGTATATACTTTTAGGAAATTTATTTTGTTTTTGTTAATTCAATGTCTAAGAATCTTTATAAAAAAAATAGAGGAAATAGTTTCAGACAATAGGAAATTGAATACATATATAAACGGGGCCAGTTTGTTGGTTTTATAATATTTGAAAAATATATTAAAAATTTACATACTAACATTTTTTTTATTATATACTTGAGAGATGATATAAGTATATTGTTGGGAAGATATACTAATTTTCCATCAACATCATCGCACTAATAATTAAGAACGGCAAGAATTTTTTTGATAGAGATTGAATTCGCTTTGATATTTATCGTAGAGTTTAAATTTGTTTGATTCACTTATCCAATGTTGAATCATTTGTTCTCCCTAGGATATCAACAATAAGTTTTTTAGTATATTTATTTAGTTTAATTGAATTTGAATTTCAACTTCTATATTAATCTAAGTATGTATTATACTTCTAAGTTAATTATAAAACTATATTTCTAATAATGTATTAGAAGTAAAACTCTTATGTTATTAATTATAAAATTAATTTTTTAGAAATTTAATTGACATGTAGGTCACAAGTTGGATTAAAAAAAAATCGGTACATGTCGACGTTAGAATGATTTTGAAATATAACTTTAAAATTAGTAATAATATATATAGATTAAAAATCAGCCGAAACAGTTTTACCCACTCTTCCTTTTTCCTATATGTATCAGTGTTATGCATTTTTGATGTTTTTTTAATATATGATTATGATACCAGGTGGCTGATAAGTTGTTTTTTAATTTTATCTATTAAATATAAATTAGTATTATAAGCATGGCCATTTGATCTTAAATATGGAACTACGAGTTATGATTTTGACCCCAAAATCAACAGTTTGTAGATGGCAAAGTTAGTATTAATGAAGAATATGAGAGGTTGAAGTGAATAAACCCGGGCAGTGATAGAAGATGCCAGAAACAAGGGGGATTGCAATGAAAATTATAACAATGAGGAACACTTGGAGTGATGAGGAAGATGAACCAGATGTAAGAAAGTAACATGTATGTATGTATTTTAACACTCCTTTTAAATGGACAGATAGATCAAGGAAGGCCCTGACTGACTGAGAGTTTGATCCAGGAGAATTTCTATTTGCACCCACCCACTTTACTGAGCCAACCCACATTTTAATTTTTTTTTAATTCCAAGAATGCCCATCTGTGAATTTCCCTTATTACCCTTGCCTTCATGTTCCTCTTCTCTTCAAGCCCTCTGCTTCTCCCCGAGTCCATTTTTCCTTCTTATTCACTTCATCTTCCTCCTCTCTTCTGGTTTTCATCTTTACTTCTTCTGTACTTATTTCCCTTTAACAGCATATACTTCTTCTTCTACTCCTCATCATCTATGATGCACAGATACGGTAAGGACATGTCGTAGACACGGCAAGAACACGGATTTTACATATAAAAAGTGAAGTATCGGATACGATACGTTGCCCATTTTGAAGTATCCGTGCATCATAGCTCATCATTATAAAGGTCCCACTTTGGAAGTACTCATCTCCCAATCCATCTCTCCATTTCCTTATATAAGCTATCACATCTCCAATCCGAGGCACCACATTGTGTTTTAGAGAAGCTATCTATAATATGGACAAGCAAATGACCATATATGAAGAGAAGGTATCGTTTTTTTGACACATGCTTTCAAATTTTTTTTCCATTCGCGTCCTGCACAAATTTGCAGAGCCGCGCATAAGTATATTGCACGGCTCTGTATTTCCATGCATAAGTGTATTGTACAACTCTGTATTTCCGTGCATAAGTGTATTGCACGGCTTCATATTTCCGTGCATGTGTGTATTGCACGGCTCTAGATTTCTGTGCATAAATGTATTGCACGGCTTCGGATTTCCGTACATAAATGTATTGTACGGCTTCGGATTTCCGTGCATAAGTGTATTACACGGCTCTGTATTTCCGTGCAATACAACATGGCTCATCTTATGTTGGCCGAATGTTTGGGCGTTTTAGCAGGGCCATCCAACACTGATTTTTTTTCCAGGATGTTGATTCTACAGGTGCCAGTGAGTGCTCATTGGATTTTACTAACGTCTTCACCACCGACACTATATTCAAAAGCCGAGATGCCCTTATCCAATGGACACGAGATGTCGGAAAAAAACATGGCTTAGTAATTTTATTAAAAAAGTCAGATGCTGGTGTAGATGGTAGAAAACCAAGAATTGTATTTACTTGTTAGAGAAGCGGTACTTACAAGGGTTCTTCGAAGGTCTTTGAGAGGAAATGTCCGAATAAGGTGACGGGAACGAAGAAGTGCAACTGCCCTTTTGCTTTGAAAGGCCGAAAGTTGGCAACTGATGACGATTGGATGGTAACAGTGATTTGTGGGGTGCACAATCATCCTAATGCACAACATCTTGAGGGGCACTCGTATGCCGGGAGGCTTTCCGATGAAGAATTAACGGTTTTGATTGATATGTCGAAGAGTTTAGTGAAGCCGAGAAACATCATTCACACATTGAAAAAGAGGGATTTGAACAACACCACTACAATGAAGACTATTTACAATGCTCGTCACAAGTACAAGGCGACAGAGATGGCCGGAAGATCACAGATGCAGCAACTCATGATGAATTTAGAGGAGAACAGATACATTGAATGGCACACTAACAACGATGCAACAGACTGTGTTGGTAACTTATTTTGGGCACTTCCCTCATCCGTTGAGTTATTACGATCATTTCCCGAGGTGTTGATAATGGATTCCACATACAAGACAAACAGATATCGGCTGCCCTTGCTTGAAATCGTTGGTGTCACGTCTACTCAGTTGACGTTCTCGGTTGCTTTTGTGTACCTTGAATCGGAGAAGGAACAACACTATACCTGGGCTTTGGAGAGGTTGAAGTCATTGATGGATGGATGTATGTTGCCACATGTGATTGTCACAGACAGAGAACTGGCGCTAATGAATGCAATTAAAAATACTTTTCCAAAAGCTGCAAACTTGCTATGCAGGTGGCATATTTCAAGGAACATCTTGGCTAATTGTAAGAAGTTTTTTGAAACAAAAGATAGATGGGAGGCATTTATTACTAGCTGGAACATGTTGATAATATCTCCCACCGAAGATGACTACATGCAATTTCTAAGTGCATGTAACAGGAATTTTTGCGGGTATCCACAAGCTCTTGATTATGTGAAGAAATACTGGTTGAGTAAGCATAAAGAACAATTCATTGCTGCATGGACAGACGTGCATATGCACTTTGGCAATGTCACTACGAACAGGGTTGAGAGCGCACATGCAAAGTTGAAAAGACATTTAGGGTCATCGAGCTGCAACTTTGATTCAGGTTGGATGACTATCCATGCCTTGCTTGAATTGCTCTTTACGGAGATAAAGGCTTCTTTTGAGAAGAGTTTGAACACCGTTCAACATAAGTTCAAACCAGCCCTATTTCGAGAGTTGAAAGGATTTATATCAAAGAATGCTTTGGATAGAGTTAAATGAGTCGACGAGAGCTGATCATATCGGTACAGATTCTACTGCATGTGGATGCGTCATTCAAAGGACTCATGGATTACCATGTGCACATGAGATCGCCGAGTATCGACTCAATGGCTGTCTCATACCCCTGACATGTATACACCACCATTGGAGGAAGCTTGATTTGATACCCACTGTGGTTGATGATCCCACTGAATTGACCACCACTGCCGAGTTCGAGTTGAACCCAAAAAGATTTCAGGAAAGTGATCAATCCGGTAAAATACAGATATTGAAAAAACTGAAAGAAGTTACAAATCCTTCATCCACCTATCTTCTCCATCATGTTGCCCGAACTGCTGGAAGGATACCATCGACGTGCTAGTGGCTGGCCTGTAGTAAATCCAATCTGTGCCCTCGGACGAGCAAAGGGAAAGTGCTCGTATACCCAGGCATGTACGCATATAATATATGGATTACCAAATTTGATGATACCCAATTGTTATGTGTGAATATATATATATATATATACACGTGAGTTACCTGCAGCAGTGTGAGATATCTGGCAATCTGTCGAACATCTATCCTCGTCGCCTGTCCCAACTAGCGATAAAGATACGCAAACGCAACAGCTCCCCATGCATAGTGTCGAATATGTCCAACGTCCATCAATAACTCTAAGTAGAAGATGGAGACTCTCGTCGCAGACTTTTCCACAAAGAGTGTGCAACCTAACAAATATAATAGGTAGCCTCTGGCAGCGCACTCTATCCGCCGTGCAGATGACTGAAGAGTCACATCACTGCACATCTGTTTGATCCATGACAGTCTAACCACCCCACCACGAGCCAATGACAACTTAGCACTGGCAGCCCCTCTATCCACCCCCAATCCACGCTCCAACAATGATATCTGATCAGTAAAAGACAGTTGAGTCGGTGCATGGATGGATGTGCCAACAACTGGAATGCCAAGAATAGCACTGACGTCATCCAATGTGATCGTCATCTCACCAAATGGTAGGTGGAAAGTGTTAGTCTCAGACTGCCATCTCTCTACATATGCCGACACCAAAGCACAGTCGATATGGCGGTAAGATAAGTGCATGGTCAATGGCGCCAAGCCGGACTCCTCTATAATCGCATGAAATCCAGGAACATGATTATATTCATCCGGCTGCGGTTGATACCATGATCTCAACTTAGGCCAATGACATATACACTTAAGAGCATCACGATCCTACACAATGTAAGATAATATATTAAAATTAGATTCTAACGATTCCAATAAGACAAACGAATCATTAACACATTGTCAGAATGAATGTCAAACCTCCCCTCTCCATATCGACATAGCTATGTGTGTCCTAAAGCTGATAAGGATAGAGAGATCCTTTGGACCACCTGGAATAGGACCTGCGTGACGATCCTCGTCCACCCTCTCCTCTGAAATGAGTAGATGTGCATCCTCTAGCCTCCTGAGCGGTTACATCCTCCTCTGACTCCTCTATTGGATCCGGACTTGGATCCTGTCGAGCCTTGCGTCTCCGCTCTGATGTCGTAAGCCTATGACGATTTCATTAGCAATAAATAAATAAACATACTGCACGGATTTCATTAGCAGTGCATATCCGAAACTACGTGGTTTTAACCCGTGCATTCCACATGCACGGATGTGAAACTCCGTGCGAATGCAATCTGCACGGTTTTGAAGTTCCATGCACATGCACAATGCACGGATTTGAATCACCGTGCATATGCATAACGCACGGATTTTACTCTCCGTGCACAATTAATGTGCATGGATCTGCGTTTCCATGCACATTTGATGTGCACGGATTTTACTCTCCGTGCACATTGATCCTGCACGGATCTACGTTTCCGTCCAAGACGTGAATCATGTTTTTCATTTTGCATCTCAACCATCACTGATTTCCCTTCTCCCCTCTCTCATCCCTTCCATTCAATCACAATTGCAACTACACACTCCATTCCATTTGCATGCACTCAATCCATTTGCATTACATGTTTATTTTTTACCCTAAAAAAAGATTAATAATGAAGAAAACAAAAAATGGAAGAAGTTGAAGATGAAGAGGTACTTGAGGAGATGAAGATGATCCGTCTTTGCTCACGAAGAAGAGAAGATGATCCGCCTTCAAACGTTTCACTCACCACAACTCGGAAATGACGTCGTTCTTCTTGCAAGGAAGGAAATGAGGAAGAACGGAAGAAGAAGAAGGGCAATGTTGGAATCTTTGGTGGGTGGGCTAAGTAGAAAAGGGGACTTTATGTTTTTGTAGTGGGTGAGCTCAGTATGTGGGGATACTCAGCATTTTGAGTGGGTGCAAATAGAATTACTCTTGATCCAGATTTCCTTATGCATCGCTGCTTTAGAGCTTAATTATATTTTTGAACGAATTATTTTTTATTTTTCCTCCTGTGGGTTGCATCTTCCTCCAAACAATGCAGGTAGACATAGTTGTGCTGCCTTCATCAGGAAGATATTACTACAAGTGTTTCTACTCTCTGGAATCTGGATGCATATATACTTTTCTCTAGTAATTTGTGCTTTTAGTTATTTTCTCCATTTCAGTTGAAATAGGGAGAGGAGGCCTTTTCTTCATGTTTAGCCTTGCAGCTGTGCAAGAGTGCCATAAAAGGTTCTTTTAAAGGAGAAGAACCTTTTAAAGGATTTTGTTGTTTCTGTTATTGTGAATGAATGCATCTCAAAGCAGAGTAAAAGCACAAATGCTGAGTTGGAAACTGCCGGAGGGGTGGGTTTAATTCTTCGGAATTATTATAAGGGAGGTTTCCTGGCAGGGGATGTTAACAAGTTCAATGGTGCCTTTACATCAGAGGTGATCGAGGCTCTAGCTTTGTAGGCAGGGGTTGATGATGATGAGACATCATCTGGGGGTATTATTTTAGAGGTTATTCTTGAATGTATCGTGCTAGTAATGGATAATATTGAGACAAACAAGTAAAATCAAGAAATTTAGAATTCATCCATTCAAGTGTCTCTAAGCTAATCACCTAACTCACATCTACAATATCAAACATGTAATTACTCACCTCCAAGTTTAACTCGTCTCATTTCGCATTATCAGTCAGCACAAGAGCTACAAAACATTCTCCTCCAGAAGGTCATCATACTCATGCCTTGGTTTGGAAAATAAAGCTCACATGAAGAACTCGATATTGCTCCTCCAACAAATAGCAATACTCTTCAAAAATCGGTTTTGGCAGACGTGAGTATCAGATTCTGGGATGAATCTACTCCACAACTTCAAAGAAAAGAATTATGGGGTTGTAACAACCCTTCTTCACAAGCGGAAACGACATCATCCCAAAGGCAAATCTCCTACACAATCAAATTTAGATTATAGCTATGACATAAAAAGGAATATTCAGACTTTGTAAACTATTATACTTACTTTGACAATTGTGTCATCAAACAATATCCATCTTTCATGCTCGTGATTGTAAGCAAAGCATTGATAATGCTGCCTGCCAAAGCAAACCTACAAATCAAAAGGAATAATCATCACTAAGAAATATCTTCTGGAGATAGTGTGACGCCCAAGCAACAGATAGAACTTCTAGGAAACCATATCTTAACCTCCGTTCGCAACTCAATTTTCGCCACAAATCATAATATTCAATGAGCAAAACAACATTTTATTCAGCTTAAAAAAATAAATCTCATGCTCTCTGGTACATGACAGGCTCATTAATGTCTGAACCCAATAAAACACAGGGATACCAGCTGATATGGGTGGCCAGATATCAAGATGCCATTTGCCCTCTGAGCTGACTTAAACAAAGCTAGCAAGGATTATCATCATACACAGTTGGAGTCAGGGCGCTGCACCATTTTCCATGGATAGTTGTCATGACATGTCAACAGATCTGTACACTGTTTTTCCACATGATGGTGTCAATGTCAGGACGCATTTGCCTATATAGTTAGGCATAAGTTGATAATGTAATTAACCTCACCAACATAATAAAATATCTGTTTTAACCACATGTAACCTTAGATACACAGCACTTATCTCTTCCTTGGATTACTTTTTGCATAATTACTTCCCTACATTTTTAAGGATATTAGATTTTTTTTTTCTTAGGAAAAAAGTCAAATCCTTTATCATTCGAAGTATTGCCTCTTCCTATTGGCATGGATCACAAAACCAGAGGAATATTGAAACTTGGCACGCCACTTGTTCATGTTATCTCATATGATCTCCATTACACATCCCCAGCAACCCAGTGCTATGAAATATCATATGACTAATGGTTGTCATTCCCAATAGACCGAACATGTGTGGATGCTATGTCATGATTGCATTCTTAATATCCAATACCACCATTAGGACAAAGTTTTGTGCTAATATGTTGGGTTGTGATTTTTAAGTTCATTTAACAATAAAAAATAAAGTTGATTTTTTAATATTAGATTTATTGGTCCTCCACTTTGTTGTATTCCTTATCATTTGATTTTTTTTAGTGTGGCTGGTGATGGATGCAACGAGAACTCAATCTATAATATTATGATGCTTTGTAGGACCAATTCTCTAAATTGGTGCATTTGGTTTGTATTTCTTTTTATTTTTCTTTCTTTTTGTTTTTAGGTAGATGAATCTCTTATGTAAAGCATAAGGTATAAAGATTGTGGTTGACAGTTGTTAAGCTCTTTCTTGTATGCCTTTATCATTTAGCACAACATGAGTTCCAACTTTTTATAACACTATTTTTTGTCCATTTCAAAATAATAATAATAACAATAATAATAATGATAATGATAAAGGCATACAAGAAAGAGCTTAATAATGATAATGCCAACTGCGGGTTTGACAAACAAAAATGTTTTAGTCAAATGGTAGGCAAAGATTGAAAATATCAGTTCGTACTTCGTATAGACATTATCTGCTGTTGGGGCTTGGCCATCAGGCATCCAGACTGAGCCTGTCTGTGTTAATGTTTCTGTGTAATTTATTTAGCCCATGGGATGCGTTTCGGCTTGATTTGTAGCTCTGTAAACAAGTGGGTTGTGCCCAGGCCCAACTTTTTCCAGTTACTCTGTTGAGATCCAACTTGTGGCTAGCTATAATCCTCGTGTAGCCATTACTGGTTTGTATCAAGGCTAAATTTCTGGCCCTATTAATAAATGTATATTATTGAAGTGGCACTAAACAATCGTAGAACACTCCGCTAACTTGACTCCAGTTTGCCCACTTTGATCATATTACTATAACAAAGTCAATTGCTCTGTGTTGTTAAGACATAGTTGGGCCTATTTTGTTAAACACACAATTGACTACACTAGTCCAACCACACCTTTACACAGTTGGGCTCTATTTTCTGACTGAAGGTCTTCATTCCTGAATAATAGGCCCGGTAATAAAACGGGCTGGAGCGAAATAAGACTCAACCTTTCATAGCCCATTGTAGCCCTTTCCAAGTCAAAACTTACAGGTTAATAATACATGCTTTGCTGTCTTTTTTTTTTATTATCCTTTACTTGCAAATTGCTGGTGCATTAGGTCTTTTGAAGGTTCTTTGTTTTGTTTCGTGAGTTAGATGTCTGGTTTTTTTTATCATAGCCATTCATTTGGAATCTTATTGGATACCTTTATCTTTGAAATGTGTCCTTGGTATCATTTACATCTTATTACCACTCTTTCTTCACGTGCTTCTAATTAACTGCAAATTTTTTTAGCATATTATCCTTTAATGATGTATGACCATTGCAGGTCTCTGCTATGGAAAGTTAGAAGCTGGTGTTTTGACATTCATCATCCCTATTGTACTTCTTGGCCACTTGGTAAATTTTCTCAAACTGCTCAAAGGCATTTCTTTGTACCTCCATTTAAAAAAAATTGTTGTACCCTTTTTCTTTTTTTTCTTTTTTTTTTTTGGCTATTTTGGACTACTGGACAAGAGTGATAATTTTAACTTTTGGACTCAAGGATTGGTCCTTGGCCATGTGTGTGAAATTAAGGTGCCAACACCACTAAACCATGAGTATGTTGGCTTATTTCTCTGTACTTTAGTTGTACTGATGTATAGATGGACTATACATCCTTTTTACAGCTGAAGCTGATGAAGTCCTTGTTGGAACCTATAAATTCTTACTATATAATTTTTTTTATTGAACAAACTTAAATCAATGAAAGAAAATAAAAAAAGAAGCCATACAATATAGAGAAGTATACTGTAAAAGAAGGTGAAAGGGCATTGTGTGATCAATTCCCAGACCTGTTTAGGTGTGCATAAGACAAGGAAGCAACGATCGGCTCTTATGTGAGCACAATTGGAGGCCAAATGGTTTGGGGTCCCACTTTTAGAAGGAACATGAAAGACAATGAAGAATCCTAGTTCATTGCTCTCCTTAATTCCCTAAACAGTTTATCCATCCAAAATAGTAGGGCAGATACTAGGGTGTGGATTGCCTCCAAGAATGGATCATTTTCAGTGTCCTCTTTCTTTAAAGCAATCATAAGTAATCCGGGGAAAGGAGCGGGGTGTATGGTATTTGGAAGTTGAAAGCTCCACCAAGGGTGCTTGTTTTCGGGTGGGTGGCTCTTAGGAAAATGATCCCTACTATGGAGCTTTTGAGGAGAAGGATGACGATAGTGAATGGCTGCACTATGTGCTTGAGGGATGAAGAATCCGTGGACCATCTCTTGCTAAGTTGTAAATCAGTTCAGACTATTTGGATGGCTATAATAGGAGGGTTTGGTTGTTGCTGGGTCCTTCCTCACTCACTCCCCGAGCTTTTCCAAGCTTAGAAGGCCCCAATTGGAGACCCTAGAGGCAAAGTGATGTGGCAGTTGTCATTTTTTGCATTGATTTGAACAATTTGGAAGGAAAGAAACTCAAGATGTTTTGAAAGAATTGCATTTAACGAAAATAGACTGGTGGAGAAATCGAAGTTTTTAATAGCTTTTTTGTGTCTATTCTCCATTCTTTTATGGGATATTCCTTAGATCAAATTGTGTATCATTGGAAAGAGGTGGCCCTCTCTCTTGCAAGTTGCAAGGCCTTAGTTGGCTGGCTTTATGGTTCTTTTTGGTTTTCCTGTATTGCTTTATTTTGCTTTCAGTACTTTCCTCTAGCACTGTTTGCTTTATTTAATGAAAGTAACCATTGAAAAAAAAAGTATACTATAAAAATCTACAAAAGAAATATGAACCAAAGGAGTAAACTTGAAAAAGGTCCCCCAACTATTGCAAGAAAGAAGAATTTAATATCACATTTAGGGGTGGCAAACAGGTTGGGTTGGGTAAAACTGGGTGGAGTTGACCATACATGTCTCTGAGTTGGAGTCTAAGTGTCTAACCCATGTCCGACCCTTTTTAAGAAATTGTCAAGCGTCCTCAACCCATGCCCGAGGAGTTTTATAGCGTAACACTCTCTCTCTCTCTCTCTCTATATATATATATATATATATATATGTATGGGCCACCTCAGGTAAGAGCTCTCGTAAGCTCATGCTCATGGGCAAACACATGATATATTTTGCTTAGGTGGCCCCCACCTTTATCTCTCATAGTAAGGTGAGAGTGTCTCTTACAAGAGCACCTCCCATATATAGATGAGCATAGCTCTCCTAAGTTGCATCTTAGTTTATCCTAAGCTGAAATAGTGCTGATCCCAAAAATTAAAATTGATTATATTTGTTTTTTGAATGATGAAACTAGAAAATCCACTTTTGATTGGATTTATCTTGATTTTAGAGATGATCATCATGCAAAAAATAACGATAATCGATTTTGATTTGTAAGTTAAGCTTCAGTTTAAGAGAGCTGACTCATATATATATATAGGGAGATGCTCCTATGAGAGCATCTCTCACCTTACTATGAGAGATAAGGTGGTGTCCCTCACATCCATATCAAATGCCAACAACTTAAATGTGAGGACCCCCACTTTATTTCTCATAGTAAGGTGAGAGCATCTCTCATATATATATATATATATAAATATATTTCATTTATTATCTATATGAGCATATACGTACATTCATAATCAGAGCTGGACCCTACCACAGATAGAATGGGTGGTTTTCCCCATACAGTATGATTCTACCCATTAATGATCTAAACTTGAATGTAAACCATTAGCTATAAACTTTACTCTATTTTCCGGTAGTGCCACAAATTTTAAGCAGAAATCTTGGTTTCCTTTAAGGGTCCATTTGTTTGGAATTTAGGTCCTAGGAATTCTAAGAAATGTATTTCTAAAAAAAACTAAAATTGAAGAAAAAAAATGGTAAAGATCCACAAATGCACCATCAGGTAATTTCCCTGTTGGTGAAGATGAATAAGGAGAGATGGAATATGAATACCCAGCCATCAATCTAGTAAATCAAATCCTAAGAAAGTCAAGGGATCCCATCTACATCTCCACCTTTTATCTTAGCAATCAATTCCATGCTAACAAACATGCTCTAAGGAAGAATGTGGTATTAGTATTATACTGTTTCTCCTACAAAAAAATAAAAACTGAGAAAAGACTGTTATATGTATATGTATAATCAGTTTTTATTTAATACAAATAACATTCAAGAAGACATATTTGTGTTTCCATTATTAACATTAATAAAAGATACATGATTACTTCATTTATATTTTCAACTTTTTGATTGGATAATCCAAATTTAGACCTAATAACACCACCCAGTGAAAACTAACTGGTAGATAACATCCAAAATCAACCGGATATTGTTAACTGCATATAAACATATGAGTATATGACGCATATTGATGTGATTAGAAATCTGAAGTGGACTCTGCTATATGTTACCTGAATGCCCATAAAGGCCTTGTTCCTGCCATGTATAGAAGTGGACATTATGGGGCCAAGAATCCCCAGCTTCTTCTACACACTTCCACCGATGGCAAGGGTGTGCTGAGTTGGGACCCTTTATGTAATGGGTCCATCATGTATGGTACCAATGATATACCTAACCTAACTGCATATAAGCATATGAACCACATAACATGATAAGGGGCTCTGCTATAGATTTACCTGAATGCGCATACGGATCTGTTTGTGCCATCTGAGGAGGTGGATGTTAAGGGCACACTCATCCTTAGCCTCTGCACACTTCCATTGGTTGCAACAGGAAACTAATTTATAACCATTGGCTCATCCAGGAAGGGAAAAGAAAATACAAAATACAAAATACAAAATAGAAAGGACCGTTGATCTAGTGGGCCTTCTTCAATGATACACAATTATAGAACTTAACCAACCAGATTATCTTGTCCATCACTTTTCAGGTCGATCATTGGTGGCATTATTTTTTTTTTCATTTCGCCATTTTCATGGCCACCAATGTGAGATCATCTTCTTTTTTTTTGGTAAAAGAATATTTAAGAATCCTAGGTGACCAAAGTGTTAATTTGGGTTGCTTGTTTAAAGAATTTTCTTAAAGCAAACAAGTTATTTAGAATTACAAGGAGACAAAAACCTGCAAACTTTTCGGGAGTTCTAAAAGACAAAATCTTGTCATCATTTGCACATTTATTATAAATTAGTTTAGTTTTCATTATTTGGAAGATTATGTTTAAAAATTAACTGAAATAACGCTAAAAATAAATAATAAATATATTAATATTCCTTTATGGTATCAGAGCCATTATTTACATAATTAAATAATAGCTCTAACACCATTAAAGAAATTTTAATATACTCATCATTTTGTTTCATCATGTAGCTCCTTTCTCGATAATACATTAAAACTTGTTGCTACTAATCCATGTGGGACAGCAAGAACACAATAACCTCACAAGTCACAAGCGACAGATAGAGAGGGAGTTAAAAAAAGGACTTACCCCATTTTGATGTATACTAAGAAGCAAGTGATCAACTCTTGCAACATCCTTTTGCAGGAACCCTCCTCGCTATAAAAGGAAAAAAAAAAAAAATTAACCCTCCTAACCACATGGCTATTGGGTTTCTTTGTATTTTGTCACTAAATTTTCTATTGAGGTATTAGATGTTTAAACCTAGCTCAAATGAGGCCAAATTGAGTCAGCTGGTCTAGACTCTAGAGTGGCTCAATGGGTCCACTCAAATGGTGGTGGAATGATTGATAAGACATTTTATCAAATGTTATTAGGGCTGATTTGTTTCATGTAATTGGTTTCCTTTGAATCCTAATAAGACATTTTATCAAATGTTATTAGGGCTGATTTGTTTCATGTAATTGGTTTCCTTTGAATCCTAGGACTTGTATTTCTAAAAGTCATCGCAAATGCAATACCAAGTTTGGCCCAAGTCCAACAAAGGCTGTAAAAGTCAAGTCCAAGCCCACCAATTGAGTCATTTGTGTCAGGCCAAACCGGGCTTTTGAGTTGTGTGATCTTTTTAGTAATTCTTGGACATAATATATGTATTCTCGTTCGGGTCAGGCAGGCCAATGCTTTGGGCTTTTTTATTTTTTTAATCCAAGCCTGCCCAATTATGAAATGGGCCTAAATTATATATTCAGGTCCAAAAGAAAGCAGCTGGGCCTGGACTGGGCCCCATCATGGCACAAAAGTTATCTTGGCTGGTTGATGTTTGTAGGAATCATCTTCAAACATAACATTTGTTTAAAAATACTTCACTTTTTTTTAATACTCCAATGTTTTACATTATTAATAGCAAAATTAGCCAAACTTATAGCTAGATCCAAACCATCTATTATGTGGTCCCAATTGAGACCATATATGAACGAATCTGTTAATATTGAACTAGTACAATAACCCGTGCTCAGCACGGATATGGCCAATATTGTAATTTAAATATTCATGCATTAAAAAGTTTATAGATTTTAGAAGAAAAAAACTAAATAATAGGAAGGTTATTAGAGGACCTTATTATGCAATTCAAGAGCTAGTAGCAGAAAGAAAAGAATTTTGAATAGAAAAGGAAATGCAGAACTTAAATGAAATGGAGCTTTTGCAATAAAGTAAAAGTGGTGAGATGAAGTAGGTAGTTGCATGAACGGGGAGAAAAGTTTTGAAAACTAAATAACTTGCAGTCAAAATTATAACTGCCGGTCAAAATTGAATCCAAAAACTTCTGGCTTAATATATTATAATGGAGCACATAATGCAAAAGATCCTGATCAATGAACAAGTTGCAAATATTAGTTTATGCAAGTTCAAAATAAAAATGAATACCAACATATATAACACACACTTTATGTGAGGCCCCACCCTTTGTGGGCCCTCTAATTGTATTTTAAATGCTAATTATTTGCTAATTAATACTAATTATTGCTAAGTACTAGTTAATTATGCTAATTAGGGGTTAATCATGGTAGTTTTGTGTTAATCTCCTAAGTTAGTGTTAGACTAGTTAGTTGTATTAGTATTAGGGTTTTTGTGTAGTCTTTTGTAATTCTAGGCTAGTTAGTGTAGGGGAGGCCCTTAGTATGGTTTTTAGAAATTTATAGGGGGTTTAGTGTAAAAGTGCATCTTTAGAACCTTCTAACCTAAAGACTAAAAAGCCCCTAACCCTAACCCTAATCCTATGTTAACCTAAGGGCTATTACAGTCATTAGCCACTCCCCCTAAGCTATAAATCCAGCACAAATCCCAATGAGCCCTAGCAACTATTCACTTCATTTCCTCTCTTCTTCCTCTCTCATTTCTTTCCTAAGTTTCAAGCTACTGTTGTGCTGGGATTTCCTCTTAGGAGCTGCTGCTACTACTTCTTCTTCTTCTTCTTTGTTGAGCTGGGATTCTCTCTTCTATTGCTCTCTCTCTCTACAAAACCTTCCCTCATTTACTAAAGGCAAGTGCACCTTACTATTAGCTTAGAATGTATGTTGATTTTCCTTTGATTCTGTGGTTTTTAATTCATGTATGTTATTGATTAGTCCTAGTAATTACCTGAGCTTAGTTGTGTGTTTGGATGGATTGGGCATTGATGGATGGGGGTTTCACCCCCCCCCCCATTTGGAAGATCAATGGGTCCAAATGGTGATGGATTGATGGGCATTGTAGTGTTTTTACAATTTTTAATTGTTAATTTGATTAATGGTTTTGTTTATAAACAATTTGATTTGAAATGGGTGAAGAAGAGTGACTGTTACAGTCACTGTAATGGAAAACAGAGAGATTTTGGTTTTTTTTTTTATTGAGATCAGTGGGGTCCAGGTGGGCCACCCTTGGAGATTCAGACCCCACATCGTGTAGGGCCACCTTGGGCGACCCAGATGATGAGGGCTGATCGTGGGCCCTTGATCAGTGGGGCCCACGATCGTTGCTTCTCCATGCATCAGGCGAGTCGTTCTCTGTTGCAACGTTGTGCAATGTTCTGTGCAGAACTTGTGTTGTGTTGAGTGGGAAAGAGATGAGTGGGGGAAAGGGTAGCCTGAGGAAGCATGGAAAAATGTATACCCACTTGCTTTATGTACCTTCCCTTCTTTTTTTATTTATTCTGGAACAGTAGTGAAGTAGGACAATGGATACATAACTCACTGTTATCAGGCCCAGTACAAGTTGTAACGTTATGGTTTCAAAGCCCATGGTCCTCTGGATGGTAGGTGCATAGGAATAGGGGAGGGGAAAGTTAGTTGATGTGTGCTGACGTGGGAAAGGGGGTGGCCTGATAGGTTCTGATGGAGGGCTTTTCACTTGGGCCCAATGGGGTCCACTGATCCAACAACCCACTAGTTATATTAATTAAAATTAATCCTTTAGTTATTAATGCATACAACTAGCACCATTAATTTTCATAAATTGGAAATATAAACCCCTTAGTTTTTATTGAACCAAATTGGAGCTGGGCCCACTAATCCATAACTCATTAGTTTTATTAATTAAAATAAAACATTTAGTTTCTATGTGTACAATGTGACCCATTAGTTTTAGAAAATTTGGAAAGTAGGACCCTTAGCCTTTATGGAACCCTATTAGAATAAATTAATTTGTTACCTTTAAAATAATATTTCTTGACCTCTTTAATTTTAGAAATTAGAAGTTATAGATCCATTAGTCTTTATTTAACCTAAATTGAGTTTGGACCCTCTAGATTTATACTTTTAGAATTTCATTAGATTTTATAATTTGATTAAGCCCTGAGTATTTTATGAACCCAAGTCGAATAGTTTGTGTATGACTTGGATTTTTCCATCAGACCCAGACTTTAGTGTAAAAGTTGAGATTTGGCCTGGAATCTGTTGACTCAGGTACACCTGTGTACCAGATCGACCGACTGGCCACCTAGTCAATCGGGTACACTGGAAATTCCAGAATCCAAACCAAGTCCCAACTTTGATTCCAGTGGAGCAGATCGACCCTACCCTTGCCAAGTCGACCTGCCACACTGTGAACACTAAGATGTGAGTGTAGCATTTGTTTTATCATTGATCGATTGTGGGGCCCATTGACCATCCAAATGAACTTCCATCAATGTGCCAAGCACGAGTCAATGGCGTGGCTCGACCTTGACTCATGGGAGACCACCGATTAGGGTTTTGGTCGTTTAATCTAAGATGATTTGACCCCTAAGAGTTGTCAATGATGCCCGTAACCTCATGAGCACCAAACACAGTATCATATGGCATCATTGACTTCACTTAGAGATCAAATTACCAAAGATGGACCTGAACCTGAACGTGGTCCTCCATTACCTAGGATTGGACTGTTGTTATTCCCGTTGATTCTCTTATTGAAGTTCATGCTTCGCTTCTATTATTTACTGTCACTCTTATATCCTTAGTATAGTTGTTAACTGTTAATTAAATATAAATGGAGGACCTGAACCTAGGATATCTTAGAGGTGACCCGATAGTATGATTTGGAGAACACTGACCCGTGTCTGTGGTTAGGCGGGCCCTTATTGGGCCTAAGTGTGGAGATGTGTACCTTTAGTTGGAAGAGGTAGTTTATATTAAGATTTTAAGTCATGTTAGGTTAGTAGGAATTGTTTATCAGTATAAATGGATATGATGCCTCGTTTGGACGGTTTTAGATCAGGCCACAGATTTGATGGGCCTTGGTATGGATCCAACGAGTGGGCTTGGACTTAGAATATAATCCATAGACTGATTGATGTATAAACCTCTTAGAGACTTGGTTAGGACCTTGTTCACGAAAGGCAAAGCCTAGACAGACACAGACCCTTAGAGTATTCTCGAGTCGGCATGAACATTCACTCGGTTGATTTAAGCTCAGCCTGTGGACTGATCATCTCCGGTAGGAGCTATTTGAGAGTTGAGAAGCTATCATGATGAGCTATGTGGTTAAGACGGACGGTGTGATACCGTGTCCGGTCTTGAGTGATGAGTGTGATGAGATGATGAGTGGTTTGCGAGATTAGTAATTCCCAGCACTGGTGAGATTTCCCCGCCGCAACTGTGTTCAGTATGGGAGGGCCGCGGCATAATATCTCGCGGTATTTCAGCTCGTGTGAATGTGCCATTTTGTAGTAGATTAGATGTTTTATATTTATCCTGATTCCTTATGATTATACAGCTCAACTGCCTAGTTCTTCACCTTGTCATTCTTTAATTTATTTACCTGTCTCTATTCCCTTGATATATATGTTTTATGTTAGTAGTATGCTGTGACTTGCCAGATCTTTTAGATCTGACCCTTCTTTGGTGTTTAGGCCTTGACCTAGAGATCCCTGAGGATGCACTAGCGCTAGTAGAGGCGCCTGCCGTTGGAGAATTCGGATTGAGCCCGGCCGACCCGGATGTCGAGCCGGAGGGCGGAGACGATTTACCAGGGTTTTGAGAGTCTCATCTTATTTTGAGTTTGAGCGAATTTTGTAGTGAGTTTGGTAGAAATCAAATATGTATTACTTTGATATTAACAACTGATACATTTAACTTGACCACTGTTCTGCTCTCACTTAATACATATATTGATACCAATGCTTCCGCTTTGTTTATTATGCTTCCGAAATTTAACAATTGAATTCATATTGGTCAAAAGTTTTAAATTGGACCTCACTGCGGGCCTACGATCTTGAAAGTTCTCGGATTTTCCGGAAAGTAGCGCGCCAACTTTGAATATTCGAACGGTTTTATCGGTATCCGGAATTGGGGCGTTACACTTTATCTACAAGAATAGAAGATTAGAATCATCTATTCAATGCATGTGTTTGGTTGATTGATGTAAAAAGAAAAAAAAGAATTTTTTTTTATAAAGCCAATAGGAATAAGAATTAATGGATTTTTTAATAGGAATTAGAATTACTGGATTTTTTTTTTTTTTACTTTTTTAAATGTGAATTGTAAAAGAGGTGTGGTAAAGGCATCATGGTCAGTCAATAATAGAAATCTGAACATGAATAGCTTTTCTCATCTTTTCTGCTCATCAAAATATATGGGTAATTTTCTGTGGAGAAAACGTGCAAAGAATATCATCCATGGTACAAATTTGAATGATGAAAAGTTTTCTCTTTTTTCTCCTAATTAAAGTAGATTCCAAGTGAAAATGTATAATTTTGACCCTCAAACAATTCTTTTTATTGACTTGTCTGAGCTATATCTTTAATATGTGTCCATAATTGCCATAGTTACATAGTTGGCCATATATGCGAAACAGTTAGCCATGTGTTAAAAATACATAAGTGAGATTCAATTGGTTAATTCAATGGCTTACCATCATCACCTTAGACAAAATAACACTTGACCCTACGAGAAGTTCAATGAATAGAACTTCTTTTTAGGTCAATAGTGAGGAAACATCTAGGGATCGATCACTTACTATATTGGTGATGGTTGTGACACTTTTATGGCGTGTTTGGATGTGTGGTGAAGTGAAATGAGTTGAGGTAAAGCCTCCGTTATTCAGACAAGAAAATATAATGGGTTATATCAAAAGTGCACAATTTTAAAATTCCCTCCATCTTTTTCTAAAAATAGTAAAAAAAGTAACCTCCTTTCTACACTAAAAGACAAAAAAAAAAAAAAGATTCATTTTTCTATACAAAAAGTAAAAAAGATTTAATGTCAAACGACTAAAAATAAAATACCATCATAACCCCTTATATATTATACTCTCTTGATTTGATGCTTCACCTCACTTTACTTCAATTCACCGTACATCCAAATGATTTGTAAGAGCGAACGCCATAGCCAAAAAAAGAAAAGAGAAAAAAAAGGACTGGTCCTTTAAATAATAATAATAATATTGATATCTAGAGGGACCCACTTCATGATGTATCATCAAGTGTCCATTCATTATAAATTATATTATTCTTTTCTTGACGTATAAATTATTTTATTGTTTATACAATTGGAAAAGAATGAAATAATAATAAAAAATAATAAATATATTTATGATCCAATATGGCATCAGAGCAGGTTTTTATCGCCATTATAAAATCCACTCTAACACCATATAGGAGCTTTAATATACCTACCATTCCACTTAGATTATCTATTATTTTTTATTTATAATCCAATTAGATTTGATGCTTTTGATGGATGTCGGATACTAGAAACAGCCAAACCAAACCACCTATACCGAAATTAAAGGACCCAAAGACAAAATTTGAAATGGGCCTATTAGTAATTTGGATCTAAGTATAATATGGACCTCACCTAGTAAACTGGAGTCTAATCAGGTAAGGGCCTATTAGTAATTTACATTTGGATCTTAGTATAATATGGACCTCACCTAAACCGTACTCTTTAGCCGATCCCTTGATGGTTCATTCAACTAGTTAAACACCCAACTTCTTTCAAAAATGTATTTTCACTAACAGCAACAACAATGTGGTGAGAACTGCCGCCATCACCTTGCTACCCAATGTCCGAATCTTGGATATGCCACCTCTTTCCCTTTGTGTGAGCTTTTTTCTTACTTGTTCGGGCTTCTTTCCCACTTGTGTGGGCCTTCTTTCCGCTTGAGGGGTCTCTCTTTCCATGTAAGTACGGGCTCTCCCTTGGATCCCAACCCCTTTAGCTGGGTTTAGAAAACAACAACAGGTGGTTAGTTGGACTTTGCTCTGGCTCGCAAAACATACTAAACGTTCTATGGACCACTCTAAAGAGTGATGCTGATCATATGGTTTGGATTTCATGACATTTTAATCTTATGAAGGACTTTGCTCAGGTCCCTCCTCCTCATGGTTCAAAATCTCGGCCGATACCGGTTCATATCGGCCGATATGAACCGGTATCGGCCGATACTGAGCCGATATCTCGCTGAGATATCGGTCTCGGGTTAAATTCACCATCATCTCGGCCCATCTCGGCCGAGATGATCTTCATCTCGGGATTTCAATATCTCGGCCGTTATATCGGCCGAGATATATATAAAGGCTTGAGAAACCCTAATTTTTATATTTCTTCTCCCATCTTCATCTTCTTCTCCTTTCTTCTCAACTCTTTACTAGCCATAGCAGCCACCATCTCTCTTGCATATTTTCAAATCTCACTTCTATTTTTTGAAGAAAATATTATCTAAGGTAAGAGGAAATCAACTTAAAGCATATTATGTGTTTTTTTTTTTTTTTTTTTATAGATGAAGGCATGAAGCATAGAGGTTTGTCACTTACTCACTTGTGTAATTGTGTTGTTTTTTTCATTTAGAAGTTAGATCTACATACTTTCATGTTAGATCTACTCATACACATGATTTTGAACTCTTTTTTTTTTTTTTTTTTTTTTTCGGATTTTTTAATATTTGAATTATAATATATCATTTTTGGGGAATTTCATCATAAATATGTTGTTTTAATGATTCATGATCATTGTATGGTGTGTAAATGATAGATCTACATACTTTTATGTTAGATCTATATATTTAGGATTTTGAAAATGATTTTATTAATTTTTTTTTTCCAAAAAATAATTGTTGTTACTTGTTAGGATATTTGTGATACCAAAGGCTTAATGACTTGTTAATATTGTATAGATGATAGATCTACATCTACTCATAGTCATAAACATGATTTAGATTTTTATTTTAATTATTTATTTTCGGATTTTTTCACAACTTTATTTGATGATTAAGTTAGTATTAAATGATGATTGATATGTTATCTTTATCTTCTTATATTTGACACTAATAAATTGATCATGAGAAAAGCATCAATAATGTTTGCATTATATGAAATACTGGAAAAAAGACAGTGAACTGCGAGTCTGCGACACAGACAGGACTCATAACTTAAGGTGACCGAGATTTTGATTTATTGTTGTTATTAATGGAAACAAATATAGTTTTCCAGCATTTTCTAATATTCTAGATTTTTTTGGATATTTTTGTGAATTTTTTTGGATTAAAAAAAATTTTACATCGCGATGACCGCGACGGACCGATATCCGCGACCGATACCGATATTATATCGGTTTTTCGGCCCAGCCGATACCGCGACCTAGACCGAAATTTTAAACCATGCTCCCCCTCCTTTTTATCTTGATTTTGGCACTCAACCTTATTTTATTCTACTCCTCTCCACGAATAGATAGGCCCACAAGGGTAAGCAAATAATAATAATAACAATGGTAATGATAATACTAATAAGAGACATTTACAAAAAAAAAAGGCCTAAAATATCCCTATACCTCCAAAAACGGTCCTCAAACACATATAATATATATCCAAAAAGACCACATACCTTAGACATCACTTTTTTCTAGACCAAATTGCCTTTAACTTGTTATTTCATTAGGTGATGAGTAATGTCTCGAGCTTGCGAGTTCAACAAATGACTTGAGCTCGTAAGTTTTATTTCCGAACACATAAGTCATGTCCCTTGGAAATTTTCAAATGAGGCTATACTGGATTTCCTTTTCGAGTTTTCAAATTCTAAAAACCCATATGAATGCCAATAAGTGTGTTCTAAATGACAACATATCTTAGATCGTATATAAAGTGCAAAGTCGATTCCTTTACATTAAACTGTTAAACAAACATAAAGAGTATCTTTAACCAATATTGTCATATAAATTATCGCTTTATTTAAAAAATCCAACATGATGCAAATTAGACCATCTTATTTCGTGAAAGTTCAACTCTAGAACTTGCAAGTAAACTCACTAGCATCAACTCTTGAGCTTGCAACTAAATCATGTTTGGTTATTTTTGTATTCTAAGTTAAGAAAACTGATGAAAATCCATATCTTTAAAGCTAATTCTCATCAAATTGAAAGCCTACAGGTTCGAATAATTGAGAAGATGAACATCAGCTAACATAGACCTCAAAAGGAAGTGAAGGAAAAAGAATGCATGCTCAAAGACTGCAAGTACAATCCTAATCACTGCATGAACCTAATTGCGAGCTCGAGATGGTACTCGCAAACTCACAAAAAAAAAACAATTGATGAAAACATTTTGCTGATACTTGCGAGCTCAAGACATTACCTACGAATTTTCAAGAAAATAGTTGAAGAGCAATTTGATCTCAGAAAAAGAGAGCAGTTTGTGTATTTGAGAACCAATTTCTGATATATAGGGATATTTGAGGCCTTTTTAATAAAAATCACTACTACTACTAATAATAATAATAATGATAATGAAAAACATAAGGACTCAAAATGAAGAAGAAAAATGAAAATAATGATGATGATAATGATAATATTTAAGTCTATTTCTTCTTCGTTTTACCTTTTTTCAGTTATTGATAACGGTTTTCATTAGTAAGTTTTATATCCAGAGATCTGAATACTAAATGTCATAAATCTATGATATATGTAATACTTAAGTAATTATTCAAGTATTATTTCAACAAAAAAAAAAAGTATTCAAAGTAATAACCTGAACCCAATTTAGCCCTGGATTTTATTACAGGTATGGCTTAATAGTGTTGGGACCAGTGCACTATGTACCTGACCCAAACCCAACCAGGGTAGAGTCTGATTGATTTATGTGGTTCTTGATCATGCATGAGTCATGAGTCATGACAGACAAGATGAGATGGGTTAGATTTATTGGATCTATCATATACGTGACCTTTCAAAAAGAAACCCAAATATCAATATAGACCGGGACAACTGGATCTATCATATCCTTGACCTTTCAAAAGAAACCCATATATTAATATAGACAGGGACAGGAGTTGTCCAAATTCATTTTACAGGCCAGTTTCCACCGATGTTGACGGTCTCGCTTGTTATTTTTATCCACTAGTTTTCACATTGGGCTGTGGTAACACCCATCCTACTTAGTATTTACACTCACTCTACCTTGTGACTACTGATGACATGAGGAAATGGGTGTGTTGGATGCTGCCCTTTTTGACAGATGCATTAATCCCACTATCAATTAATCACGTGTACAGTCATGTAACAATTGAACGAAATCCACTTGACGTGAAGGTTGAGGATTGTCACTAGTCACGGGAGAAGATGGGATTCAAGATGATGGGTATACATTATCGTTACGTGGGACCATGGTGGAGTTCCAAACAACTTTTATGTACAGGAAACGCATGTAGTTGTAACAGACGTGATAGGGCTCTGGATTCGTCATCAATTACGGGATTTTTTATTCTTATGTAAGAAAGTCTCTATTTTGGCTGAGTGCTGGAACACTCTCCTTAATTATTCATGAAGAGTTCCTCTTCACTCAAGTGGAAATGAGTAGCGGTTCTCACTTGGCTCTCTGGATTTAAATTATGGATTTAAATTATGGATATCGCACCTCTTTTCTTTTTATACAGGCTTTCTTCTTATTTATATGGGCTTTTTTTCATGTGTGTTGGCTCTATTATATAGAAACTTATAAATCTCATTATATCATAGGACTATTCCATGATCTTTTGCAAAAGAATATTTTATAAAAATGTTGGCTAGATTCAAGCCACTTTAGTGACATTATTTGAATTTCGATCATAAAATTATAAAAAAAGAATTTAAGGAGGTTTAATATGTCAAAACCCCTTCTTTTTTTCTTTTTTTTTAATGTTGACCCATAAGAGAAAGTAGGGGTAGATTCATGCATTGAATAATTCATTCCTAGATTCATCCATTCATGCATTGAGTAAATCAAAACAATGTAAACCATTAGATTGGATATTTGTGAAAAACATGGTTAAAATATGTTTGTCGGTGCAAAAGTGATTACATTGGGATAAAATTTTATTTAGTTATTGTGAGGAATCTGTGAATCTAGTGCACAAACTGATTTATAAATGCATGGGCCCCATTTTCCGTATAAAATAGATTTTTCTAACAAAAGATTTTTAATTCGTGCTATAATCACGTTTTCTTCAACCCAATTGTTAATGCTATTTCCTTTAAGAAGATCAGGTGAAGCATGCAATAAATAAAATTTAGTTAGTGCTTTAGTTACACTTTTCATTGATCGTTTTTTATGACTCGTTGGCATAAACCAAGGTTGGATAAACATACCAAGAAAATATAGGGATCAGAAAGTTTGGCTTTATGATAAGATAATGCAACAATATCGATGTCAACCAAGCGGATCTAATCCTTGCATTTAAATTTCATTAAATAAATGAAGCAAACTTAAAACAAATTTATTCAAACATATTAAAACATATTACATTCCTAATCTTCCAACACAATGGTTTCAGAACGAAGCCTAGAACGCATATATTACGTGAATGCATTAATTCGCTCCGTATACGGGGTAGCCCATGCAGCTGCACAATCATGCCTGAAGTGAACTCATTGAGGCATAATGGGAGCCATCGGGTAACCATCTGTCAATGCAACCTGGACGTAGTGATTATTATTTACATACACGATAGCAATGGCAACATGTTGATTCGATGGTGGTGGAGTAGATTGAAGTAGCAAATACGTAAAGCTCTGTGCAACACTTAAAATGTATAATATCACATTGAACCTCGAAGCAATTAAGAGACCCATATCTAGCATGGTCATCCAATGCTCAATCGGTGCTCCTCTATCTAATGCAAAAAAAGTTCAGTGAGTTGTAAACACGAGTCCACTGGTCATCACTATCAAATATTGTAACATACTGTGTCCTGAATGTGTGCAATTCTCCTATTAAATTATACCGGATAGTTGGCCATGCATCTTCGTGAAGACCAAAACCGACAGCTATCGCTCGAAATCCGTAATTTCCATTAGGTTTTACGTCTTGTACCTGCATAATGTAAGGATGTAATATATGTGGAAACTGGTGAACATATGCATGTACAGAGTTGTTGTAAATAGAGGAGCAACTGTGTCTCGCTGGTTCCTAAAACTGGAAAATATTTGTTGCAACTTTTTTTTTCGAGAAGGGGCGTCCACGAGTGTTCGTCTTCACAGCAGGTTCACGAATTGAAGTTGTTGATGGTGTGATTATCTCCTTCAACTTCCTTAAAAGACTGAATTTATCATGCCTTGTTTGCTGCTTAAACTGTTCTGTGAACACTTGTAGCTCGACATCACAATCGATGTCATCGTCTTGAAGAGACACACACGGTAATAAGTCAAGTTTTCTCCAAAATTTATCTATGGAATCAATTGGTATGGGACGGCCATTGTTCAAATATATTGCTTGCTCGTGTACACATGGTAGTCCGTAGTTCGTACGAAGTCGACATCCGCATTTGTAGGAAACTTCTCCAACATCCTTAGACCGCTCAAATTCATTCAAAATCAGATGCAATGCGTGACTTGAAACAAAACCACATAATTCCTGAAAGTGCGGTATATTGAATCAATGTTTGACGATAGTTTTGCTTTGCTCAATACTTGCTTTGATAGCTATGTCCTGTGATTTGATGACTTGGTAAATAAACAACAGCAATGTCTCCAAATCTGATTGTGATGACTCCAAGTATCATTTCAACTTCGCATGATGGCTCTCGACTGTATTAGTTGTCTGGTTTCCAAAATGCAGATATCTGTCAGTCCAGGCGGATACAAACATCTCCTTATACGGCGTTAGCCATACATCCTTAAGATAATTAATCATACCTGGAAAGTTTTGCAACACTACCTCAAGGTCAGCCAATTTGCACACATAGGCATTCTCAGTTTCAGATTCCAGCAACATATTCCACATTTTGTAGAATGCATTCCAGGATTTCCTGTCTGTTATTGATGGCCTGCACTTGCTCAAAATACTCCTATAAATGTGCCACCTACAGAGTAATTTCTTAGCATCGGAAAATACCTTGGCAGACGCATTCATCAAAGCCAACTCTCTGTCCGTGACAATAACTCGCGGACCGGTGCATCCATCCATTGTTGATTGCAGATACCTTAAAGCCCAAGTATAATTGAACACTTTTTCTGAGTGCATGAACACGAATGCTATGCAAAATGTCATATTAGTTGCCGTCACGCAGACAATCTCAAGGAGAGGCATCCTGTACCTATTTTATTATTATTTTTATCAGTATCAAGAATATTCATTAAAAGGAGACAAGTAAAATGAACACGAAAGCTGGGAAAGAGAAATGAGTAAAAAAAAAAAACAAAGAAAAGCAATACCTATTTGTTTTATATGTTGTGTCCATCAATAACACGTGCGGAATGCACGCCATCACTCTAATGATCCTGGATGTGTGAAGAATAAATCTTCAAGGTCATTGGTTACAGTATTTGTTCAACTCTCGAAAATGTATCCTTCACGTTGTAGGAATGACATGACAACTTGCATCTGGGTTTTACCGGCTTTCTCTACAATCCAAAATTTATTGCGTGCATTGTATATGGTCTCAATGGTAAACATGTTATCCGGATTCTGCTTCTTCAACGATGTCAAGATATCTCGTGGCTTTACATTTTTCGTAGACAGATGTACCGTCAACTAGATTTCTGATTCAGAGAGCCGACCGGGGTATGGATGTCCCTCCATATATGATGCAGGGCATGGTTATGTGTTCCACATACTACCCTTGCCATCCAGTCATCACCTGTTCACATTTTCACCCCTTTCACTCTGAAAGGACAATTTTTTTTTGTGCCTGTAACCTTCGTGGAAGTTTTCTTGCTTCTGTATGTGTCACCGCGATCACATTGGAACAACAATGTAGGACTCTTCCCGATTATACTAGTCTCTGACCTTTTAATGACAATAATATATCCTAAATTGTGTCCAGTATTTTGAATCCAATCAATTAGAGATTGACGCGAATTAAATACCTGAAAATGTATTCATTCTGTTAGAAATTAACAACTTTTTATTAAAAATTGACAAAATAAAATATAATTGGAATTGAATTAATATCATACCATGTCAGTGGAAAATTCATTTGTAACATTTTCATCCACATTTTTCTCTTCTTGTTTTATTTCGTTTATGAGAATATCATCCTAACAACAATATACATTCACTTGAGCATCTGCAATTTATAAAAAAAATATTTCCTGAAATAATTAAAGAATTAAATATTTACCTGCTTACTTGAACCACTTGACAATCGCAGATCATTGGCCCAAATTCTCAGTTGATCCAAATTCATATCTTCTACTAGTATGTATATTTCCA
Source organism: Cinnamomum chago (assembly GCA_038049695.1). Classification (NCBI taxonomy): domain Eukaryota; kingdom Viridiplantae; phylum Streptophyta; class Magnoliopsida; order Laurales; family Lauraceae; genus Cinnamomum; species Cinnamomum chago. The sequence continues at coordinate 79,135,707 of CP142452.1, forward strand.
AGAAGAACAATATCTATGTATATATAGACTAAAACACAGATTTGATGAAACTAAAGAGACACACTTTAATAGAGTATATTCCTTGCAGAGAATATATTTTCTATTTTTAGAGAATATATTCCCTGCAGCTACTAGTGAAATGAGGTTCACTTAAGTACACCCTTTGGACACCCATTTATTTTCTTGATGAGCAGAGGACAAGCAAAAATAGGAATGACGGTGCCATCCGGTCTTGTTGTCCAAAGGCCCCCACGTGGAGCCGCTGTTTCTGCTCCAAAAAGAAATACCAGAAGAGCATTGTGGAGGGCCCCCACGTGGAGGGCCTCCAAGGAGGGGCCCACGTGGAGCCGTTGTTTCTGCTCCAAACAGGGGGTGGACTTTCGTACTTCAAACAAGTGCATAATAACAGACAAGAAATTGATGGCCTGTTATTCCAAACAAGTCCTAAAAGTCCTGTTATTGATGGCCGTACGATGTAGGGGGGTCATAAAACTCCCATGGGCGGTACGCCCACCCTTCTGCTTACTTTGTCACTTGGCCTTCGTACTTGAGCATTTACAAATTCTATCAGAAAAAAGGGTTTCAATTCCTAATATCTAAAGACTTTTGAGTTTGCTGAAATTCTGAAATTCTCGAATAGAAATAAAATATTTGTAAATGTTATGAGAGGAGATAAAACGCCAACATAAAAAATTGTTATAAAAGATTCTACAGATCCTAAATAAATTTAGCTAATTATTGTCAAATACTATTCTTTTTATTTTATGTGCAGAACTACCATGCAATGTGGTTGCCATTATAGCATGGCACAACGCACTCATCTTCAATATATGGTAGGGCCTAACTTTTTGAAATCCAAGCGGGGTATCAGCCTTAATTTCCTATGTAGTGATCAACATGTAAATTATTATTTAAATATTTAAGATGATCAGCATTGGATCTAAACGTATTTCTCCAACGCATTCACTCATGAGGAGCTCCCTCCATCTCTATCCAAAACGAGAAGAGAAGTATTGAATAATGACTGACGTTTAAAAAAATGTAGAAAAGGTAAAAGATGAGTGAGAGTCAAATATTCATATAAAAAGGTAAAGATAAGTATAAGAGAAGACATTATTTATACTTATTTAGATAGCATGAGGTAAAGTACAAGTGAGAGGGAGTGCAGATTAAAAATCAATTTTTTATCACATAAGTGTATTACACTATACTTCACCATACTTTTTTGTGGTAAAAATATAGAGGTTTAAAGAAGAGTAAAAGGTAGTAGTATCACACCATAAGTTACTTCTGAGCGTTGTTTTTTCACCTTATGTTTGGGCACCTTACTTGTAAAGTCAAGTAAGGTGAAGCTCCATTCTCAAGAAAAAAATTCCACCAAAAGTACTTTATATTAAATTTCCCACAATACTTTTTCCAAAAAAGTAAAAAAAGTAACTTCATTTACTCAATAAAAGACAAAAAAGCTCCACTTTTCAATAAAAAAGTCAACTAAAAACAAAATATCATCAATATCCACTTATATTTTATTATTTCTTCAAAATTACATTTATTCCACTCAACTCTACAAGTAAAGCCCCCAAACACGGTGAAATAAATACAGTTAAATCATATGCCTATTTTAACTTCACCTTTACTATTTGTGCTAAATGAATAGGCAAGAAAATTAAAGAAGTAAAACGTTTAGAATTTGTTATTCTTAAGAATAATTTTCAGTTCCAATTGATCCCTTTCTGTCATTTTTTTATAAGATGAAAATTGAGTTTTTCAAAATTAAACATTCATTTTTTTTTTTGTGGAAATATACATTTTCATAAAAAGCCAAGCATCTAAATGGAATAGCATATAAATTATGTGAAAGAGAGACCCATCATTTAGATTGGCCATTGCTGTTTAAGCTTTTTCTCTAAAATTATTTATGGAAAACTCCTTTGCAATCAATGTAACTCGGCAGAGAAAAGTTGTGATCCGTGTCTCTGGCAAAACTCACAATGGCTCAAGTGATTATTTACATGTTAGATCTTTGTAAAACTTTGTTTTCAGATTTCATGTTATGCAGATATGGTTTAAGTTAATTAGGTTCTTGGTCCAATAGATTTATTCTGGGTTTTGTGATTGTTAAGCAATCAAGATCTCAATTTGATCTTCAAAGATAAAATCATTGACCCACTTCAATAAACCGTGTCATACATGAACCAAACCTTGTCATTCAATTCAGCATGTCATATATTTCCTTCCCATATTTAGTGGAAATCGGATCCATCATTCATATCGTATTTTATCCTTGTATCCTTAGTTGTACTTATTATTTTCTCTCAAAGTGTTCAACAATAAAGTCTATAAATGTAATTATACATACCAGAATATACAATCAATTCAGACTATATTCTATTGTCTTTGAGTGATAAAGCCAGGTATGCTAGTGAGGGTCTTTTCAACCAGTCAAAGCCACATTCAATCACTTGGGACTATTATAATATATAAAGTTGGAAGGTTTTGGTTTTAACTTTAATTATATTTTGTAATTTTGACAAAGTTATTTTCGGTTTCAAAAACTCACTGGAAGGGCACGTTTGTATACACATTTTCTGCAGAAAGAGAAAATTGTCACGTCAGCAAATTCCATAGAAATGAAAGCATTGGAAAAGTATTTCCGTAGAATTTAGAAATTCATGTTTTGTGCAAAAAGAATTTACTCATTAAATTGGTGAAGATGTTTGTACGGCTGTGGATTCCTTTATAGAAAATCAAAATTTTCTTATTTGGTGATATAATTTTTTGAAGAAAAATTACATAACATGTATATTATTTATTTAACATTAAATGATAATTTATATAAGAAATAAAAAATAAAAGAGTTATAGGGTTTTTGGGTTGAAATGGATAAGAGTGAGGAAAAGAGAAAGAAGTTTTCTGAGGAAATCAATTTCTCATACCTCCCATGGAAAACTCATTTCCACAATTATCAAGAAAAATGCTGACGAGGCATGAAAGTATTTCCGCGGGAATTGTTCCGCACCAAACGCCCTAAAAATGGGTTTTTCGTGGAAAACCGTTCACTTTTCCGCAGAAAAGTGTTACACAAATATGCCCGAAGTATTTTTCAATTTTTACAACGGCTAACATACTCTTCATCTACTTTCCACTAATATACTTTCTCTACTAATGGACTTACACTTTCCCCATTTCTAACATACATAGAATTCTATCTCTTCATGCATACCCATAATTAGCACGGATTTTTGTGGTAGTCATTAATTATTTAAATATTTTCTAAACATTATGGTCTAAGCCACTTAAACTGGACTGTAGAATCAGGTTATATAACCAAACCGTCTGCTCCGCACCTAGTTTGCTCCTGTTCAATTTTTAAAACATTGACTACGACTAATTCAAAGAGTGCTTAGATCATTTTACTTTTCTCTATTCAAACTGGAAAGATATATCTCTTTACTCTCAGCTTTATCCTTTATTATCATGTTAGTGGAAGACCAATTGAGCCAATCCAAGAGAAGTCTTTGTATCCTGTGGTAGATCCACATGTGACTCATTACAACAAATAATTTTTTAATAATATATAAAACACAACACCTTTAAATGTCGATGATCACCTATGATATCTTAGTCAAGATGAAACTAGAAGTCTTAACTAGATGAGATCTGAAAAATAGTTTGAAAATAGAAGGCCTGCTAATTTTAAAAGCACACGATTCTCAGATTTTGAATCTCTTATGGTAGTAATTACTTGAATAAGAACAATACACTAAGACTTATCGCTAGCTCGACCAGCATCATGAGTTTTAATTTTTCATACTAATTCTTGAACCATGATCTAATTATTTGATTAATTGTTGACCATCATCATCATCAACATACCCATTGATGAATTGAACCATATAAAGCCTAGTTGTTTCTCTTTCATATCTCAAAGCCAAGGAATAGTTCAGTTGGTCTAATGCTACGGTTTATAACCGAAGATAGTAGGTTTAAAACTATACCACCACAATGAAGTTACAAAGAAATTTATCTGACTTCTCTCTTGGACCGAATGAATTAGTTTAGTCCACCCAGCTTCTCTTTTAGACTGAAAGAATTAATTCAGTCCAAAGAATTCGAACGTCTCTCAGCATAATAAATAAATAAATAAATAAATAAAATTCATTCATGTCTCAAATACATCATGAATATCCAATGCGGTCACTTTTTCCAGCTTTAGCAGTCCACTGACACATACCCTTTAATATGAAAGCTATGTTTATGTCGTTTATGTCTTTATTATGGATAAATATGAAGACAATGCCGGCTATTCACTTATCCCTTAGCCAGCAACCTTTTTTATTTTCTGCACGCGTTTTACACATTCAAGCAGCCTCCTAAAACGACCATGTATCTATCTATCTATATAAATACCCATAACATCTACTTTTTTTTTTTTACACAAGCAAGGAACATGAATAAGCATATCTTGTTCGGATTCTGGTCACTTGTTGCTTATTTCGCCGGAAACTTAGGCATTGCCAATGGTGGGATTGCATCCATACTCCCTGAATCCACGTTCAATTCCATGTTGAAACATAGGAATGATGCTGCGTGCCCGGCCAAAGGCTTCTACACTTATCGCGCCTTCATCAACGCTGCAAATGCTTATCCGGCCTTCGGCAACGCCGGCGACCTGACTACTAGAAAGAGAGAGATTGCAGCATTTCTGGGTCAGACATCGCATGAGACCACTGGTAAAGTCTCCACAAATTTCATTAGTGTGGGTTGTAAAACTTAAAGGTCATTTTGTGTCTCATAAAAATATTTGTTCTTTTTTGTCATTTTGTGTAACTAAAAGTATATTTTTATCATTTTATGCTTTTATCATCAAACTCCATTTTTTACCTCTGCTCTTTTCTTTTTTTTTCTCTTTATTTGATATTCAATTTTGTACCTTAAATAAAATCCCACTATAGGAGTGAGTTTTTCTACACAAGCCATTTTTCTGGCATGTGGGGGTGTCACCTTTTCATATTTCCGGCATGAAGAGTATTTCAGTTTCCTATTTAGAAGTAGGAAAGTAGAATTCCTCTCCCATCATAAGAAAACATAGATCTACATATATAGTAATGTGCAATTCTCTCCTTACCAGAATTACCAGAAATACTAATTTCAGACTTGTGTGTGAAATTGGAACTTGTAGGGGGATGGGCAAGTGCACCTGATGGTCCATATGCATGGGGATACTGTTATGTGAAGGAGCAAGGGAATCCACCTGCCTACTGCCAGGCCAGTGCAAAGTGGCCCTGTGCTTCAGGCAAAAAATACTATGGCAGAGGCCCCATTCAAATCTCCTGGTAAGAGACACAATCTTGATGAAAATGCAATCTTATTTTCTAGTAACAAGAAAGTTTTGAGTGTGGTGTTTCATCAACCCTGATGTTTATGTTAATGTGACTCAGGAACTACAACTATGGCCAGGCCGGAAAGGCAATAGGCTTTGACGGCATAAACGATCCAGACATTGTGGCCCGCAACCCAACAATAGCCTTCAAGACAGCCCTTTGGTTCTGGATGACACCCCAGGCCCCGAAGCCATCAAGCCACGATGTCATGACTGGAAAATGGAAGCCGACGGCGGCGGACCGTGCAGCGGGCCGGTTGCCGGGCTATGGGACAGTCACCAACATTGTCAATGGCGCCCTTGAATGTGGCAAGGGCTCAGATCCTAGAGTGAACGACAGGATTGGATTCTACAAGAGGTACTGCAACATATTCAAGGTCCCATATGGTCAGAACCTGGACTGCGCCAAACAGAGACCCTTTGGCTCCAGCTTGGCCCTCTCAGAGGATGTTGAAGCTCTGGATCATCCCATGGAGGCTTGACTTTGTTGTATTCTGAATTACTACTATTACAACTGTAATGCTACTAATGGTACTTGTCAGTTCTAATGCATGTTCCATTAAATAAAGGGAGTCTTGCGGACAAATGAAATGCTATTTTAGTTTCATGTACCAAGATGTCTTTTATCCTCTTTAGTTGAACCACCATAGTAGGTCCACATGATACATCATCATTCTCTTCTTCATCTTCTTCTTCTTCTCACAATTAAATCCTTTACAAGTGTCATATGTGATATCTTAGCATATCTACTTGGATAAATGTGTAGTCTCAAGTGTCAACCAGATTAGTTCTCTGGAAAAACTACCATATCATCCCCTTTTCCAAATCAATAAAAACCATGGGCAATATCATACATCGACTTTGGTATCAAGAACATATCAATTTGCTAAAAATATTATATTCATGTCTTAGAGATTGCTTTATTACTCGGCTCCAAAATTTTATCATATATCCTTTTAACTTGAAGTCCCAGGGATCGATACCTAGGCGTCTGACATATACTAAATAGTTTTTGCCCTTTATTTTAGCATTAGAGGACCATACTGCTATCTCTAATACTAAAAACGCATGAGTAATTATTGAGAAATATATTTAAGGGAGTTTTTCAAGAAAGTATAAAACATCTGCCTCATTTTAAAAAAAGTATATGAAGACTTGAATATTTCAAAAGAGCATAACGATTTTCTGTTTTTCTTTCAATTAAGTTCTGTTCATAAGAAAATGACAAAAATACCCCTATGATGGGTTTTTTCCTTTTATGGTTTTGAAGGAGGGAGGAAGAAGTGGTAAACGCGAGTTTGGACTTTGGAGTGGAAAGAAGAAGAAAAGACAAAAACCTATCATAAGGGTACTTTTGTCATTCTTCAAATTATTTTTATGGACCCGACTTAATTGAAAGAATTATAGAAAACCTTTACACTCATTTGAAATATTAAAATCTTTATATACATTTTTTAAAATGAGCAAAAAGTTCTATACCTTTTTGAAAATTTCCCTAAATTTAAAGAAGCCCATCTGCGATGATTTGGGAAGTGCAAGAAGATGGTAAACTGACATATCCAAGGGCTAAATTGCATGAACATTAGGTGGAGTCTTTGTAATAAAATTGAGCAAGGCTCTCCTAAGCTCAAGCTTAGGATAAAATTTCGCAAGCTGATGCTTGTAGGGCCCACATTTGGTTCATCCAAATGGACTAAACACATGACCCTCCTAAATTGCACATGTCCACAAACTTTTGGTCAGATCTGAATTTACTGAACTGTTGGATCGACTATGTATCGATCCAAATGGACTGTTAACCTTAAACTTTTGGGCCCATATGGAGATGATAGAAATTACGGTTGGGGTTGATTTTTTTGCAGAGAGAGAGATCCCAGGGAGTCATTGAAATCCCTCCAACCCTATCCCCATGTGGGTCCCAAGTGGGCCCCACCACACACTTGAGCTTATCTTATCCTAAGCTTGAGCTTAGGAGAGCCTTCCTCAATAAAATTTAGATGGAATTTACCATAGAATCCACAAAAAAAAACTTCCCTTTATAAATGCCAAGTAATCTCACTCTTAATCACAGGTTCAACTGTCTAATAATAGGCCGACTGAAGTTCTATGGACAAAATCAATTTACAAAAAAGATCTTTTGCTAAAAATGTGGGTTGTGAAACCTCTAAGATCGGTGGCCCACAGGCAGTGGGGGCCCACCTCTTATTGAAAGTTTGGGACCAAGGTGGGAGCTCTTACTGATCAGATGTGGGTCAAAGAATAAAACAATAACTGTGATGTCATCATGGAAATGTATCCTTACCAAACCTTCAATCTTTTGAAGGTCTGAGTACCTCATTTCTCATTTTTTTTGCGGCTTCGTGCAGTGCAGCTTCAATGAGTCTCCCTGCAATTACCTGCACAAGCAAGGAGCCATTAGAATGCAATACAATCCTGCCCAATGGCTGAGTCCAGTAACAATAATGAAGAAAATGTTTTTAGAGATAGAAAGATACCTTTTTTTTTATTTATGGAAAAGGTATATGTTCTATTTCATGGAAGCACTTACATGATATAAGACCTTAATTTATCTGTAATAGCCAACTTGAGTACATCATACTTCATCGTACTCGGTTTTAATAAATTCATAATCAGTCTAAGGAAAGAAGTTCGATGCTCAAAACCAAAGAAGAGTTAAGAATATGAACAATTATGATGTGTAAGATGCCTTGTAGATGACCACAAGACCCTTAAATTGTAGAAATTTTGTGATTTTTTTAATGAAAAGATAAGATTTCATGATAAAGGAATCAGATGGAAGGGTGTCGGCTCCTCGAGGGCAGGCCCCTATCTCATATGGGTGACTCTTGCTTATGCCAGTGGGTCCATTTACCATTGGTATGTACAAAGGACTAAAGGTTGGGCTTTTTCAGTAAACTTTTCAAAACCTACACTAAAGAAGCACCATTGAGAAGGTGCTTTGCCAATCCGAAAATTCGCCTGATATAGTGACTTGCAGAATCAAGATAGTAATGAAAAGAAGGAAAAGAGTATAAATTAACCAAGAGCTTTTGATGAATGTTTCAAAATTAGAACTAATGCTTTAGGAGCTGGAAGTCTAAAAGATCAATGAGTAGGTTAACCATAGCAAATTGAACAATCAAATCCTAATCTACATATTCAGTTGAGACGTTGCAAGTTTTACACTGTAATAAGTCACACTAGTATGCTGCATATAAGAAAGGAGTGTACAGATCTGATAAAACAAAAAAAAAAGAAAAAAAAAAGAAAAAAGAAAAAGGGATGTGTGAGTGTCGCAAATGAACACAAGAGTTAAGGCATGAGGAACCTAACGAGCCTACAGTCCAACACAGACGTACAAATGGATGTATTTGCATTGATGCCTGAAATATATTTCAAAATGTATATAAGGACAAAAATGTTTATGCAGATAGAAACAACAACAGTCATATTTAGAATCATAGAAATTATCCAGAGAAGCCAAGCCACTGTTTAGAAATTAATGGCCTGGCCTGGGGATCAACATGTGCTCAATTACCCCCACCACCAAGCACTAACCTCAATTCAACACTCATCAGATATACATTCACCATTCGCTTGGCGAAAATGGCAAGGTTAAAAATTCAAAAACGTGATTCATCTAAGAGATGAAAATTGTCTAACTTCAAGTGTTACGTTTCTCTGTTCCTTATTATCAATATTACATAGTATTGTTCGGTCAAGGAAGGAAAGAGTGTAAACATGCTGATTTCTGTTTTTATTTATACAATAAAGTGAATGCAAGTGCTTGTGGACCTCGCATTGAAAGGAAGCATTTCAATCATAATTGAAGCTATTATAGATGTCACAATTTGACTCTTATCAAAACTTCCAGGCGATGGGTTAGAACAATACTGACAATTTTAACATGTTTGAGAACTAAAACTGAAACACAACCAATAATAATAAATCTTACATTGCAGGGAGACTTATGAACAATGTCAACAGCCTCTTGATTGCTAAGGTGCTCCCATAGACCGTCAGAGCCAAATATCAGAAATAGGTCATGCGGGTGGAGTTTGTGTACTGATACTGTTGGTCCAGCAATAAGGATTGGCTTACGGAAAGGTTCAGCCAACCGGAACCTTGAAGCCAGAGGCTCCCTGTTGAACTTGGCATTCTTCAAGTATGCATCGCCTATAGATCTGGAAACCTGAATGAGAAACAAAAATATTGTCTTATTGTAAAATAAGCTTTCTAGGGAAGGAAGGAAAAGCTATCTGTTATTAGCAAAAGATTGGGTGAAAATGCAAAACTAGTATTCTAATTTATTGTTCAATAACATTGTTAATTCCTTTATATGAAACTCAATAATTATGAACTGTTACTAGATCAACTCATTTCCAATGGAGGCAGTTCTTTTGAACATCCCGACTCCACAAGACGTGGATATTGAAATTGTATTTGGATTTGATGCAAAGTGCCGAAGCACGGACAAGATGTCTCCAAGACTCCAAATGGAATTAGAAATCTAAAACCTAATTACAACTCATTAAAGAAATAAATAATGATACAAAATCCTAGATGAAAAAGGAACCATTTGTCTTTGGACTTCGAGTCAATAGACATCCTTCTTTGGGTCCTACATGTGGGCCATGGGACAGGATGCATCCTGTCCATGGGCTTCACATCATTCCTCCCAAGTGGCAAAAGAGTTCTAGCTCGGACTAGAGTCCTATTTGCATTGCGACGATAGACGTGTTGTACTTGAAGAGATCTCTTAGTAAAACTTGACCTTGACCCTCTCTTTGTCATTTTTGGCTTCATAGGAGAGAGTGTGACGGTTTTTCCATCTTCCACAAAGGTATATGTATTATCCTCCATACCATGGATTCCACTCCTGTCGTACACTATGATCTTGGAAGTAAAATATCCCCAGTATCCATCAGGCATCAGCACTACATTGAACCACACTGTATCCTTGTTACCTTGTAATCTTTACCAACAACAAAAGTAACTGGACACCTCATTACATGGCATTTAACCATAGAAGAAAATGGGATTTATGGTGTTTGTACACCCCTTAGCCTTGAGCAATCCACAAGAGCTTGTAAAACAATGTTGTCTGAGCTCCCGCCGTCAAACACTACCGTCCAATCTGTCCATTTACACGTCCTGTCGAATGCAAGATATTATTTCATAACTGCCACTTTTCAATAGTTGTAGGGTTCTTTAGCACCACCCTTTGATTCATCAGAACTTCAGGATAGGAGTCGCCATAAAGATCAAGTAACTGTCTATGCTCTCTGTTTGGTTCCTATGGTCAACTGCTCTTTAGATTCTGGCTCATTATGCTCCTTATTTTCTTACTCTTTTTATCACATGCATGGAAGCTTTTAGAGGTCGTTGATAGCATTTAACGAAAAATGGGCTGGGGTTTGGGCCAAAGCCCTTGGCAGGCCAACACTAGAAGGACCTTACCCTATCCTTAAGGGTCCGGGCCAAAAGAAAAGAAAATTCCGTTTTTTTTTCCTAACACCACTATCGACTGCCTGCTACTTACAAATGCAATTTGTAGTAGGCAATTTCAACATGATATAAAATCATGGAGCCTTCGGAACTTGGGAATGGAAACCTCATAAGGGTTTAAAAAATAATGATTAAATAGTTTTCCAAGCATGTAAATAAGTAGGGACATCTTTTAAAATAGTTGTATGAACAACTTGGAGTCTGCAAAAGAAAGTATCCTCATTTTCAAAGTAATGATAGCAAATTCAAAGCCATAGGTTCTTGGGGCATCATGTGGCACTATGAATGAAGAGACATTTACTACATGACAGTTAAACCTATATTGATATAAGGAACTTGATGCTGGACACCAAAGCAGTGACAAGAAGATAAAGTGCAAGTGGATTGAGGTGCTCATGGGCTGGACCAGCTCTGCACTTTGGGCCAGGTTTGAGCCTTTGTTTAGCACTCGGATCAAGGCCTGAATCTTAATTGGGCCCGTTATATTTGCATGGGGCTGGGACTAAGTGATAAAAAACGCAACCCAACCCAGCCTGAACAAGAGATATAGCCGAATAGGATGAATACTATATTTTTCTTTACAAATGTAACTTGTACTAGACAAGAATAATATAGTTTTCTTTATTTTACTGTTATTTGCAAAGTTGTATTTGAATTTAAGATTGTTTAATATTTGAATTTTAGATCTCTATTCATTTATTGTTAAAATTAATTGCTCTTTAATTGACCTTGAGCCATATTGACAAAATGGGTAGGCTGGACTCATGCCAGGCACTTACAGACCGTGTTGGGTTTTGGGCCAGATATGGGCCTGTGTTTCTAATGCCTGGATGGCCTGGATGTGCCTCAGCCTGGCTCGACCAGCCCATGGACAACCATATGTGGACCAAGATGGATGAATAGAGTAACTAAGAAAGGATAGAACCAAGAATGAGGAAATATGACAAAAACCAGAGGTGACTCTAATAGAAGTGAAAATCAAGGAATGTCAATGCCATGTCAAATGGTTTGGGCGTGTACATAAACAGAAAGTCGCAGTATCTCAGAGAAAATCTAGCAGTTCAATCATTTTCCTAGGGTTTGAGTGGTGGTAGACAACAAGAACGAATGAACTAAATTGTTGAAGCACAAGGAAGGAGACGCTCATCATCATCAAAGCCTTGTCCCAACTATATTGGGGAGAGACTGCAAACTAGTAATAACTTGGAATGAAGTAGTCGGGAATGACATAATATATTGTAGAGTGACAAAGAACAATATGGATGAGTGGGGAGTACAAACTGATAAGAAGTTGTGGAGAAGTAGAACACAAAAATCTAACACCATATAGATGGGAATTGGGATAAGGCTTTAATGACCTTTGTTTTGAAAATCAAAATCGAAGGGTTTATCTAATAAAAATCATTTTCTCATTACACTTTGCCTCAAATTGAATATAAGAGTTACCTGGAGCAAACATTAATTGCCAATAAAAGAAGTGAGAAAAGTTAAATCATTAAACATGGCAGGTTGTGGTGATTCTATTGGTGCCAATGCTAAATGTAATATATTTTAGGACTGAAAGAATCATGTCATAAAGGCACTATAATTCTCTCAACTATTATTTTCTTCTCTCTTTTTTAAGGAAAATTATATATTTAAACCCTAACAAAAAGAAACAGAGATATGCATAAGAAATTTACCTGTATTAGGCCCTTCACACGCCAAACATTACGTTTCAAAACTACAATCTGGGAATCATCAGGATGCAATGTACACAACTCTTTTCTCACAGAATCAATGCTTGCATTGTGCTCTGCTGACAACTGAACAGCTGTAATTTCTCCGTTAGGTTCCTCCAATCTCCCTAACACTGCACGAGAATCTCCGACATTTGCAACATACAGCATTCCCTCACAAATAACCCCAATCAAACAGCATGAAACAACTGCTGCGAGCTGAGGCTTACTAAGCCATTCTTTTTTTTTACAAGCAAGAGAAAACCTTCTTCAGTAGCAGAAAATGCTTTGTAGATAACATCAACGGAAATGCCCTTCCGTTCTGATATAAATTCTGCAGATGCAAAGCCTAGTTTAATTTCCAAAACCACTACTAAAGAGATAATCATGAAGATCATGAATATGCCAAAGAAATAATTCATATAAAAATCTAATACCTTAATAAAGAAATACAAGATCAAACCAAAGAGGTATTACAAAGTGTTTAATGGTACTTGATAAAAGCTCCATATAATCTTTTACCAGGAATTGTACATGCACAGTGAACCTTTATGTAACCTGAGCTGTCCATTAGTGGTTCATCCCATGAATGGGGCATTCTTATCTCTCTCTCACTGGATCGCTTGACCTTATAATTGATGGCTTACAAATAGATAATTGTAGTAAATGGTACATATTTAACCAACACAACTTTAAAAACTTACTAACATCCAAGGCAGAATTCATCATATGAACGGTTTAGGACACTAGGTTTGGCCTATGCGTACGGCTTGTAGGCCAAGCAAATGGAATCATACAACAACAAAAAAGTTGTGAACTTCCTCTTATCCAAAGGGTACATAATTAAAATAAAAGTAGCATCTTTATAAGAGAAGCCATCTTTTAGATAAGCTATTGCATGTAGAAGAATACCAAGTTGCATGTAAATAAGAGCATCGTCCATTCAGGATGCAGTACAAGGCATAAACTCCACAGGCATGTGTGAAGCACAACACATTTCACATGTAGTCTGCCATTCAAAAAAAAATCCAAACACCGAGGAAAACGTTAAAGCTATTTTTTTATATAAAAAAAAGGATTTGAGAAGATGTTGGTGTCATTTAGGGTCCATTTTCACTCATTTTAGAACATCAAAATCACATTTTGTGGAAGTTTAAGTATTCAAAGATGGAAGGTAATGTTAACTTCATTCTAAATAGCTGTTGAACTATTATTTTCTAACTTTTCCAGCTAAATAAGGTATAGTATGGTTGTCCGATTCTCATTCAAAAATACCAAAATATCTGTTCTTGGAATTGGATTCATGAAGGTTAACATGGAAATCCATCATGCCTAGGCACAACAAGGATCCGACGGCCGACGAGGACATACCATGGACATGGCAGGGACACTGATTTTACACATAAAGAGTAAAGTATCGGATACGATACGACACAATATGTCTCAAAGTTGCTTGCTAGTGATCCCAAAACCATTTGATGATAGGAAACAGCACAAATAACTACTTAACACACCCCCTAGGGCAGGACACCACCCTGATCCGAATCACAAGCCCGCACGAGACTACAACGCGGCATGGGGCCTTCTTGCCCTGCCCACTTGTGCTTGCACAAACACAGAACACGGCATGGGGCATATTTTCCTGCGTGGTTTCGAACTCGAGACCCAGTAATCCCAAAACCAATTGGTGATAGGAAACTGCACAAACAACTACTTAATAATATGTTGTCCATTTTGAAGTATATGTACATCATTGATGGACATATGATCACTGGTATCAGTTCTGAGAGGCTCGCTAGATGTTCAAAAGAGCCAAAATCGAGTTTAATAGTAATTGGGTGTATGTATGGTAAATGATCTGTGACCATTCCTCCTTTGAATACTGTCAACCACGACACATCTAAACCATTGTTGGCAGTTTATATCAGGCATGGTTATGTTGAAAGGTGTTTTCTATTTTTGTTTTATTTTATTTTATTGGATGTCTGAATCAAACAGCAAGGATTGATGAATACTATAGTATGTATGCACACTGTAGCAGTTTAGTTTATATTGCTCTGATTGACTAGCATGCAAGATAGTATTTTTTTTTTTATATAGTGTTTTCACCAGCATGTTAGGATTGGCGACTAATAATGTCTGCATATGGTGACAATATGCATAATTGTTACAGCATATTATGCTATTTTTAAGATCAATTGCTCTGCAAGTGTTAATTGCTACACTGTTAGATGTTAACACTTACAGCCTGTTTTTGTTGGGTGGCTGTCTATGGTACTCCAGAACAATGTCTGAAAGTTTTCCCATGACTACACTGTCACACAAAGATTTTGTGGATTCTTGATCAAGCAGATCTTGGTCTTTGGATTATTACCAATCTATTAAATTGCTCCCAGGAGGGAAAGGATAACTATGAATCTATGATACAGCAATGACACAATTACTGAACCTCTCTCTGGTGATTCTAAACATGCTAAGTGGGAACCTACTAATCATTTAATTATGTCCCAGCTTCTAAATTCTAAAAAACTCTCATAAGCAACAGATTGTGATATGGGAAACACCCAAAGGTTAAAATGTGATATGATACATTACTACCAGATATATACTTCTTTTTTCTTACAAGGGACTTGAATTCGTGCACCCACACACACAACACAAGTCCCTAACCAGCTGAGCAAGAGTTAAAGGGCATCCATGCTAGAAACAGAAAGGTAAGTATTATCATATAAACAATATTAAGGCCACCTAGGAAATAATTTCAAATCCAATCCTAAAAGGCTTCATGCAGTAAGAACCAATAAACTCAATGGTATGAATCCTTTTCAAACAGCATTCCTAGACTTCATCATATAAATATTAAAAAACAATCTATTCCAATGAATGAAAAGGATAGAACCTCCTTCCACCCATGGACCAGACTAATTATGTAAAAGAGAAATGACAAGAGAGCAGACCTACATCTAATTGAATTCAACAAACTAAGGCAAATAAGAAATACAAAGGCATAGCAATCATATAGCAACAATAAAACTGAAAAACCAAGCAGAACAGATTATTCAGGACAGATGAACAATAAGAAGAACATACTCTTGAGATTTTTGAATAAATGATCGTTAATGAAACATGAGGCCTCTGGACCACCGTGACCATCATAGATCCCCACAAATGTCCCATGAGGACCTGTATCAAGGCAGCTCAATGGCCCTGATTCAATCTGGCTCTGGTCATCCAATGAGTTATTTGCCTGGATGACTGCCATGGAGAATTCCCCATTCACATGCTTCCCCGAATCCTTACACCACAGAAGCCCATCAACCTTACCACTGTCATTGGCCCGAGATTTCTCACCATCCACCAGAGACCTCCAACGAGTAAGAACAACCTTGATAAAGCCAGAAGACACCATCACTCACTTTTCTTTCATCCAAACCTCCCAACCATTGACACATTTAGCAAATGCAACTCCAAAATAGAACCCAACCCCAGGACCAATTCCAGTTTCGGGCTTGTTTCAACTCTCTAACCACCCAATCTTCTTGAATTTAATGACCCACTCCAAAACCCACAATCCATAAATTTCTACAGAACTCCCAACAGATACGAATTGGGTTAATCCGGAAACAGCAGCAGATGAATCAAGATGAGATTTTTAATGGAATTTAGAGTTGATTTGGGTATATTTCTGATTGCTGAAAGGTACGTACAAAACACCAAGTTGAAGATGCTCTGCTCCTGTACAAATCACTGAATCAAGAAGCCTAAACCAACATTCCAGAAAACATAAATATCTACAAAGTGTCTGAGATATGGTATGGGTGTTCCGCAAAATAGCAGCAGATGAAAATGGTGAGAGCTTAATGAAGTTTGTATGATAATCTTGGTATATTCTCCTTAAAAACAACTATCAAAACCATAAAAAGACAAGTTCCTACATAGCTCCAGGAGACACCAGATGGGTACGTAGTACTTACTATGCTCCGCTCAGATACCTTGAATCTGACATCTGGGTCTTTGACAGCCTATGTGGAATTTTTCTACAGGTAGAGAATCTAATAAGATTTTGGACAGTTTCTGATCAGATATGGGAAGAAACTATGAGGGTTTTGGAGGTTTTTGGCAGAGAATCATGTGTCAAGAGATTGGTGTCAGAAAATGTAACGGGAAATAAGAATGAACACAAACCTTTTCTCTGTTCCCATCTCACCTTTCTGAATGTAAATAAACCCTGTCACCTCCTCTCTGGCTCTCCCTCCTTTCAGTCAAGAAGAGGCGATTCAAGAAGGTTATACAGTCCCTATCTCCTTCTCCTCTTGTACTCTCCCTCTCTTTGCTTTTGAAGTTGTGCTTATGGGTTTCCTTAAAAAAAACCACAGGCACGCTGAGTAATTATGATCTTATCCTCTTAACCCGCGTGGCTTTAAAAGTGGGAGTTACTCGTGTGACGGATATCTCGTACGTTATATGAGAAGAATGAGTGGAGGCTTTATTTCTAAATTGTTGGCATTAGATATGGATGTAAGGGTTCAGACAATCTTTCATTAATATTGAGAGATATCTTTTATACGAACATCTCCTTTTAAAAATAATGTCATGTGATTTTATTATTGGTACATACATCTCTGCTTTCGCATTTTAATATTATTCCATAATTAACTTAAACAGTATTGAGCAACTACCATTATAATATATGAAAGCGGCTGATTCCAATCGAAAAATCAGCCAAATTGAATACCAAATTGATTTTGACCCCATTTAATTCCTCCCAACCATGTCTATTATTTGTCTTCTCATCTACTTTCAACCATTTCTACAAGAACCATAACTCCTGTTTCTATTCTTCATTTTACCCTTTAATGCAATATTTATGGAAAATATCTTATTAAAATAGTATTACTGATACGACAATAAGAACACAACTTAACACTTTTAGCACCCAAGACGTATGGTTATTTATATTTCTATATATAGACACGTAATTTAAAAATATTCTATTTTTGAGAATATTGATAAAAAAGATCCAATATACAACAATAGAAAAATGCAAACTAGGATCTGCTCAAATAATTTTTGTAATATCATCTCCATAAAACCCAAAATATAAGTGTTTGTCATTAAGATTATCTTAATTTAATATTATATTTGATAATTATTCCGTATTTCGTGATTGAGACAAAGAACACAACATCATTCCTATATGTGATTATAATTCTAAGCCTATAAGTTTTTATATTTTTAAAAAATATTTCTATTTTAGATTTTATATAATATAAACATATGATATCAAAATCACTTTTTTATTTATGTCATAACATAAAGTTATATATATATATATATATATGAATTATATTACCCGTGCTTAGCACGGGAGTGTTTTGCTAGTTATGTTTTAAAGTAATTTTGACACTTTTGTCGACCTCTTTATCCTTATATCGATAATTTTAAAAATGTCATCAGCAAACTCTTCTCCTTTTCATGACCTCTCTCTCTCTATCTCTCTCTGCTGAAATGACCTTTCTTTTTTTTAGAAAACTACAAAAAAGGACAAGAAATGGCCAATAACAAAAAGAGGTACTTATAGTTTTTATGCAACAAAATCGGTATTCCTATCAGAATATTCCCTTTTTTTTTTTTTCATTTTTCAACAAGTGATGACGTCGTCACTTAATATTGAGAGTGTCAACATCGTAGCTAATTCATCAAATCTGCATCTTCTCCGATCTTTATCATCTGCGATTGCTAGTTTTCTATACCAAAATGAACCAGAACTCTATGTTGCTGTTTTTTATACATAGATATATGAGTGTGGGTCACGGATATGTAAGAGCAAGGGAGAGGCTCAAGAGGCAAATAAGATCTTGCTTGAAACTGTTGAAAGGATCAGAGATCGAAGACAAGCCATTTTATGGTGGCTAAGAGCTTGGGGTATGTGGATGTGGTGCTTATTTCATTCGCCTGTTGGTTCTACACGTATGAGACTAATGAGAACTTTAGCATTGAGAATGAGTGCCCTAAGTTAATTGCTTGGGTAAAGAGATGCATGGAGAAGGAGAATGTCTCCTAGGTACTTCCAAATTAAACCTTCATAAGGTCTATGACTTTGTTGGCGTATAGTTCTGGTAAATGGGGTTTTTGGGGGAAAACGATGGGAGGAAGAAGGGGGAAATGGGGGAAATGAGATTTCAGGCGATTTGTATGGGTTTGTATGCGACGACGTCATTACACGTTTAAGTTTTTAATTAAAAAAACACGGAAGTTGTCACAGGAAACTACTTCCGTGCCATAGTGACTAGTAACCTGTTTTTCGGTTCGGGGCTATCTAGGGTCCTTTTTTTGGTAATTTCCTTTTTTTTTTTTTACTTTACCCTTCTTTTCGTTTCTTTCTTCCTCTCCCACCCAACCTACCCTCTCCTTTTAACCTTACATAATTTGGTGACCACTTTTAAATTGGAGAAATTCCCACAATAAGTGACCGGCAACATCTTCCTTCCTGATTTTGATGTAATTTTCATTTTTGAAGTAAAGACACGTTTTCATCTGAAATTTCAATGAAGTTGAGTATTACTATAAAAAGATCTGCACTTTCTGTCTCAAATTTTATGTGGGAAATGGACCCTTTTTTGGGTGTTTATTATTATTGGTGCAACTCATTAATTGATTGCTAGTGTATAGTATAACACTTATG